>OZ023315.1:8316707-8352888 GCA_964007375.1 Ophion obscuratus | reverse complement strand
ACCCGAACAAACCCAAAGACATTTAGTAACGAGAATTATGGACAAATGAAGGTTGAATTAGAAAAAGTTGAGAATTATGGAGAATTACGGACAAAGAACTCGATTGTATGTACAAATAAGCCCAACCACATTTGGCAACGATACTTTCGGACAATGAAGTCGATGATGCGTACAAACAAACCCAAACGAACCCGAACATATTTAGGAACGTAAGTTCCAGGCAATTAACTCGACCGTACGTACAAATAAACACAAACAAACCTGACGGCATTCAGTAATAGCGATTTCAAGCAATAACATCGATCATACGTACAAATAAACCTAAACAAACTCAAACACATTTGATAACGATAATTTCGGACAACGAAGTCGACGATATGTTCAAATAAACCCAAACAAACGCAAACACATTTCGTAATGAAAACTACGGACAGGGAACTCGAGCATACCCACAAAAAATCACAAACAAACTCGAACATAGTTAGTCACGAAAATGTCGGGCAATGAACTCCATTATACGTACAAATAAAGCCAAACAAACCCAAACACATTTGGTAACGAAAATTACGAACAATGAAATCCATAGAAAAGTACGTACTAATTAACCCAAACAAAAATTTTTGGTAATGAATTCCATTCTACGTACAACTAAAGCTCAACAAACCCAAACATATTCAGTAATGAAAATTTCAGGCTTTCAGAAAATTTGAATTTCAGAAAATTATCTTGACCATACGTACAAATAAACCTAAACAAACTCAAACAAATTTAATAACGAGAATCAAGGACAATAAAGTCGACGATACATCCAAATAAATCCAAACAACCCCGAGCATAGTTAGTAACGAATATTTCAGGCAAGCAACTCGATAATATGTACAAATAAACCAAAACATATTTAGTAACGAAAATTACGGATAAGGCGCTCGATCATACGTACAAGCAAACCTAAACAAACACGAAGATACTTAGTAACAAAAATTTCGGGCGATTGACTCGATTATACGTTCAAACAAACCCAACACACCCATACACGTTTACCAATGAATATTACGGGCAATGCGTTCGATCATACGTAACGAAGAATCCTAAACGAACCCAAACACGTTTAGTGACGAAAATTACGAACGATGAAGGCGGTGATACTTATTACCCGAATAAACCCAGATATATTTAGTAAAGAAAATTTCAGGCAACCAACTCGATCATACGTACAAACAAACCCAAACATATTTAGTCCCAAATATTTCAGGCACCAAAACTGCTCATACTTCCCGCGCAATGCACTAGCTAATTGAACCGAATAGCAATGGTGCACTGAGAAAAAAATTATCGATCCAATATCATTAGTGTTATTGAATTAAATTTTGTTGATTCAATTGTGAAATTGTTTGTTAAGTAATCGGAGATATTAGTCCAAACAAAACTCTATTGACTTTACCAGCATGATAAAATTGAAAGTTTTTTTTTTCATTCAGAAGATATATCGTTAGCCGAGAACAATATATCATTGAAACTATCTAAAAAATTATCGCGAACAAATTACATAGTTTTTAATGCATTTTCTGCAACGAGCAAAAAAAAAGCGTTTCAATTCATAACACGAATATTGTTGATTCGAGTACACGAGCAAAATTTAATTTCGCTCGTTTGATTGAGATAAAATTTCTATCGAGTAAATATGTTATTTTTTTTTTTTCACCATATCCGATATTGACTTTCACGTACATTATTCGTTAAAATATGAATATTTTGTGTGATTGAAAAGTATCAAGCAGATGTCTGAAGTGGTTAAAAAATTATGCGAAAATAAAATTTGTTTCTTGCGAATTCGGTTGAAAAAATTCAACCAAATTATATAGCCGAGCGCCACCGAAATTATAGGTGTGAGGAAACCCGTAATTCTCGGAGTGACCGCTAGAAGCCGCACGCGCGCTCGTTTCTCGTAAGCGTAGCGCGAACCGAAAATCTACTTAAGGGGTTACCCCCACTTGCGATTTTGAAAAAATTGATTTTTTTTATTGCATTTTTTTGAAGTATATCTGAGAATATGTCCTGAAAATTTCAAGTCGATCCGAACAAAATTGACTGAGATATGAGCGTTGAAAGAGAAGAATCCGTTGTGTAAACGACCGGAAATTGAAACTTTAAACGCGTTTTTCTCAAAATGGCATTTCTGAAGTCGGTGACCAAGATTACTCGAACACTAATGAACCGATCTTCTTGAAATTTTGCACGCTTATTTAATACATAAAATGTAGTCTTTAATCGTTCGACTTTTTTTTTCGAAAAAAAATGGCCGTTTTATAGCCAAAAAACGGCCGTTTTTTTTCGTTAAAATCGAACCATTACCTTCGACTGTCCGTCATTTTGTGAAAAATGAATATTTTGTAAAATCCTTCGATTAAAGACTAGTTTATACTTATATTTGACTAAATCCATCCGCATTTTTTTTCTCAGATGATCCACTTCGGCGCAATGTTGCTCACCGCAAACCGTGTATATAAAAACATTATTTCATTGACGGCCATTTGCCACTAAACAATGTAATATTTTTCAATGCAAAAATTACCGAAAGTTCTTCAAGATGTGTTCTTTAAGATGGTATATTGATCGATTGAAAAGGTTTTGTAGTTTTCTTCAAAAAAATTCGTGACAAAGGCCTTTTTTGCGGTACAAGTGGGGGTGACGCCTTGAACGCCGGAGAAACTCCAAAGAGTATCGCTTCTTGGCCTGTGGCTAAGATCAAAGTGTAGTATCTGTTCTTATCAGTTGAATATCTGATATTCTCTCCATGGATATTCCATTGGATATCAGATACCCGAGTAAAAATGAATATATATAATCATATATAATTGTATATTAATTGATCATATACAATTGTATACAAAAATTGGCCCGATAGAGTTTTATATATTTGTATACAAACGTATACAATTGTATACGTTTATATACAAATATATAAAATTCTATCGGGCCAATTTTTGTATACAATTGTATATGATCAATTAATATTCAATTATATATGATTATGTATATTCATTTTTACTCGGGTATATTTACATCGGATTGTATATACGAATGTATAGAAGCATATACAATTATATATACACCTATATAAATACATATGATTGTATATCATTTTCATATAATCGTATCGAAGTATATACAATCATTTTTACTCGGGTATTCTCTCCACTATTATCGTGGATGATCATTCTAATGCTCACTTTTTATTGAACATTTAAAACAAATTGAAAAACTTACGCTTCGTGGCATATTCGTTTCGATGTAGTAAAGAAATAACGCATTCTATTGATTATATTTTTGTGCGAAATAAAAAATGTTGTAACAACCGCTTGATTATTTCATCCGTACATCTACGGATTGTATATAGAATGATTTCAATAGAATATCATTTTATTCGAAGGATAATGTAGAGAACTTCAGAGAATTCAGAGAACAGAAGAGGATTTCAAATAAAATAATATGTTATTTGAATCAATCGCGTTTTCCAATATTTTGTAGTATTGTGACAATATCATATATCGTTTGAACTCCGCGATCAGACATTTTTTCGAATCGACCAATATATTCGTTTGATCATATTGGCTTTTTTTTGCTCAGTGTGTCAAATTAAACGAAAAATTCCACGATGGATCGATAGCCCCAACATTTAAAATTCCAATTATCATACAACTGTGCCTCCTGAATTTCCATGCACGTGGGGTTCTCCCGCCCGTCGCGTCGATCGATAAAAGTGTAATTTTCGAAAAAGCAACGAGCGGACTTCGTCCAAGAGTGGCGTCTCGATCGTCGCGAGCATCGGAGACTACGGCGGTAGCTACGATAAATTTGGCATCTCCGAGAGAGTTCTTCCGGGTCTGTACCATCGAAGCACTCTCTCACCGTGTATCATTCGTCAAAACAGTTCGAGGTTTTGCCGTCGCGGGGCGTTACGAGGTTCCCCGGAGCGATCGATCATCGAAAAAGCCCAGTCGAGATTCAGCGCCGCTGGTGAACGCCTCGCGGCTCCAGGCTCACAATCCTCGATCTTGAAAAATCCCTACGGAAGCCATTCGCATCCTTCGACATACGACGAAAGGTCCTTGTCGATAAAAAAAAAGTAAACAATCCAAAAAGCGAATAGAAACAGAATTAACGAGCAGAGTCACGGAGAAACGGGAAGAAAGAAACTTTGATTGATAATTCGCTCAATCGTTGAGCGTTCTCATCGCGAAGCGACGCATTCGCGCACAAGCGAAAGGTCAATTGGATGCTGTTGAAACGCAGAGTAGGCGAGAGAAAAAGAAGATAAAAGAAAAACCAGTTATTTCGGCCTCGTCCGAATTGTTATGTTGCCCATTGGTTATGCATTATGTGCACTTCGTGACACATCTGGCATACGTAAATGTATAAGTACGTCTGTCGTTCTTTTTTTTTTCTGCCACTCTTTCGTGCGGAGATTTTTCGAATTCTGTAATTTCTATTTTTAGCTCGGACTCGCGAAAGATGAAATCCCACTTCCTTTTTCGAGAGGCCCTCTCATCATGACTCTCTCTCTCTCTCTCTCTCTCTCTCTGGGTTTTTTTTTTCCTCGTTGTTCGTCGTCTTTTCGTTTCTTAGATCGCGAGTGGCTTAACGAGCCTCAGTCACGAGAGACCAAAGATCCTCTCGCTACACGTCCTTTTTCCCGAAGCCACACACTTGGGGAATAACCTTCGCGCAAACCGGCAGAGCTAAGGGGAGGATAGGGGTTTCAGGGTGAAAAAAAAAACACTTTTTTGCGAATTTTTTTCATCTATACGGATAAAGCAAATTTATCGAAACCTTTTGTACATTGTTAAGTGTCGTTTCAAGAACATTCCCTGAAATTTGTACGCGAAAATATCCACAAACGAGCCGGTGCCGCGTGTTTTTCTCGAAACCACTTTTTCAAAGTCCGTGTTCACTGCCATTTGAAAACTGCATGACCGATTTATTTCAAACCTGGTGCACACTTTCTACATACAAAATACCTCCGCCCAACGTTAAGTTTGAGATTTTTTTTACATTGAGGGGGTTTTCCACCCCCAAAATGGCGGAATTTTTCGTGAAAAGTAGCACTTTTCACTTTACATGACCACCAAAAATGTAGAAATGAAAAAAAAAATATCAAAGACCGTTGGGGGGAGGATTCGATGATACTTTGACTAAATTTTCACGGTACTTGATTTCAGATAATTTCTAGCTGACATACAGTGAACACCGCAAATCGTGTTCTTCCAAAGGCGTTCTTGGATAAGCTTTGTCACCGGCTTGTTCGTGGATATTTTCGCGTACAAATTTCACGGAATATTCTTGATATGACACTCAACAATGTACTACTGTGTCCAAAAAATAAGGTGACATTGTATTTATTTCGAAAATTCTTTATTTATTTTTCCAAATCAATTTCATCCCCTTCAAAGTAATCCCCTCCCGATGCAATGCACTTATGCCAACGGATTTTCCAATCTTCGAAACACTGATTGTAGTCACTTTCCGGGATGGCCTTCGGTTCCGTCTTCGCTGCGGCTTGAATCTCCTCTATCGTATGAAAACGGTGTCCCCGGAGCGATCTTTTGAGCTTGCTGAACAGCCAGAAGTCGAACGGCGCTAGATCAGGTGAATACGGTGGTTGCGGAACGATATGGGTTGAGTTTTTGGCGCCGTGCGACTTCTGGCTGTTCAGCAAGCTCAAAAGATCGCTCCGGGGACACCGTTTTGATACGATAGAGGAGATTCAAGCCGCAGGGAAGACGGAACTGAAGGCCATCCCGGAAAGTGACTACAATCAGTGTTTCGAAGATTGGAAAATCCGTTGGCATAAGTGCATTGCATCGGGAGGGGATTACTTTGAAGGGGATGAAATTGATTTGGAAAAATAAATAAAGAATTTTCGAAATAAATACAATGTCACCTTATTTTTTGGACACAGTAGTACAAAAGGTTTCAATAAATTTACTTTATCCATATACATGAAAAAAAATTGCAAAAAAGTTTTTTTTTCACGCTGAAACCCCTACCCTCCCCTTAATTCGCCGATTCTATCGGCATAGTTGTTAAGAGAAAATTAATAAATTGGCCGGAGAGGAGGGGGAGAAAAGGAGAACGAGGAAGGCGAGGGTGAAGAGCGAAGCTTAGTGATGGCTGTATGGCCAAACAGTGGGTCGCATTGTCAACGAGGATGAAGGCTGAAAGGAACGAAAGGGTTGTTCGTAACAACGTACACTCGTGTGTGGAACCAACTCTTTCTCTCTCTCTCCCTCTCTCTCTCTCTCTCTCTCTCTCTCTCTCTCTCTCTCTCACTCTCTCTCTCTCTCTCTCTCTCTTGCTCATGTACTCATTTTGCTCGTCTCTGCGCTCTGTCGGACGACGCCGTTGCATCGTCTCGGAAGTTACGACTCCATTAAGAAAAGCCCCTGGGAGCGCGCAATTTTTTTTTCTCCTTCCCAGTCGCTTTTTGTTCTTCGTTTTTTTTTTTTTTTTTTTTTTTCGTGTGGATTTTTTTTCTCATGCGAGTTCATTTCGGGTCGCTTAAAACGAGCTGTTTAAAAATCAAGGGCGGACACGGGAGAAGGGACGCGAGAGGGAAATGGAAAAAGAAACGAGATGCACGCGTTAATTATACGAGCAGACGTCGAAAATTTTGGACTACGCTGATCATATAGCGACGCGGTGGGACGTACTGGGACGCTTCTCTCGAAACGCGCGGACTCTGGGAGTGCGAATTTGTTTTTTTGTATTTTGGAGAAATAACGAACGAAAATCTATGTCGAGGCCATTTTTTTTTTAAATTAGTTTTTTTGAAATCATTATGGAGGCGTGGAAAAAATTGTGAAGGATTATATTCTGTACTATATCGTCGGGAAATGTGGAGACGATTTACTAATTTTCGATTGGGATGAGGAGACAAAGATCTCGAAAAGGTTAAAAAATAAACGGCACTGTCCTTTTTTTTTTCTTATTTCCTACTTCTTTATTGCTAACTGGTTGACTTTGAACATGTACGTTTTTTCCGATTTTTCTAATATCAGAATCTCGCGTGTCAATTTTTTTTTTTTTTCTAAGATAAGCCATAAAATTTCTTCTTATTATTAGCGGAACTCTAAATAGCTCTGATTTGGCTATAAAATCTTTTAATGATTTTTTCCCACAAGGCCTTATGGTTTTTTTTAAAGTGGTGCCCGAAAGTGTCTTTCAGCTGGAGAACTATGGGGTTGGAAATGCAATATCGAGAGGGAAAGAAATTTGATTAAAGAAAACAGATTAGAGGGAGAAACAAATTTGCTGAATTTTTTTATAACGGTACCTTTAGCACTCACAAAATATCAGAATATTTTTCTGATATTTCTCCATAAGAATATATTCTTTCCATAAGAATATTTTGAAAATTAAGAGTATTTCAACGGGATTTTTTTTTTTAATGAAGAAAATGTTATATAGATTATTTTTTAAATTGAGAGAATTTGATAGACAATATTTTGTCGAATTTATCGACAATGTTTAAAAATTGATGAATGTGATCATCCTGATGACACGCTGAATAAAATCTGGTAGGCAAAGTAGAGAATAAAAATATCCGAATATTTTTTAACTGTCTTGGTGAAAAATTGTGAAATGTGGGTACATTCTTTTCGCGGATAGTATTGAAAACTGACTTGCATAAGTTGAAAAACTAGTTGAAAAATCGGATTTTGTAGAAATAATTTTAAAAATTAAGAGAATCTTATAAAGAATATGTATAGAATAGAGAGCATTATATAGAAAATAATTAAATGAAAAATGAGAGAATTTTGTAGACAATATTTGAAATATTGACAGAATTTTATGGAGAATGTTTTGAAAATTGAAAGAATTTCATAAAGAATATTTAAAAGATTGAGATAACTTTATAGCGAATATTAAAAATGTATAGACGATATTTAAGAGGGGAGGAAAGAAAAAATTGCTGACTCTCATGGTTTTTTTTTAAAGAAAGACTTCTCAACCATTGTTGAGAATTGGAGTATGTTTCTTACTCCTTTTGGCTGTACGTGGTATCTTTTGTTTGTTCATCTTTAAACATTGCGGAGGTATGGCACGGTCTTCTAATCGGGTTGCGGCGGATGTTGTCAGACGGCGTGACACGTAGCGTCGGTGGGATTAATCTAAAAAAAAAAGCAACGAAGATTTTTCTTTCATTAACTCTCCTACGCAGAATGTGAACTACGAAAAAGTGAGAAACTTTGAAAATCGATGAAACGGTACGTTCTGAAAAAAGATTTAATTTTCAAAACAAAAAAAAAACGTCTACATATTGCAATCAAAAAATTATTTTTTTCTTCAATGTTCAAAAACATTTGGGTTCATATTTTGAACAGTAGATTTAAAAAGATTTATACCAAATTTCAAAAGAATCGGTCGATTAGTTATTTAGCTATACGTCACGCCAGTTGTGAAAATGCAGTTTAGAAGACCGTGCCATAACCCCGCCATTTTTGAAGATTAATAAAAATAAAGCAAATACCATGTAACAGCCAAAAGTAGTAATAAAGCATGCCCGAAGTCTTCTCAAAAATGGCAAAGAAATCTTGCCAATAAAAAACATATCATGAAAATCAGCAAATGTTATCCTAAAGGTATCTCCACCCTTAAAAATTGACGAATCCGATAATCCTGTCCAACCGCCCAATTACCTAACTCCGAAGTTTTGTTTGCCACAAAAACCATCAAATTTTTTCGCACCGTCACAAAAATCCCAAAAACGGAATCGCCAACGATATTCCCCGATCCATCACCGGAAAATCGAATCCTCTACTGCCGGACCAACAAAAACTATTTCATTCGTGAACAAAGCTCGTAGGGCAAAAAGCTATAATGACCCGGCGTAAGTACATCCTCGCAGGCCAATCGTGTGGTTATGTCGATGACATCGAGCGACAAGAAGATCAAGAAATCGAAACAGAGAGAGAGAGAGAGAGAGAGAGAGAGAGAGAGAGAGAGAGAGAGAGAGAGAGAGAGAAAGAGAGAGAGAGAGAGAAAGAGAGAGAGAGAGAGAAGCACAAGTAATTTTTCGATATTGCCGCAAGTTGGTCTTGTTCTCGCAAACCTTACCCGTCCTTAGCCGGGCCCTTGTGGGCTCGTTGAGACCGCGCGGTGAAATCGTCTTTTGCTCCTGTTTTTCCAGGAGCGAAAGGGGATCGACCACAGGACGAGGATCAGCGTGTAGCACCGGGAGCACACCACCGCAAACTCCGCGGCACTATAGCGGACGCTTTTTCCTTCCTTCCCTTTTTTTCTTTCCGTCCTTTTCTTTTTTCTTACCGTCCTTTTCTTTTTTCTTTCCTTCCTTCGCCGCCAACGCGCTACGATCTTCTTCCTTTTTTTCCTCTTCTTCTCGTCGTTTCCTTTTTTAACTTTTTTATTTTTTATTCATCAGCCAAACCGACCGAAGCAAGCGAAATAGAGGGAAGAAAGGGGGTAGGGGGGTAGGGGGGTAGGGAGCAGGGGGGGGAGAGGTCGACGCCGCCAGTACTTCGTGGGATGAGATGAACGTAGGGGGCGAATGAGAGAAGGAAGCGAAAGAGGAGGGATTCTTGGCTTCTGGATGATACTCTTCCTCTCTTGGCTCCTTGTACGTTTTCTACTCTTGAAAAGAAGCCGACCACCGTACAGTAGCCGCTTTCAGACTGTACCCAATTATTCCAACGTGCTATACTAATGTCATGGACCCCCCCCCCCCCCATCCTTGTGCCGTAATGTGGATAGCCTGCCCCCTGTCCCCCTTGACCCTTTGCCACGCTGCTCACTCTCACATTCGTTCTCGTTCGCAGCCCCCCTCGTTTCTCGTTCCCTTTGGATCCAAACCCGACAGTTCCCTCGGGGGGGGGGGGGGGGGGGGGGTGGAACGCATCAAATAGCCCGTGGACTCGTATCATTTGACGGAATGTCCCTTTGGAAAAGAATCCCCCGAATCCAGCAGCTAACATCCAGTGGCGGTTCTTCCACGTGGCTTGGAATTTTTATGGGATTAGGGAGGGAAGAAGAATGGCAAAAAAGTCGCCTAGGAGGAGACGAGAGGGAAGTGGATGGGTAGCGGGTTTCGTTGGAATTTCGGAAAAGTATCGCGATCGGCGCGACGATTCTTCCGTATGGCAAAGATGAGCGATGCTTGATGTTGGTGAGGAACTTCCGCCTGCGCATTCGCTCGTCCGCGGATCGGAAGTTGGCTGATTGCGGGAATGAATTTTAGGCTCGTATTTATTATTTATTTTGTAATGATTTGAAAATTATTGGTGGGTTGTTTCTTTTCTTATTTGCTTTTGTATCGTCTCGAATGTGAATTATGTGCGAGGTGGGGCAATGCGATGGTACGCGTTCGCGTGATACCGGAGACTGTCCCAGAGAGACTCGAGAGGTCGAAACATCGAAGAACCTTGCGGGATATGTCACCGCGAAGTCTGACGATTAGTTGCGCGAAGCGTGCGCTATTTTTACTGTGTATTCCGTCTCTCGTTCTTTCTCTCTCTCTCTCTCTCTCTCTCTCTCTCTCTCTCTCTCTCTCTCTCTCTCTCTCTCTCTCTCTCTCCCCTCGCTCCCTCCATTTTTATTACTTTCTGATAAGAAGACCCCGAACTCCAAAGCTCGTTGTCAGACGCCGTCTACACCGACAGACGATAATCAAATGGTCTTTTCAAGCCCGAGAACGTCGACGTTTGATGAGACACGAGGCTTCACCGATTCGGCGTTTTTTTTTCTTCTACTTTCTAATCAGTTTCCCTCCATAATTTTCTCGCTTCGATAGCCGTACGTGTTTTCTTACGACACTTCGAAACGCCTCCCGAGATATTGTGTGCACCCATTTTCGATCACAAGGCTTAGATAGGACTTGGACAATACTTAGACAAGACTTAGACAATACTTTAACGAGACTTGAACAAAACTTGGGCAAGAATCAGACAAGACTTAGAGAAGACTTCGGCATGACTTAGACAATCGTTAAACGAGACTTAGACAATACTCAGACAATACTTAGACAATACTCAGGCAATACTTAGACATCACTTGGGCAATACTCAGATGATTAATGAGGCACGAGGCTTCACCGCTGCGGCGTTTTTTTTTCTTCTGCTTTCTAATGAGTTTCCCTCCCTAAGTTTCTCGGCTCCGATAGCCGTACGTGTTTTCTTACGACACTTCGAAACGCCTCCCGAGATATCGTGTATACCCATTTTTGATCACAAGACTTAGATAGGACTTGGACAATACTTAGACAAGACTTAGACAATACTTTAACGAGACTTGGACAAAACTTGGGCAAGAATCAGACAAGACTTAGAGAAGACTTCGGCATGACTTAGACAATCGTTAAACGAGACTTAGACAATACTTAGACAATACTCAGGCAATACTTAGACATCACTTGGGCAATACTCAGACGATTAATGAGCCACGAGGCTTCACCGCTGCGGCGTTTTTTTTCTTCTTCTGCTTTCTAATGAGTTTCCCTCCCTAAGTTTCTCGGCTCCGATAGCCGTACGTGTTTTCTTATGACACTTCGAAACGCCTCCCGAGATATCGTGTATACCCATGTTTGATCACAAGACTTAGATAGGACTTGGACAATACTTGAACCAGACTTGAACAAGACTCAGACAAGAGTTCGGCAAGACTTGGACAATCGTTAAACGAGACTTAGACAATACTCAGACAATACTTAGATAATACTTAGGCGATACTTAGGCACGACTTAGGCAATACTCAGACACTACTTAGACAATACTTAGACAATAGGTAAACAAGACTTACGCAATACTTCGACAGTACTTAGGCAATACTCAGACAATACTTAGATAATACTTAGGCAATACTTAGACAATACTTAGGCAATACTCAGACACTACTTAGATAATACTTAGGCAATACTTAGGCAAGACTCAAACAAGTAAATCTTCTCTTGTCGCTCAACTTTGCTCTCTCCCATCAATCATGGAATACCATCGCAATTCGCGAATATATTTTCTACGGTATTAATATATTTACCCGAGTGCGCGTCTTTCCGTTCACGACGTATATGCTTTGGGAGATATATTTTTTTTCCTCGCGCTCGCGCGTACAATAAAATCCTTCTCGTTGGGTGTCTCCGCCGCGTTTTCTTTTCGCGGTCGGAGGATTCGCGAGACGGAGATAGACGCGTCGACGGGAACGCGAGGGCGCATTAAGGATTGTATTAATCAAGCCCGAGGACGCTCGGGCTGTCACGGAGACAAGAGTGTGATACGTTTTCCCAACCGTATGCGTGGGTATGTATACGTGCGTGTCTTCTTTGCCACAATGATAAGGCAAGCGAGGGAGGACTCCGAGCTCTGCGAAACGTCGCCAGCGATGAAGGGTGCCCGGTATGTGTAAGACTCGAGGAAACGAAGGAGCAGCAGTAAGGGGGTGGAAGAAATCGCCACACTGTAAGCAACAGTAGAATTTCGAAGTAAGAAGACGAGGGTTGAGAAGTCTCTCTCTCTCTCTCTCTCTCTCTCTCTCTCTCTCACACACACACACACACACACACACACACACACACACACACACACACACACACTCTTACGTAGGACAAAAGCCAGCAAGCCCGAGCAGATCTCTGGCCTGACACGAATCGTGCTCCCTACTCACTACACTCGTCTTCACATCCCTCTGGGATGAAAGAAAGACAGCCAACGACAGAGTGAGAGGGGGGGGGGGGTGAACTCTGTGCTGTACTGCCAATGACGTCGAAAAATTACACAAAAAAATCGCCGTCAGACTCTCCGGCGGCTCTGCAACTAAAGCATAATATACGGCAGTCCATGCGAAGTTTGGGTTAGACAGGCAGCAGGACAAGATCGTTCATTTTGTGAAAAAAGACGATCCATTGAAGACCGACAGTATCGTATATTTATTTCGAGGTGCATTTATAGAGGTCTTCATTATGGTTAGGCTAATGGTGTATGAATTGACGAAATGTCATTGAATTCATTTTTCATAGGCTGATTGTGAATTTCATTTGTAATCAGCCTAAAAAAAAGCCCAAATTATCTCAGACTTTGATGTGCACCTTGAACATCATTTTATTCTGATATTTCTTATCTCTTTAAGATTGTGTGTGTATATATATATATATACTACTGTGTCCAAAAAATAAGGTGACATTGTATTTATTTCGAAAATTCTTTATTTATTTTTCCAAATCAATTTCATCCCCTTCAAAGTAATCCCCTCCCGATGCAATGCACTTATGCCAACGGATTTTCCAATCTTCGAAACACTGATTGTAGTCACTTTCCGGGATGGCCTTCAGTTCCGTCTACGCTGCGGCTTGAATCTCCTCTATCGTATCAAAACGGTGTCCCCGGAGCGATCTTTTGAGCTTGCTGAACAGCCAGAAATTGCACGGCGCCAGATCAGGTGAATACGGTGGTTGCGGAACGATATGGGTTGAGTTTTTGGCGCCGTGCGACTTCTGGCTGTTCAGCAAGCTCAAAAGATCGCTCCGGGGACACCGTTTTGATACGATAGAGGAGATTCAAGCCGCAGCGAAGACGGAACTGAAGGCCATCCCGGAAAGTGACTACAATCAGTGTTTCGAAGATTGGAAAATCCGTTGGCATAAGTGCATTGCATCGGGAGGGGATTACTTTGAAGGGGATGAAATTGATTTGGAAAAATAAATAAAGAATTTTCGAAATAAATACAATGTCACCTTATTTTTTGGACACAGTAGTATATATATATATATATATATATATATATATATATATATATATATATTCAAAATTATCATTATTCTATAAGTTACATGCATTAAAAATCATAAATAATATAATAATTATAATTATTCTACCATTGATATCTATTTAAAAATTATAAATAATCCACTAGTTATAATGAGTCAGTTATTTATACTTTTCGAATAATAACGATAACAAAAAATCACCTGTAACATATTTGGAGACGGATAGGTAATTTCGAAAGTATTCCCCTATATATATATATATATATATATATATATATATATATATATATATATATATATATATATATATATATATATATATTAGAGTGGCACAAATTTGAGCTCTATTTTATCCTTTCTCTCACCATTCACTTATCTTTTTTAAAGAAAAAAAAATCGACGCGAAATCTGGGAGCGGTAAAAAAATATTCAGTGGTCGCTCAATACTACCAAAAATTAAAATTGTCATTAAAAAAATCGAATTTTTTTTCGTTTCCTTCTCACCCACGAATTTTACACATTAGAATGTTTAAATTAACCTCGCGAAAGCTCTCGCCGGTTAATGAATATTTAGTGGTCGCTCGAGAGCTTCGAAACTTCCAAATTTTGCCAATTTTTTGTTTTACTCATCTCACTTATAAATGTGACGCATCGTAAAATGTTCAAACCAATAAATCGTTTTTTTTTCTTCTTAGAAACAGGTTTTTCAAATTTCCCTCACACTACTAACCCAAGAACTATAATCTTTGTTCTTATAAAATAATTTTTTAAAGCTCTTGTCCGTAAACAAAATTATAGCCCCCCCCCCCCCGTTTTATCTGGTTAGAAGTGTGAGATGAATTAAAAAAATGTGTTTCTCAAGAAAAATAATTAACGGTTTTGAAAATTTTACAAAGTGTTTTTTATGAGTGAGAAGGGAAAAAATCCGCGATAATTGGAAATTTCGAAGTTCTCAAGCGACCACTAAATATTCATTGGCCGGCTGGAGCTTTCGCGAGCTCAATTTAAAAACTATAAAGCGTAAAATTTTTGGGTGAGTAGTGAACGAAAAAGAAAATCGATTTTTTAATGAAAATTTTATTTTTTGGTAGGCTTGAGCGACCTCAAAATATTTTTTTTCACCGCTCGCGACTTTTCGCGCCATTTTTTTTCTTTTTTAAAGCAGATAATTGGATGGGAGGAAAAAGTAAAAAAATAGAGCTCAAATTTGTGCCACCCTGATACATATACAGAGTGTCCCTCTCATCTCTGTCATCCGAAATAACTCGGTAATTATCGACGTTACAAAAAAAAGTTCCAGACAAAAGTTGTACGGTGTGAAGGGGGCGACAAATGCGACCATTTTTTTAAATTTCAGTGGAGACGCTGACGCACAGTGAAGGTCACCTCCGCTTTTTTAAATGGTATGGTACATTTTTTCTCCACCATCTTGTGGGGCACCTCAAGCCGCATCAAAAACATTCGGGAGTCAAAGTCGTTCAAGGTCATTCAAGGTCACCTATCAAAATGAAATACAAATCTAAATATCTGGGATCACTACCAAATATTTCGTAGTGATCCGAGACATTTAGATTTGTATCATCGATACTGACCTTGAATGACCTTGAACGACTTTGACCCCCTAATGTTCTTTATGCGGCTTGAGGTGCTCCACAAGATGGTTGTAAAAAAAATGTACCACTCCATTTGAAAAAGTGGAGGTGACCTTCACTGTGGGTCAGCGCCTCCACCGAAATAAAAAAAAATGGTCGTATTTGACGGTCCCCTTTGCACCGTACAACTTTTGTCTGCAACATTTATTCACGACGGCGATAATTGCCGAGTTGTTTCGGGTGGCAGAGATCAGAGAGACACCCTGTATATACAGGCTGGATGAATAACTATTAGCACCTTGGATATCTTCGAAACTATAAGGTTCACAGAAATATTTGCTGAAATGACATTGCACAGTACGAAAGGGGCCATCCGATAGCGATAATAGTTTTTTGCAAGTGGAGGTACTTCGGACATTTGAAGGTCAACTCCATTTTTCTAAATATATCGGTATGTTTTTTTTCTTCTGTATCATGAAAGTGGAGCTTAAAACGAGTTCAACGATCTATAACATAAGGTCATTGAAGGTCATAGAGAGTACAGAAAGGCGATAATACTTACGGTTTACTTCACTGAAAATAAACACTGTTTCAAGGACACATTATCAAGTTTGCAGGATAAGATAAACATGATAAGATTAGTATCGATAAATCGGTCGATCGAGTACAATGTATCCGTTTGACGAGCAAGTCGATATACTTCTTATTTATGGCGAATGCGAACAAATTTCCGTAAGGGCAAAAACCTCGTATGGTGAACGATATCCACATCGGAATCGAAATGTGTAAACGTACATCATAACGTACGCATTGATACTGATGGTCGTCATTTCGAACACTTCCCGTGCAGAAGTTTTGGCTGGGATACAGCTGGATTCCGACTTGTATCCCGGGCTCCCAGTCGGGATCTAGTCCGATATCGGATCAGATTCGAAGACTAAATGTAAGATCCGTAAACTGGATTCCATTAGGGATCCAGAACCGGATTCTTTAAGGAGTAAGGCCACTGTAACGGCCCAAAAAAAAAGGTTTTTTCACTAATTTTTTGCTCCCGAAATTGAAGGTATTTGAAAAAAAACTTTTAATGGTGTTATCGGGCATACATTAAACTTTATTATAAAATTTTTTTACAGTAAAAAAAAACAAAATGGCGATTCCACAGCTATCTTCCCGGGACATGTTTTGCTTCCAGGGCTCCGCGGCACGCAGCACCACTGGTGCACTTTTGAATCTAGAACAAAAAAAAACCATTAATCTAGAGGGCTATAGCTAGAGAATGTCGATCGGATTTTAAAAAGTATCAATTTTTGTGGATTTGGCGTGCGTTTGAAAAAAAAATTGATTTTTGACGAAAAAAACGGCAAGTTTTTTGTTAATAAAAAATCAATAAATAAAGTTCTTGAAAATTCCGATCGACATTCTCAAGATAATGTAAATGTTCACATCTGGTTAAAATTTCAAGTAAAAAAAATGAATATTGTTCGAGTTATGCTGCGTGCCATTTTGAAAAACCATGTTTCGAGAAAAACGCGTTTAAAGTTTTGCGAATAGTTTTTTATTGGAAAAAATTAAAAGGATTTAAACTATTTTTAAACTAGAGGGTTTAAACTATTTTTTAAGCCAATAAAAAAAAATCGATTTTTCAAAAAATTTACAGTGGCCTTACTCCTTAATGACTCTAAATAGATTCCCCATGGAATCATTGAGGAATCTGGGAAGGATCACGGGTGAATACAGGCTGAAATAAAATGTCAAAAATGGAATTATAACATGTTAAATTTATTATAAAAATAAATAACATTTATAAAGTTTTGGTGCATTAAACCATCAATAAAAAAAAAATTTGTCCAAAGATTCAAATGGCAGATCGCGCTCATCGCGAGATTTTGATGTGAATTAAAAAAAGATCACATCAAAATCTGTGAATGCAAATGTATTGACAAGAAATTATAAATACAAAAAAATTAGTTGTGAATTTTTTCGTATTTAAGACAAATTAAAATCAAATTCAAAATGATTAGATTAAAATTTGCGCCAAAAGTGAGTTCGTACGTATTTTGAGAGAAAACATTGCCTCGAGGCAAAGAAATTTTTGCACATAACTTTTTTTGCGAACAGTTCTTTGCCTCAACACAATGTTTTCTCTCAAAATACGTTTACACTTGTGGTGTAAATTTTAATATAACTGTCGTGAATTCGATTTTTATTTTCTTAAACTTGAGGAAATTCACAACTCATTTTGTGATTTTTTTCATATTTATAATGTAATATTTGAAACTCACAACTTTTTTCGCAAAAATTTCTTTGCCTCGACGAAATGTTTTCTCTCGAAATACGTAAGAACTCACGGTTGGTGTAAATTTTAATCTAATCATTGTGAATTTGATTTTAATTTGTCTTAAATACATGTTTATACCCACCGACATGTTGGTGGGTATAAACAGAGACTTATTCCCCAAAACCGGTATCCCGGTTAGAATCCAACTTGCATCAGTATCGGAATACGTACGACGACGATGGCATAATTTTGAAAATTTTGGCATCACGTGTATTTTCGGTATTACTATGTAATTCCTATCTATAGATAGGAATTTTATAGATAGGAATCTATAGACAGAAATTCCTATCTATAGATAGGAATTCCATAGTAATACAGAAAATACACGTAACGCCAAAATTTTCAAAATGATGCCATCGTCGTCGTACATATGCCGATACTGATGCAAGTTGGATTCTAATCGGGATACCGGTTTTGGGGAATCCATGACAAATCCTGATCGGGATTTGATCGGACATAGGGTATCCCGGTCAAAATTTCTGCACGGGTTACTATAAACGTAGTAATTTAATTTAGTGCCGAAACTGTAAGTATTATCGCCTTTCTGTACTTTCCATGACCTTCAATGACCTTATGTTATAGGTCGTTGAACTCGTTTTAAGCACCTTTTTCATGATTCAGAACAAAACATACCGATCCATTTTAAAAAATGGGGTTGACCTTCAAATGTCCTTGGTACCTCCAGCTGCAAAAAAAGAAACTATTATAGCTATCGGATGGTCCCTTTCGTACCGTGCAATTTCATTTCGGCAAATATTTCCGTGAACCTTATAGTTTCGAAGGTATCCAAGTTGCTAATAGTTATCGATCCACCCTGTACGTTAATGTATACTTGTTCCGCATAAACGAGGAAACGAGAGATTGTGGCACGTATGGAGCAGTAACCTGAGAAGAACGAAGTGTGGACTCGTACACGGGGGGGTTAAAAGTGTCGGATTTAAAATTACGTTGCAGGAACGGAAGCAATATCGAGAAAGGCCTGGTTTAATTTCATTTTGGTTGAGTCGATAGGTGTATGCGAAGGAGCAGCATATACGGCTCGATTATAATGCACGGGGCGTAAATAGGGGTGGCATGGGCCGGGGAAACGTGTTGAACAGCAACCAAGTATTTCCAATATCCTGCGGAGAGAAGATTCATCGCGGATGATGCTGCGCGCATCATCGTCTTCATTGGGCTTCTTCTTCGTCCTCTCGATTCCTCTCGGAGAACGTTTCATTCATGCTCTGGCAGTGTGCTAGTGGCGAGGACCTCATTACGAGCGCGGTGAATGGGACTCCCTACTCTCTCGTCACGGGTTTATTTTTTCGTTTTTTTTTCAACTCTTTTTTTTTCTTCGTTCTTGAACCTTCTTCTCTTCTTGTTCTTCTCGTCTTCGACGTGTACTCGAAAATAAGCCGAGCGCGAGATTAGGTCGCACACAAAGGTGTCGATCGGACAGTGTGTTGCTGGACTTCTTTCTCGATAGGCATGAAGAAAGACAAGTAAAAATGGTGAATATAAAAAAAAATTAAGTCACACATAAGTTAAATAATGAAAAATTAAATTTAAAAACAATCAAACAATTGAGTTACAATTGTAGGGCTGAAAATTGGCCAGAACTGAAATATTTCAGTATCAATCGAGATTGATACTGAAATATTTCAGTATCAATCGAGATTGATAATCAAATAATTATAACTACTCTTAATAAGTACAACTATCAATTGTTACTATTCGCAATAATGATAAAAATAAAATATTCCTGTCGATAATGACAATTAATATAAATATGATAATTATCATTATTGGTAATTGTACAGTATGAAGACTTTTCCGAAAAACGACGAGAATTTTTTTCTTTTTGCCATGATATTGTTTACTTCATTATAGTAAGTGATATTCCGTCCGGGCAGGCTGACATTTCCCATTAATTCCATGCGTTATGGGGTTTTGAAGTTGACGTGTTTCCTTATAGATAGTGTATTATGAAGGTAACGATGTATATGCTTTTATTTTGTGATCACAGCTGTGCTGTTTCCGAAAACAGGTAAAATTTTCACGCCTCTTGTTTGTTGTAGCTGAACAGCTACGTGTTCCTAAAGGCCAACCCAAACAAACAAACCCAAACAAACTCCCCGATCAAAATATTTAAAAATGCCCTATTTCATCACGTGTTTCCACGAACTTCAAAACCCCATAACTTATGGAATTAATGGGAAATGTCAGCCTCTCCCGACGCAATATCACTCAATATAATGGAATAAACGAGTTGACGGTGAAAAAAAAATATCCCGTCGTTGTTAGGAAAAGTCCTCATACTGCATAATTACCTTGTTATTAAGGGCGGGGTAAAGTTAATTCGGCGAAAAAAAGGCATGTTTTTAAGATTTTTTTTTGGCGTAACGAATAGTGTTCGTTTATTGAAAAAATTACATATAATAAAGTAACATTTGCACAACATTCTCCTAAATTTGCATTGCAAAATATTCAAAATTGAGCGAGTGAAAATTAAACCCCGGAGGCGCCTCGAAAAAAAGTTGGTTTGCGGTGTGCACCATAACTCGCAACAGAATCATCTGAAACAAAAAAATCAAAATGCATTTGTTAAAGGAGATGTTTCTCGAGGTAATGACGGGAGGATTTTTTTTTCGATTTTTCGATTTTTCGTAGCACTTGGGAGCCAAAAACCCGATTTTCGCTAAAAAAATCGGCTAATTTGTTGTTGAAAAATTAGTAATTATTTTTAAAAAACAAAAAAGCTCTCGACAATACCTGGTGAATTATGTGAAGTACTGTGCAAAATTTCAAAGCGATTGGTCCAGTAGATTTTGAGTTATCGTGCACACGGACTTCAAATATGACAAGTCTCAGAAAAACGGTTTGAAAAACGCAGAAGAGTTTGGTCGCTTAGCGCTCATTGCACATAAGTTTGAGAACACTTCTCGATTGCATAAAAATTTTAACACAACATTCTTGATATATTATGCATTCATTTAAAAAATGAAAAAAAAAAATGAAAAAATAATTTAAATACTTTACCCCGCCCTTAATAAATATAAATTTAAAATATTCTTATTCATGATAGAAATAAATATAAATATAATTGTTACTACTATTAATCAATATAATTATAAATTATTACCATTGATAATAATAATCAACATAAATATGATTATTACTACTATTAACAAATATCAATATAAATTACTCCTATTGGTACTTGGCAATGATGATAAAATATAAATATTATCGAGGAGCCGGCAAACAAAATCGAACTTGTCCAAATTACGTTAAATTAGATTTTTATCGTATTTATTGTTCTGCCTAAAAACTGCCATTTCGCGCAAAAAGGCACTTTTCAACAAATTTTGCGGTGTTTCGAGCCGAATTTGATTCAAAATATTTGGGGAGCAAGGTGTGCATGAAAAACACGAAAAAAAAAATACAATATTTTGACGTAGTGTGGACAAGTCCGGTTTTGTTTGCCAGCTCCTTAATTATCACCACTATTTATAAATGTAAACTATAAATAACGACAATAAGTACTATTTAATAAATTATTACTATTAATCACACTTCATAAACTATGAACTCTATTCCCGACTACGATGAATAATTACTTTAAATTAATTACTCTAAATAATCGAGAATGTAATTAGCCATTTTTTTCGCGCTTATCATTCACAATTATCGCGCTTATTTTTTTTTTCTTTTCGATTTCTTCGACCACCGGGAGACCCGAAAGAGACCAATAAATTTGTTTCTTCGAAACTGCGGCTCGAGGCTGCTGCTTCTTTCTTCTTCTACTTCTTCTTCGTGTCTCGTTGGGTCCTTTTTCGCTTGCTGTAGCACCGTTACGTAAACTAAGAAAGTCTCTCCGGGGCAATCATACTTTGTAACGAAACTTCCGGCTCGACAAAGTTTTATACACCGGGCAATGGCCACCAGATATATATATATATATATATATAGAGAGAGAGAGAGAGAGAGAGAGAGAGAGAGAGAGAGAGGCGTTTTTCTTCTTGCGGTCATCCGCGTGTCTCCGTTCTCCGGCGATCTCTGCCGCCGTCGGCAAAAATTGCCCCCGCGGGTTATACGTATAGAGCACACCGAGGAAATGCGTTCTTACTCGATATCTTTCATTCGCACGCACCTGCTACAATGCACGCCGTTTTTACTGCGAGATCGACGAGCTCGTCGCGCCCAAGACACCCCTCGAGACCAGCGAGAGGATATTTTGGACGATGGAGAATTAGCAATCCGTTAAACGCCCTATCGAACATTTTTTTTTTCTCCACGTACAAGAAAAAGAAATCATACACGTGTATACATTGTGTAAAAAAAATGATTTGTACACGTCGTCTTATTCAAATTATCCTTCGAAAAACAAATAAAATGCTTTAAGGTGTTACCCCCACTTGCGATTTTGAAAAAATCGATTTTTTTTATTGTATTTTTTTTTTAAGTATAAGTATCTAAGAATATGTCCTGAAAATTTCAAGTCGATCCGAACAAAGTTGACTGAGATATGAGCGTTGAAAGAGAAGAATCCGTTGTGTGAACGACCGGAAATTGAAACTTTAAACGCGTTTTTCTCAAAATGGCATTTCTGAAGTCGGTGACCAAGATTACTCGAACACTAATGAACCGATCTTCTTGAAATTTTGCAGGCTTATTTAATACATAAAAATGTATTCTTTAATCGTTGGATTTTTTTTTTCGAAAAAATTGCCGTTTTATAGCCAAAAAACGGCCGTTTTTTTCCGTTAAAATCGAACCATTAACTTTGACTGTCCGCCATTTTGTGAAAAATGAATATTTTTTAAAATCCTTCGATTAAAGACTAGTTTATACTTATATTTGACTAAATCCATCCGCATTTTTTTTTCAGATTATCCACTTCGCCGCAATGTTGGTCACCGCAAACCGTGTATACAAAAACATTATTTTATTGACGGCCATTTGCCACTAAACAATGTAATATTTTTCAATGAAAAAAATACCGAAAGTTCTTCAAGATGTGTTCTTTAAGATGGTATATTGATCGATTAAAAAAGTTTTGTAGTTTTCTTTAAAAAAATTCATGAAAAAGGCCTTTTTTTGCGCTACAAGTGGGGGTAACGCCTTAAGTTTCTGTGTTCGATAGCTTATCGTAAATATACATAGTGTCTGTTTACAAAAATGTTGAAAAACAAAAACATAAAAATTAAGCCAAATTAACAATAGTCGCGGGTGAGATGTACAAATACTTTTTTTTACCCATTGTATGTAAATATGGGGGGATTTTTTTTCGGGTGTAGCTCCAAAATTCTATTTTGACTCACTGATTACGAATATGATAGTGACCATAACCGCAAATTTGTTTTTCAAGGTTAAAACTCACGAAAACTGATTTTTTAACAGTTTTTTTTCACTTTATTTTAATAAATGCTGATCTTGGAGACTAAATGTTGCCACAAAAGTTGTAACCTATAAAAAGATTGATCTTTCATGTTATATGCAGTTTTTGTATACATCCGCTCTATGTTGAGAAAAATGGAATAATACTCGAAAAAGTACATTTTGCTAAACTCTATTGGTTTCGATATTATCTTCTTACGCACTTAACTGCAGGGAAGGTTGGAGGTGGCTGGGTTTGTTTGTTGTTCAGGTATGCCTGTAGTGTTACGGGGAGGGTAGGGGTTTCGGCGTGAAAAAAAACACTTATTTGCGAATTTTTGTCATCTAACATGGATAGAGTAAATTTATTGAAACCTTTTGTACATTGTTAAGTGTCATTTCAAGGACATTCCGTGAAATTTGTATGCGAGAATATCCACAAACATGCCGGTGACAAAGCTTTTCCAAGAACGTCTTTGGAAAAAGACGATTTGCGGTGTTTACTGTATCTCAGCTAGAAATTATCTGAAATCACGTACCATTAAAATTTCGTCAAAGTATCATCAAATCCTCCCTCCAACGATCTTTGATATTTTTTTTTTTCATTTCTACATTTTCGATGGTCATGTAAAGTGAAAAGTGCTATTTTTCACAAAAAATTACGCCATTTTGGGGGTGAAAAATCCCCTCAATGTAAAAAAAAATCTCACACTGACCGTTGGGGGGGGGGGTATTTTGTATGCAGAAATTGTGTACCAAGTTTGAAATAAATCGGTCATGTAGTTTTCAAATGGCAATGAACACGGACTTTGAAAAAGTGGTTTCGAGAAAAACGCGACACCGGCTTGTTTGTACGTATTTTCGCGTACAAATTTCACGGAATGTTCTTGAAATGACACTTAACAATGTACAAAAAGTTTCAATGCATTTACTCTATCCATATAGATGAGAAAAATTCGCAAAAGAGTGTTTTTTTCCCGCTGATACCCCTACCCTCCCCTTAAAGGTCAAACTGCAACCTTCCCGCGGTAAAGTGCGTAATTAGAGAATATCGAAGTTAATGGAGTTGAGGAAAATGTACTTTTTGGAGCGTTATCCCATTTTTCTCTAATCAGATTGGTTTTAGACACAACTTGTATAGAACATGAAATATCAAAATTTGTATAGGCTGCAACTTTTGTCGGAAATATTTTTCTCTAAGATCAACATTTATTACAATAGAATAGAAAAACCTTTGAAACATCATTCTTTGTGAGTTTTGACCTTGAAAATCGAATTTGCGGATATTTTCGGATCTTTTTGGGGGTACGCCCTTTTCGGACCTTTATCCTTTTTTTTAAGCTTTGAACTTTGAGGCTTTGATAGACAACGTTGCCTCAGTATAATGGGTTCAAAATATATACATGTATACACTAGTGAAATTAATTCTGAACAGTTTTAATAGAAATTGGCTATTTTTTAATAGTCACGCACAAAATGTATATTATGCTACGCCGAAATGATACTGCAATGTTTTAATTTTAATCTATAATGTTTCTACCTAACCCTAGGACCCTGCACTATCTGTACGAAACAAACAACCTACACTGGGGTTACGCACACCCCAGCACTTTAAATCAACGCTGCTAACAAACAGGTTGTCGTAGGCAGATTTTTTTTTTTTTTTTGTTATCGAACGCCCGAGAACCGACGAATGGAATAGGCTTTGCGAGAAAAACCTAATATAAATTTATCAGCGTGAGAAATGCGATTGAACTAAGCAAGAAAAATGATGTTCTCATTTCTCACGAAGTGGGGTTTGCGGTACCCATGTGTAGGGTCCTAGGGTTAATATATCAACGGAAGTTAAGTTAGATTAGCGAAGTGTAGGTAGAGAGTGTTAGGAAAGGGTTCAATCGGAAAGGGTAATACGTAAAAATCCGCAAGGATATTCTTTGAAAATCAGGAATTAATTAAGACTTTAATGAATTATGAGTTATATTATAGATATAGAAGATATTTTATGTACCATGAATATATAAAATATTATATAATTTTTTATATATTATTAATCTAAATATAACGATGATATTTTGTATATTATCTCGTTTTTCTCTCGTCTTTGGTCATATAATATAAATAAATAAATATATATATTTATTTATTTATTTATTTATATTATATGACCAAAGATGAGAGAAAAACGAGATAATATATGAAATATCATCTATATCTATAATATAACTCATAATTCATTAATATGTATATATATATATATATATATATATATATATATATATATATATATATATATATATATATATATATATATATATATATATATATATATATATATATAAATACATTTTAATGAATTATGAGTTACAGTAGAACCTCGATTATCCGAACTAGTCTCGGTCCCAATTAGCTCGGATAATCAAAAGTTCAGATAATCGAAACGTGGGTTTTTTGGGACGAGATCATAAACAGCATTGTTGTTTATGATCTCGTCCCAAAAAACCCACGTTTCGATTATCCGAACTTTTGATTATCCGAACTAATTGGGACCGAGACTAGTTCGGATAATCGAGGTTCTACTGTATATTATAGATATAGATGAAATTTTATATACCATGAATATATAAAATATTATATAGATTTTGATATATTATTAATCTAAATATAACGATAATATTTCATATATTATCTCGTTTTTCTCTCATCTTTATAATTATATATATTTATATATCTTTATAATTTATATAATTATATATATATATTATGTATTATATATATATATATATATATATATATATATATATATATATATATGACGACAGTGATTGAAGTGCCACGCTACTCGCTTTCGCGAGAATTTCAATGCAAGTACCAATAAATATAGCTCTTTCGAGAGTGCCCTTTAAGAAAATCAATCGTTAAAAGAAAATAACACGATTCACTGTATCGAATGAAATTCTCTCGCACTGCATTTTAATTTTTTCGTTCTGTTTTGTTTTTTCTTCGTTCTTTGCTCAAGTTCCTTTTTTACAAGCTCGTGTTTCGAAGAAAAGACGAAATTCTTCGGGCGTTATCAGCGGCTGACCTACGAACTGCTTCGTCATCTGTTAGTAACGATTGAGAGAACCCTCGAAATCTCATTATCAGCATGTCTAACATTGATCTCTCCTCTCGTGCTTCCGTGTTATTTTTTTCTACGATCTTTATGATTTTTTTTGTTTCGCGAGACGGATGGAGCTTTGAAAATTGGCTGGTTCCCGAAAATGTAATCAGGCACGAAAAATGCTGTTGATTACTTTTCTTTTTTAATTTTCCTTCGATCGCGCATCTTATGGTTGTATCACGAGATTTTCTTTTTGTCGAATAAATACGATAACATAATTCGCGTGAGTGGAAAGGTCATTGTTGTTAACGTTTAGGGATTCGTTGCGTGTAAAATTTCCCGTTCGAGCAGCGGCGACCCAGCATGACCGAGTAAATTAGGCGAGAGGACGGAGGACGAGTGAATTCGAGGAGCATCGAAAGGATGATGTTTTCTCTCGTTTTATGCCATGTCGCTGCTTCTGGAAGGAAGAAAAGGGAAGAGAGAGAGAGAGAGAGAGAGAGAGAGAGAGAGAGAGAGAGAGAGAGAGAGAGCAGCTCGTCACCTGCACCGCATCCAAGTAGCCATTATTATGGGTGCACTGGCCTTTTGGGACTCTTTGTTCTCCTCGTCCCGATGCAGCTAGTACAGCGTTGCACTTGCTCCGGTTCTTTCGCCACTCTGGCCTCCACCTTCGACGAGAAGTATTGAACAATTTGGAAATATAGGTACGTTTGTGATAAATCATTGAAAACTATCAGACGCGTATTTTTTTTGTTTCAGTGGAAAAAGAGTTTTAAGGGAGAAAACCACCCTTCAAAGAAAGGCACCCCTTAATTTAATTTTTTTCGATACTTCTATTATGGATTTTTCATCGCTTGACAATGGAAGAATTTTGGTTTTTGTTTCATTCGGATCGGTGGACTGCTTGTGGGTGAAACTGCAAAATCACCCCTCGTAATGCCTTTCTTTGAGGGGTGGTTTCTCCCCTTAAAAACGCTTTTCCGCCGATAAAAAAAGATACGCGTCTAATAGTTTTCAATGATTCATGACATATATGAGTTTCAACGAAATCGAAGGCTCAAGTGATGTTCCTCATCAGTCCACGCAGATGAAGACAACCATCAGATCCTCTTTCTTCCATAGAGCAGGCCAATGTGCCAAAGGCAGGTGCGAAACTAGACCAGTTTTTAGCCGTAATTACAACAGGATTGTAAAATGATGAGATAAGGATTGATGACCCAAGCAAAGCGAAACAAAATCTTATTGCATCTTGTGGAGGATTTTATCGAGCATCTACTTAAATCATTTTGGGGAATAATGAGGAAATGTACGAAAGCCTCGCTAAAATGTTGATTTTCCATTTATCGGTAGAGATTCGAGGCACCGTCATTGCAAAGAAGTGAATCAGCGCCAAAGCAAGTTGAAAAGTTAATTTTCATTTTTTTTTTAAATTTTTAACCTTCGGAATTATATTTTTAGGCCTTGGAAATTCCTTGATAAAATTTTTTGTCGCACGTGCGAGAGGATTGATCGTGTTACGTTATCATAAGGGGTCTTCTCACTTTAGACGCTAAAAACGGCGGTTTTCTTGATTTTTTTATAGGTTGATTTTATAGATTTTCATATAAAAGTTGTTACACTTAATAAATACACTTTCGAAATACATTGAAAATAAAAAATTTGTCAATTCAAGTTACTATTTATAGACGAAAGTGGTAGTTAAAAAAACGTCCGTTAATGGTAGTTAAGGGGGGAAATCACAGTAGCACACAAAAAATAGGCTTATTTTCGGAAATTAATTTTGGCTGAATAAAAGTATCAATCGAAAATCTGTAAAGTAGGTTTTATAGCAATACTAAAAAAGTACAAAATGTAATTTTTTCAATAAAAAATATTTAAAAATGGCGGCTGCGCATAAAAGTATCAATCGAAAATCTGTAAAGTAGGTTTTATAGCAATACTAAAAAAGTACAAAATGTAATTTTTTCAATAAAAAATATTTTTAAATGGCGGCTGCGCAGCATATGCCCCAAGGCGCCTTTTTTGAGCTCGCCGAAGACATAACTCGAGCAAATTTTTACCGATCGACTTGAAATTTTGACAGTAGCTTCGAAACATCTTTTTCCACGGAGCTACGTAGGATTTTTTATTTTATATGGCTTACTTTTTTTATCGACGATTTTTTGGCGTTTTTTTGTTTGTTAAAAATTTAACTTTATTTTCAAACATGCACCATTTTGCGAAAAATCAATATATCGAAAAAATCCTACGTAGCTCCGTGGAGAAAGATGTTTCGAAGCTACTGTCAAAATTTCAAGTCGATCGGTAAAAATTTGCTCGAGTTATGTCTTCGGCGAGCTCAAAAAAGGCGCCTTGGGGCATATGCTGCGCAGCCGGCATTTTTAAATATTTTTTATTGAAAAAACTACATTTTGTACTTTTTTAGTATTGCTATAAAACCTACTTTACAGATTTTCGATTGATACTTTCATTCAGCCAAAATTAATTCCCGAAAATATGCCTATTTTTTTGTGTGCTACTGTGATTTCCCCCTTTAAAAATGGTAGTTAATGGTAGTTAATGGTAGTTAAGAATGGTAGTTAAAAAAATGTTAAAAAAAAATTGTAGGTCTGCGTTATTGATGGAATCTCGGAGATGAATCATGCGAAACAAAAAAAAAATCAAACGGTATGTTTGATCAGAATCAGTATGTTAAGGGGCTATACCAGTGTGAACGCTGAAAATTTGAGTGATTTTCGGGAATTTTTGTGGAAGAAAAGTACTCAATTAAATGTTTCGGAAAATTTAGAATATATTTGGCTATTATTTGACCTATATTACATCATTTATTTATAGAAAAATATTGAGATCCAGGCGACTTATGCGCTGCTTTCAGAGACGCCAAAAAAAAGTTCCTTTACTGCCGACATAACTCCGGCCGATTCAGTAGCTGAAACCTAAAAAAGAAAAACGTCCGTTTTCTTGCCTATGAAATGGACGTTTTTTTCCAATGCCAAATCGTCAATTTTCATCCAATCTAAAATGTCCTACGACATTGTAGAGTAAATAGATTCAAGAGTACTCAGTTCAAATTCCAAGTCAATTAGATAATTGCTCTTTGAGTTACAATGTCAGCAAATTTGAAGAATCTCATTTCGAGAAAAACGCGTTTAAAGATTTAACTATCGATTTTTGCAAGATAAAATGATTAGAGATACGGCCTTGAAATTTTTACAGGATATTCTTGAAAGTATAAACTGTCGAAAAAGGCAAAAAAAATCGATTTTTTAAAAGTGTCACACAGGTATATTTGATATATGCAAAAATAAAAAAATGGCGGACATTTTTCGGAAAAACAAAAAAATCGTGTTTTTTTAACCGTTTTTGGCAAAAAATAGTAAATATCAAAATTTAAAAAAAACCTCGATACGCGCTATGGCTATAGTTGCATAGAATATGTGTTTAAAATTTCGTAAGGTTTGGTTCAGTAGTTTCGAAGATTTGATCAACAAGCCGTCGAAAAAGCCTGTTTCGAGAAAAACGCGTTTAAAGTTTGTTTGGGTTACATAAATACATAAAAAAATGTTTTTGTATGTATTTCGAAAGTGTCTTCATTAAGTGTAACAACTTTGATATCAATATCTATAATATAAAGCTATCAAAAAAATTCATGCAAATAGCCTTTTTTGCGTCTAAAGATCCCATAAGCAAAAGCAAAAATATGAAAATCAAAACAGCACTGATGGTTCGTCGGTATCGCAAATGAAACGAAAAAAAAAATGGAACAATAGGAATCATAACAGAATAATACACAATTACCCAAAGGAATCGAAGACCTCGACACTAAAAATAACGATAAAGAAATGTAAACTTGAGGTTGAAAAATTATAATGCTTATTACTAATACAAAAGATAATGAAATTTGCAAATCAAAATCCACATGGCACATATCTGAAAAATAGCGTAATATAATAAAATCAATATGAAAATGAATATTCGATTCGCTCATTGGAAATATGGATAATAACAAGATTTGCAATTTAAAATACGTGCAGAAAATTATAATTAAAAAATAGCTCTTTACGAACGAAGGACGTACTCATAAAAATAAAAAAAAATAAAATTCATTCATCCGGATACGCTCTCAGGTGCTATTGGAAACCCTAAAAGAGCGAGAGAGAAGGAAAAATGATATTTCAACAACGAGTTCTAACACCGTGAAAGGCAGCGCTAATGTCGTGAGAGCAAAAGAATTCTTAGATAATTTCAAGCCCGTTCGCTTCGACTTCCGGTACGGTCCTAATAATTCCCGGCCTCTTACCTACACGCAACGCGTTTTCTAATACGACACTCGAACGAACTCCGAGCCCAAAATATATTGTGTCTTCAAATGAAAATTATCTCGAATTTGTTCTCACCCGCATCTTGGGTCGACGAATAATAATAATAATAACAATAATAATAAGTTCCTAGTGCAAACTGAGGAAGTGCGATGCCCGGAGCAATAAAATATATTGTTCAAATAATAAAATAATAATAATGAAAATAACGTAGATGACAAAATAAGAAATAGTGACAGCAGTAGATGCGACCGTAACAATAAATAACATTATCTCGAATTTCTTTTCGCTTGCATCTCAAGTCGACGAATAATAATAATAACATTAATAATAATAATAATAAAAATAAAAAATAAAAATCAATAAATAAAAATAAAATAAAAATCAATAAAAAAATAAATAAAAATAAAAAATAAAAATAATAAAAATTTAAAATAATAATAATAATAATAATAATAATAATAATAATAATAACGATAATAGCAATGGCGATAGCAGTAGATGCGACAATAACAATAGTAATAATCGTAATAATAATAACCTAAACACGTTTACCGTGTACTCGCATGTTTATTCAGCTTGGACGAGGTAACAAGTGCATCGGGAGCGACGCCGATTAACGCGAGAGAGGTTGACCGCGTGCTGCAATTAGGCGCATCTAACTTGCTCTTGCGGAGCACGCGTTGTCGTAACGATGCATAATCAATTTATGTTAAGTCTCTTGAGTCCCTCTCTCTCTGTCTCTCTCTCTCTCTCTCTCTCTCTCTCTCTCTCTCTCTCTCTCTCTCTCTCTCTCCCTCTCTCTCTTTTCTCTCCTCGACCATTAGGGACACTGGTCAATTATAAATCTCGCAAACGCGCACTACTTTTATTGCTAAATCTTCGCACATGCGCATACGGCAGGGCTCCGAAGTGCACTGTTCTATTCCAACCGATCTACATTGCACTCGACAATCCTTGACGCGAAACCCCTTCGTATTAATGTCTTCATAAACACGCGGATAATTGCGATATTCTATCGCGCAGGAAATGGATTTTGAAAGAAAAAAAAATCCATTCTACGTGCGCAATCGACGATAGAGCTGCGGGGAGAATCGAGAGATCACTGCGACTGCCTCCATGAGAAAAATATGAAAATCCGAAAAAAATACGAGCTCGAAAAAAATTAATTGGATAGAAGAGCTTCGGAGGATTGAGGACCCTGGAGTTTCGATGTTTCTTCGATTTAGTTACATGGCGCACATAAGGGGTATCCTGCCAATCTAGACGGTCAACATTGTTTCCTTCGATTTTTTTTTTTCTTTTTGCAATGAATCGGTCATTGACTTTGAGCTATGGGTAGTGTTTTGCGATGAATAATGGGTACTAAAATATTGGGTTTTATGGACAGAAATAATAATAATAAAACTATATTTTTAAGTCAAATTTTTATTTTTCCCTAAAACCAAACTTAAGGGGTCTTCTCACTTTGGACGATAAAAAAGGGCTATTTTCATGAATTTTTTTTTTTGATAGGTTTATATTATAGATATTGATATAAAAGTGGTTACACTTAATAAATACATTTTTGAAATACATATTTTAAAAAATGTCATGTATTTATGCAATCCAAACAAACTTTAAGGGGCCAGTCCACTTGGGAGCCACGAAAAAAGGCTGTTTTCGCGATTTTTTTTTGAGGATTTTATAAAAGGTATGAATATAAAAGTTGTTGGGCTTGATAAATAAAGTCGAAATACATTTTTTTTAATTTATTAGGTGTACAAATAAGTTTTAGGACACTTCGATTTTGTATCATAACAGCTATTCTAAATTAATTCAAAGGTCCCGCTCACTTATCATAGATGGCGCTTGATATGTAGTATCGAAACGTAAAGGAGTCATAAACAAAACCTATAAATTCTGTAAATTAAACATGCAGACCGATAAGCTATTTATTAGACACTGCATTCGCTATGAATTCCATTAAGGAAAAAGTGTTAGGAAAGCGTGTGAATCGATATGTTCTGTTCTTGGAGACAACATTGTATGTAAAAGTACATGTGAGTATTGGTATAAGCGATTCAAAGAAGGTGATTTCGACGTTAGTGACCGTGAACGCACGGGGCCTCCTGTAAAGGTGGACGATCAGGAACTGCAAGCGTTGCTGGATGAAAACTCTTGTCAGACGGAGGAACAACTTTCGGAACAGCTTGGAGTAACTCAACAAACTGTTTCTTATCGTTTAAAAGCAATGGGTAAGATTCGAAAAGGAACAAAGTGGGTACCACACTTTCTGACTCAAGAAAATAAAAACAGCCGTCTTAACATTTGTGTGAGTCTTTACAACAAGCAACATAGAAAGTCTTTCTTGTGGAAAATTGTGACCGGCGATGAAAAGTGGATTTATTTTGATAATCCGAAACGCAAATATCATTGGGTTGACCCCGGCGAGCCGACAACATCCACGCCAAAGCGCAATGTTCATTGTAACAAAGTCATGCTGTGCATATGGTGGGATATGAAAAGCGTACTGTATTATGAACTTCTCAAATCTGGTCAAACAGTTACTACCGATCGCTATTGTCATCAATTGATGCAAGTGAATCAAGAAATTGAGAAGAAACGTCCATTTTCTGGTAAAGGAAAACGTCCAGTAAAACTGCTCCATGACAACGCGCGGCCTCATGTGGGTAAACCGGTCAAGGATACGTTACTAGCGCTTGGATGGGAAGCTGTACCACACCCGGCGTATTCACCAGACTTAGCCCCATCCGATTATCATTTATTCCGGAAAATGCAGAACGATTTGTCTGACGTGCGATTCAAAACATTTGAAGAAGTGGAAAAATGGGTCGCTAAATTTCTCACCTCGCAAGACGAAAGTTTCTTTGCGAAAGGCATCCGCGAGTTACCTGAGAGATGGCTGAAGGTAATTCAGTGCGATGGCGATTACTTCGATGAATAACTGTGTTTTACTTCTTTTTTAATAAATCTTGAATTTTTTGAAAACTGTCCTAAAACTTATTTGTACACCTAATAATTCATTTTTATTCATTTATAAATGCAAAAACTATAGTTTAATGTAAGGTCTCAAAAATAGGTGGGCCAAAGATGAAAGTCCATTAGATTCAGTGTGACACCAGCTACAAAATGACCCTCGGATATAAAGTTTTATCAAAAAATAAAATATGGCAGATGAAAAACGAAAAAAGTATTAAGGGGTTACCCCCACTTGCGATTTTGAAAAAATCGATTTGTTTTATTGCATTTTTTTGAAGTATAAGTATCTGAGAATATGTCGTGAAAATTTCAAGTCGATCCGAACAAAATTGACTGGGATATGAGCGTTGAAAGAGAAGAATCCGTTCTTCGGGTAAACTGAAATTGAAACTTTAAAAGCGTTTTTCTCAAAATGGCATTTCTGAAGTCGGTGATCGAGATTACTCGAACACTAATGAACCGATCTTCTTGAAATTTTGCAGGCTTATTTAATACATAAAAATGTAGTCTTTAATCGTTCGATTTTTTTTTTTTTTTTTCGAAAAATAATAGCCGTTTTATAGCCAAAAAACGGCCGTTTTTTTCGTTAAAATCGAACCATTGACATTGACTTTCCGCCATTTTGTGAAAAATGAATATTTTTTAAAATCCTTCGATTAAAGACTAGTTTATACTTATATTTGACTAAATCCATTCGCATTTTTTTTCAGATGATCCACTTCGTCGCAATGTTGGTCACCGCAAACCGTGTATATAAAAACATTATTTCATCGACGGCCATTTGCCACTAAACAAAGTAATGTTTTTCAATAAAAAAATTACTGAAAGTTCTTCAAGATGTGTTCTTTAAGATGGTATATTGATCGATTAAAAAAGTTTTGTAGTTTTTTTTTTTTTTAATTCATGAAAAAGGCCTTTTTTGCGCTACAAGTGGGGGTAAGGCCTTAAAAAACGCGTTTTTTTCGCAGTTTTGTGCAAAAAAAGAGTGAAAATCAACACTTTTAAACCATCGGGGGTCATCTTGTTGCGAATCATGTTTACAATATGTGGTTCAAATTTCAAGAGAATCGGTTTATTAGTTTTAGAGATACGATGGAGCTAGATTTTGAGGACGTTGTTTCAAGAAAAACGTGTTTGAAGTTTATACTATGAAAAACTCTTACCTAAACTCAATCGGCAATCCTGCACCGTACAAAATCCCTTCTGATTTCTCATCATCGTCGGTTTCTTAAAGTCATGCTTGCTTGCGATTTTTTGAAATTTTCAAAGTGGACTGGCCCCTTAAACGCGTTTTTCTCGAAACAACATTTTTCGACGGCTTGTTGATAAAATCTTCGAAACTACTGAACCGATTCTTAGGCAATTTTAACCACATATTCTTTACAACTATAGCTATACCGCGTGTAAAGGATTTTTTTAAATTTTGATGTTTACTTTTTTTCGCCAAAAACGGTGAAGAAAAAAAACTTTTTTTGTTTTTTCGAAAAATGTCCGCCATTTTGTTATTTTTGCACGTATCAAAAATCGTACGATATGCGCTATAGCCATTAATATCCTGAATCTGAAACCGTTTGATTTTTTTGTTTCGGATGATCCATCAACGAGATTTCATCAATAGCGCAGACCTACCATTTTTTAGGACATTTTTTCAAATACCATTTTTGTCTATAAGTAGTGACTTGAATAAATAATTTTTTTTTTTTGATGTATTTCGAAAGTGTATTTATTAAGTGTAACACCTTTTTATATCAATGTCTATAATATGAACCTATGAAAAAAATTCATGAAAATAGCCTTTTTTAGCGTCTAATGTGAGAAGACCCCTTAATATAATTTATATAACTAAGATGATAACGAGTGCCGAGGCTCTTATTCGTCCTGCTCACTCTATGTCTTCAGGAACGTCCTTTGAATCTGTATCTGACGTGAGTCATCTTCAGAGTCAGGTTCAGCGGGAATCATCAATTCAATTGCATCCTTCGTGAACGGCATTGAGCTTTTTCGGGGGTCGGTCTCGTGCCAGTGATCAGTCGGTCGGAATTTAGCACTAGCCTGCTCATAATATCAACGCTACACTCCGCCCAAAAATATAAATTCTCTATACTTTTCACTATCATGGCTGTTCACCCCTGACTCGAAAAAGTGCTAATAAGTGTGGCTGATCCGATGACGATTATATCGTACGAACTATCATTTGGCAATAACAATCGAAATAACGACCGAGACGAATCCGGAAATACAACAAAAAGCTTTTTACGCGTAAAAATCTGATAGAAAATTTAACAATTCTGAACATTTTTTTTAAATGACGAAAAAACAATATTCCATTAACAAATAACAGGGGCCGTCCATATATTACGTCATCGATTTTTGCTGATTTTCTACCCCCCCCCCCCCCTACAATCATCCTATCATCATTTCCTAATGACCCCCCCCCTCTCGCAAAATTGACGTCATTACCAGTTTGGCAAAATTAAAACATTTGCGGATTTGAGAAAAATTTGGTAACATTAAAACATTTTGTTATAGAATCATCTTTTATTATTTTGTACTTTAGCAATGTTTATTAATATAATAATATTATTCTTCCCTATTCTTTAGTTTTCTTTGGATAGCTCCCACATTTTGTTATAGAATCATCTTTTATTATTTTGTACTTTGGCAATTTTCATTAATATAATAATATTATTCTTCCCTATTCTTTAGTTTTCTTTGGAT
>OZ023315.1:8232882-8316507 GCA_964007375.1 Ophion obscuratus | reverse complement strand
CCTCTCTTCCTCCCTCTCACTCCCGGCTAAACTGACCACAAAGTAATCCTCCACCGAGATCGTTGAATTCTCTACGAAATCCCGCCAATATTCCAATTACCTTTTACTGCATGTCTCCAACATCAAAAAATGCCAATGACAATGAGGCAAGATCATAGCAGGTTGGCCTAGGCCAACACTTGGATGGGTGACCGCTCATCCTCCTTGTATCAAAATCCACCATCAAACAAAAATGGCAAGCGCCCGCAAATCATCATCGCACAAAGATCACTACCCCCACCCAACCTAATTATTACAAATGAATTTTAAAAAAAATATTCAATGATAGTAATGATCCTCTACTCTGCCCCAAACAAATTTACCAAGAACGTTGTCTCAAAGACGGTGAGCTGATCATGAGCTCCTTTGTAACATCATCGGCAAGTTTAACAATGCTACGAAGCCGCCTTCATGCCCTATGAGGAAAATATGGATGATGATAGGGAAGGAATGATACGGCGGGAAAAAAGGACCAGAAGAGAGTGTAAGAGATTAAGGGATTGAGTTTGCGATGCAGAAGGGATACGGTATAATCTTTTTCTACCTCCCCCCAAGCACCCTCCTCTCTCTCTCTCTCTCTCTCTTTCCCGCCCTCTCTCTCGTTATCGTCTCCTTTTCTTTCTCTCGCTTCGCTCTAATGGTTCGCCAGGAATCGTTCCGGACATTAGCTTCTGCGTGCGCGGAAACGAACTTTTATACTCGTCTCTCTCACTCCTAGTCTCCATCTTTAAAGATTCTTCGGGTACCATATCTACTATAGATATACATTTCGAGGATGGACCCTTCGTCGCTTATATCAGACTGTACCCTTCTTGATCTTCTGCATTTCTCTCTCTCTCTCTCTCTCTCTCTCTCACACACACACACACACACACACACACACACTTCATCTTGTACAAAGTTGGTCGTCTTTTTGAAAAATGACCCGAAGCTCGTCCTCCCTCCGGGAGAAATAAGGAGTGTCATCATCATTAGCTCTCGAATGAGCGTTACACGTGAACTACTCTCATCCCGGGTGGAGGGACTTGTACGACTCATCTTGAACGGCTCTCTTTTCCCCGACTAAGAGAAACTAATACTACACTATACGCCGTCAGCATAAGTTTATGTGTGTAGTGTAGGGAATAATGAACAATATAATAAATGCATTGGAAAAGTTAACGGGAGGGTAGGGGTATGGGTAGGGAGAGGGAGGGCATAGGGGGAGGGAGGGTAGGGCAGCGTGAAAAAAAAACACTTTTTTGCGATTTTTTTTTTCATCTATATGGATAGAGTAAATTTATTGAAACCTCTTGTACATTGTTAAGTGTCATTTCAAGAACATTCCGTGAAATTTGTACGCAAAAATATCCACAAACAAGCCGGTGACAAAGCTTTTCCAAGAACGTCTTTGGAAAAACACGATTTGCGGTGTTCACTGTATCTCAGCTAGAAATTATCTGAAATCAAGTATCATTAAAATTTAGTCACTGTATCATCAAATCCTCCTCCAACGGTCTTTGATATTTTTTTTTTCGTTTCTAAACTTTTGGTGGTCATGTAAAGTGAAAAGTGCTATTTTTCACGAAAATTCCGCCATTTTGGGGGTGGAAAAACCCCTCAATGTAAAAAAAAATCTCAAACTAACCGTTGGAGGGAGGTATTTTATATGTAGAAATGTGTACCAAGTTTGAAATGAATCGGTCATGTAGTTTTCAAATGGCAGTGAACATGGACTTTGAAAAAGTGGTTTCGAGAAAAACGCGTTTGAAGTTTACAGAAGTCGGAGCTACAGTGTTAGAGGAGCGGGACTAAATAGTCAATAACTTCGAAAGTTTTGCTCCGATTGACTTGAAATTTTGGGATTATATTCTTGAAATTTTTAACTATAAGAAAAGACAAAAAAAATCGATTTTTCAAAAGTGCAAACCCCGACCCTCCCCTTAAGGCGGGATATACATTTGCAACGATGAAAAAATCAATATCTTTTTTTTTTTCTTCAAACTATATATTCTTCAACATAGGAAGAATAGTTTCCCAAAGATTCAAAGCGAAATTCGAAAAAACTTCAAACGTTACAGTCCGTCAACTTCGAACGCGTTTTGCTCAAAACTGCATTATCGAAATTGGCGTGCAGGATTACTCAAAAACTATTAAGCCGATTGAGTTGAAACTTGGTAGAAATATTGATGACATTGGTACCTTCTACTTGACGAAAATTGTTTTTTGAAAAATTTAAAAAAAAATAGAATAATTATTTCTTAGCTTAAAAAATCCCTCCACATTGCTTATTTTCTTCCTGTCTAAATGTATGTCCCGCCTTAAGGCGAATTAGAAGATGTGCCACGTGACATATGAGTGCGAGAGAAATAGCTGAAATTTTCGAACTGAGATTCTTCAGAGATGAATAATATTTAGGGCAAAAGGAAATCATCAAGCTCTGCGTCAGGGAATTCTCCAGAGCCTGATGCTTTGTTTTTCCTACAAAAAATCAACCATCTATGAGAAAATTGGGTTGGAAAATTTGTGAGATTATGTTGACCTTCTGCATGCCTTTAAGGTAGTATGCTAGTTGGGAAATTTGAAAATCGATATTTTTTGGACTTAAAAAAAAAGTATAGACTCGTAAGAATATGTCCTGGATAGGAAATTTCGAAATTCTCAATATTTACGCCAACAAACGAGACCAGAATAGGATCGACCGGTTGGAGCTACGAACTTTAGAAGCTTCCGAGGAAGCTAGAATTGCTCGAAGAATTGCAGGATGAGCTTTAGAAAATCATCATTTCGAAGTCGAGGGAGGGATACTTTACGAGGCAGGAATGGCCAATACTAACGTAAGTATAACATGACATTATACCACTTAGATCGTTGCGGTTGGCTGAAATTGTACTCAGACCCTTAAATTTCTCAAAAGGTTTTGAGAATAAAAAAGAGTTTTTCTCAAAACTACTTTTTTCGACCTGGTTCACATAAAGTCTCGCGTTCTATTCAACCCATTGACTCTCAATTGACCTTCAGTATATATCCTTCTGTCGTTCCTACCTCGGGCCCTACGAAATTATTATTATTACTATTCTTTTCAAATTTTTAACTTTGAAAAAAAAAACAGGGCGAAAAATTACCTTTTTTTATACAGTCGCCATTACATTTTTTTCTTCTTGTTCGTACCTGCCATAATGAAATTCTTATTGATAAAGAAAAGTGGTTTCATTTCTGTTTTAGATGAACGGGAGCTTTGGACTCATGTCAACCACCTCAAGTTTTTTTTCCGGCCATATTTAAAGGCCCGTAACTTTTTCAAATGTTATTTTCGTTGCACAAAAATATTTTTGTAAATGAAACATCAATAAAAAGACTGTAAAAAATGTATGGTAAATTTTGTTTTGTTTTTTTGTCTAGCGCAACAAATTGCCCGAAATTTAGGCCTCTAGACCAGTATACCCCGTTATGGGAAAGCACATGTTTGAATATCGAAAAAAAATGTTCTGTCTTTTTTTTCCAAACGATTTCTTTTCCCCGCTGGGCTGGTGAACATTCCGAAATGGGACATTGTTTGGGTTCGCTGGGGTCGTGCGAGTTTTTTTTCATATTTATTTTAATGGTGAAGAATAAATCGTCGTTTGGATATTTGCCAATGTATAATCGTTGAAGTACCGTGCCAGGGAAGACTCGTTTTTCATTTGCTCCTGAAAAAAAAACGTGGAGCTCCGACCTTCTCGACCCTCTTCTCCTCTCAGACCGACAATAATGGCATTTTATTGGATCGAATAAAATTATAATGAAATTTCGAAAGTAATGAAATGTGATTAGAGCTTCTTAATTCGCGAGATAACATTTTTTATTTTTCTTGCTAATTGATTCTCGTAAATTTAAACGGTTGATTCTTTTTATTGCACACGGAATGTCTGTTGTCCCTCTTATGCAAACGGTTGCCCAACTTTTTGCACGCTTGTTATATATACTTTATCTTCACGTGATAATTGGCCGAATGCAGAGAAGAATGAAGAAGCAAAAAATGAGGGGACGAGCTCGAAAATACATAGGAGATAAAATACGATTTTACATCGCGGAACGATACGACGCCCTTTGGCAAAGCGTATCGAGGAAAGAATCGTGGGACAGTTTGTTAAAAGAAGAAAAAAAATAGTACACAAGTTCAGGTTGAGAAAATAATATTTCAACAAATTTAAGGACGTTTGGCACGAAATCTTTTAGTTATTCGTTCTTTCAAATTTGAACCGTTGATTTTTTTTACATGTTTTACATTTTTGGTTGCTTTTATTATTTTTTTTGCTTATAAATACAAATGTCTCGGCTTTATTCACTCGACACACGCACACAATTAATTTATATCGAGACTTTTTTTTTAATTAAAGGGCCCGACGAGGCGATTGGTAATCGCATTGTCGACATTTTTTTTTTTTTTTAATATGTCGTTCAGTGTCGAAGGGAAATTATTGTTACTTTCAAATTTTAGTTATCCATTCCCCCAAATTGCAATGCGCCTGAATTGAAGGCAAAAAAAAATTCTTCTAAAATAAATTTCTTTTTTTTTTCTCAATTTATCGTGATGAATAAAATACAATGATAATTTAGATTACACGCGGATGTTTTTTTTTTATTTTCAGCTCACTTTGCAGCCAATCATTATTTTATCGGCTTTGTACACGTGTATTTTATCGCCAGCTGATAATAGTCAGGCCAAGGGGAAAAAAGACAGCGAGATAATGGAAAATAGCGAGAGAGGACAATGATTCCCGTTCGGCCATTGTTTCACCTCATTCTCGTTTTTATTTTCTTTTTTTTTTCGTTGTTTGCTCTCGACGTGAATTACATCATAAAATCTTGGTGCGGCAGCGTGCGATTCGCCTCGTTGGCCACGTCGAGTATTCTCGCGACATTTTTTTTATTTTTTTATTTTTACTTCAAATATTTTTAACGGGACTGAAAAAACCAGAGAGCCGAGAATGCAAGGATCGAATGGCAAAAAAAGAGACAGGATGCCTCGCCTATTCATAATTTCGGCAGGAAAAAATATTTTAATCGCTTCAGGGATTATATATAGATAAGTGCAGCAGTCGTTGTACCGCGCGGTGTTATTTTACCGCAAAGCTTTGTGATTTCGGTTTCTATTTTTTTTTTTTTTTCAATTCTTTCACTCCCCGGCATAAATGCATCACTTTTGTTCCGTTTGCACGGAGCGTGCCTCGAATATCGTCCACGAGATCGTTATTGTCGACGTGCCAATTTCCCTCTCGATCTACCGAGCAAATCGCTGGGGCATTGTGTTTTATCATTATTCCATGAAACGTGGCACGGATATATATATATATATATATATATATACGAGCAACGATTCTTGAAAATCGACGCAATGAAGAATTTATCGAGCGAAAAATCGCGGCATGAATCCCTTTGAATTTAAAATCGCCAGGGTGCGTGCAACAATTTGCCACGAATTTCACTTCCCGCCTAAGAAACCTTTGCATTTTTTACTGCCTTTCGCATTCTATTTGGGCATATTAATAAAATTAATATTTTCTCTAAAATTAGACATTTTTTCAAAATAATTTGCTTTTTTGAACTTATCGAAGGGTTCAAAGCCAGGAATCCCAAAAAATTGACTAATAATTTTTTTGTGCTTGAAAAAAAAGTCAATCGAACATCTATTTGGAGAACTCGTTTCGAATGAATGTATTTTTTTTTTTTTTCATTTTCCGCATTTATCGGCATTTTAATCAGAAAATAAAATAAAGATAAAATAAAACAGAATAAAATAAAAGAAAATAAAAATAAAAATAAAATAAAATAGAACAAAACGAATGTCACTTCTACAAAATGCATTTAAAAAATATCCCGAATTGATTGCCATTTCAATTTAAAAAAAAAACAAATAAATAAAACCAAAACCCGAGAAAATTATTTTTCCAAAAATACCTCTCGGACATCTAAGCCAAGCGTCCAAATCCATTCCACGCTGAAAATTCGTTGCCCGCGAAGCGAACTTTCGCGGCCCAACTAATTCTGATTCTGAATTCTTGCGTCAAAGGGAATGCAAAAATTCCCGATTGCACGTCGTTCTCGCGGGCTTTCGAAAGATCGTTTCTAAAAGCCTCGATCCAGTCTTACGGTCGCAGGACCGCAAGAAAGAATGAACCGAAGAAACGAGGGAGGGGGCTGGGTGGAGGAGGAGGAAGAGGACAGAAAACAACTGTCGCGGAGGTTCCTCAAGGATTGGCATTTCTACGCGCGCCGAACTATTCCCAGGTTTGACGAGAGATTGATGCGCCCCTTACCTTCGCCGATGCCGATACCTCGCGAGACCGATCGTGGGCAGCGTTCCTCGGCTCTCCAGACGTTTAAGATCCCACGTATAAGACCGAGACAGAGATAGAGAGAGAGAGAAAGAACGAAGATCCACATATCGAGTGAATTAGAAACGGAGAAGAGATCTGTCCAAATGAAAAAAGAAAGAGTTTAGCCGGCTTCCTTGCTAAGAGCGGCGAGAGGAGCGACCGGCAAAAAGATAACGAAGAGGAAGAAGGAGAAGAAGAGAAGACTGTGGTGCGGAACACAGTAGCGAAGAGGAACGTGCGCTGATCCTTCAGTTGCACACGGATATGAAAGATATATATATACATATACATACATACATACATATATATATATATATGTGTGTATATATATATGTATATATGTATATATGTATATGTGTATGTATATATATATATATATATATATATATATATATATATATATATATAAAGCAAAACATTTTCTCGTGTGTGTGTATTTTGTATGTTTGTCTTGTCCCCTCGAAGCACATCGACGACAATAAAGGCGCCGCCCGGAATTTTGAGCGTCGGCTTCACCTCTGTCGCGGTTATTTCCTACCTTTTCATCGTTCCTCGTTTCATTTCTCCCGTCTCCTTCGCTCACTTATAAAGCACACCCCTCATCTGCCCTCGTCTTTTCTTCATCCTCGCCGACGCTGCGACCGCGAGATTCGTAAAAACGAAAAATATTTTTCCGATTCGCGACACGCGGGAACGTAGTGGAGAACACGAAATAACGCGCGCGCGGCGTTCGTCGAAATTTCGCGAGGCGGCGCGAGAGAACGCTCGCGCGGTTCGGTGGCACGAAAAATTTGGAAAAAAAAGGGAGGGAAAATTGTTGCCGAGCCGAGCTCGGCGTTCGATTATTTTGTAAATTGCCGAGGTGATAGAGACGGTTCGATGGGGGGGGGGGGGGTTAGAGAGGGGGAACGGTGGGAGTGCTTTTCTCTTTTTGGGAGTGAGCTAATTCGGTGTGAATAGTTGTTTTTTTTTGTGGGATTTTGTTGGTTGCTTTGGCGTGTCGGGAGGGCTGGATGGGTGGATGGTGGTGGCATCGAATTTGGAATTTTTTTGGAGATTTGCGAGTTGAAGGTATTTTTGTACAGAGAGAGAGAGATTGATTGATTTATTGATTAATTATAACCATTATATTATAATTATTCATTATATATATATATATATATTAGACTGATTCAAAAAAAAAAAAATTTTCTGGATTCTCGTGCTATTGTTGGGCACTGATAAAACAAAATTTCTCTAAAAAGATGGGCGCGGTCACTCAATTTTTAGAGGTGGCTATCTCGACTTTTTTGTATTTGAATTTTTTTTAACGAACGTATTGCATTTAAACATAGTCATGGCTTCGGATTACGGATAAAAATCGGAAAAGTTTTGAGTTTGTTCTTTTACAAACATAACAGAGAAAAACTGACCATACGTCGAAGTGCACACGAAACGATGAAAGAAATTTTCGAACAATGGAAATGTGCTGAAATTCCAACGCGTCGATTGAATAACGCAATCTTGAAATCAATAAAACTCCATCTAGTCTGGAAACAACTTTTTAAAAATCGAGTTAAAAAGAATTTGCCGTCACAAATATCGAAGGAGCGTAAATTTAAGAGAGATTTGGACAAACTGTTCAACGTTGCACATTTTCTTTCTGCCCAAAATGTTAACGAACTTGAGAATGGCTGGGAAGAAATGTAAATGAGTTTGAAGATAATATAAGCGTAGCATTTTGAAAATGTAAATATACGATTTATGAATAAAAGCTTATAATTTAATTTTTCGTAAAAAGTGCAAAATGTTAATGCGTATAAATAAATCTACATGAATAACGAGAGTAGTATAGACGCCATTATTGATCTACCTGGATTTGAATTGTGAATATTGCACCCTTTTCAAATTGTTAGAGTTTATTTTTGTTACGAAAAAGTTGCTGGATGTGATTTTTATCCGTAATCCGAAGCCATGACTATGCTTAAATGCAATACGTTCGTTAAAAAAATTCAAATACAAAAAAGTCGAGATAGCCACCTCTAAAAATTGAGTGACCGCGCCCATCTTTTTAGAGAAATTTTGTTTTATCAGTGCCCAACAATAGCACGAGAATCCAGAAGGAAATTTTTTTTTTTGAATCAGTCTAATATATATATATATATATTTACAAAAATACACATTTAGTATTATAGGGTATAATGGTTATAATTAATATTATGGTATATTATAATTATATATATAATTATAATATACCATAATATTAATTATAACCATTATACCCCATAACACTATTTAGGGCAAAAAAAGTATTTTTCTAAATGTACAGGAGTAAATTCGATATGAAATATACAAGTCCAACATAACATTTAGAAAAAAGTGCAACAGATTGTACAGGTCAACAACAATAAAACTGAAAAGAAATTGAATAATGAACACTGTAATATGATGAAGTGCAATAACGCAACTGTTATAATAACGGGCGCTTACTAATAATAATGAGTAAAATAATAATAAATAACAATACTGAAAACAAAAAAATTAAAGATAATAATAATAATGATTATCATATTATTGAGTGTTAATGAGTATTTATATGAGTATTGAGTATTAATGAGCACATTGAGAATGAATGAGTATTAATAACAGCAACATAACATAATGATTATTGCTATTACTATTATTTTTATCAAGTAATACTCGATTATATATCAGTTGTTATTTTTATTATTGTCATCATTATTGTTGGATATGACCAAATGATAGTAGGAGTATTATCAATCACAATTATGATTATTGATATTACTATCATTCAGTAATACTCAATTATATCGTTATTATTATTATAATTGTTATCGCCGTTATTATTATTACCATTGATCATTATTGAGTAATTATCATTGTTATTATCATTGTTATTATCATTGTCGGAATAAGCAAAATGGGGGAGCTAGAGAGTTGTGAACCTTAAGGTAACATAGGGCGTTTATGCCGCAGGAATTCACGAAGGGACCATTAATCGCCGTATGAGTAGACTCACCCTAAATCTTTCGATAGCTTATACACCGAGTTCCCTGGCCGGGTTTCTCTTGTCGCGATGAGGGGCCCAAAAGGGATGAGACTCGACGTTTTCGCGAACGTCTCTCGCACGGGACGACAATGCGCGCGAAAGAGCGAGAAGAAAAAGCGAAGAAAATCTCGACAGCGTGAGAGAGAGGGGGAGAGAGAGAGAGAGAGAGAGAGAGGGTGGTCGATCGGAGAAGAAAAGAGAAATGCCTTCCGGAAACCGGAACCGGGCGCGACTAGAAGACGCGCTTCTGGTGTACCCCAGCAAGCACATCAATTATATACAACTAGAAGATAGTTTCGCACCCTCGTCGTTGCTCTGTCCAAATCCGTACGAAAAAAAAAAGACAAAAAATATATGTATACTTCGATGATAAAAAAAACATATACAAAAAGGATCGTGGTAAATTCGTTTGCGAATGAAATTTCGGCGATCGAATAATATAGTTGTCGAAAAAGAATTTATTTAATTCCACTAGAATGGAAAAATTGGCCCTTGAATGGAAAAAATAGCCTTTGGATGGAAATAATGGCCCTAGAACGAAAAAAATTGCCCTCGAATGGAAAAAAGTGGCCCTTGAATGGAATAAAAATAACCCTTGAATATAAAAAATAGCCCTCGAATGAAAAAAATAGCCCTTGAATGGAAAAAATGGTCTTTGAATGAAAAAAATTACCCTTAAATGGAAAAAAATGGCCCTTGAATGGAAAAAATGGTCTTTGAATGAAAAAAACGGCCCTTGAATGAAGAAAGATGCCCCTCGAATGGAAAAAATAGCCCTTGAATTGAAAGAATGGCTCTTGAATGGAAAAAATGGCTCTTGAATGGAATAAAAATAACCCTTGAATGGAAAAAATAGCCCTCGAATAAAAAAAATAGCCCTTGAATGGAAAAAATGGCCCTTCAATGGAAAAAATGGTCTTTGAATGAAAAAAATAGCCCTTGAATGAAGAAAGATGACCCTCGAATGGAAAAAAATAGCCCTTGAATGGAAAAAAATGGCTCTCGAATGGAAAAACCCTTGAACGGAGAAAATGGCCCAGAATACAAAAAATGGCCCTTCATCACCGAGTTCGGTACATTTCGCCAAAATTCGCCATTTTATCGGAGAGCATACGACACGCGAGCGGATTTAAGCGAGAAGCCAACGAAAAAAAAAGAAGTTCTGCCGGAACCTTCCCCTTAAGGATTATTCTCGCGATTTCCCTGCCGAGCTGTACGAATTCCTCTCGTTTTCTCGCGTTTCGCAAGTATCCCGTCATAAATGAACTCGCGCGCACGAGTGCAGACACAATGAGTGTCGCAGCGAGTCCATGAGCCCAAACCAATCTCTCGGAAAAGTCGCGCAATAAACGCGGCGCGGCGCTTTTTTTCTCTCGCATTGCGCTATAAGTTTTTTTTTTCCGCCTCGGTGTCAAAGCGTCAAAATACACGCACGCACACACGGACACGAATTTATATTGATATATGTGTAGCTCGTGCAGGTAAAAATAAAGTGGCGGCTAAACGTGTCTCGATGATGAAAAATCTCAACACTATGTATTACGCGGATTGCGCGATGAAAGTGTATATATATATATATATATATATATATATATGTATGTATGTATGTATGTATGTATGTATGTATGTATGTATGTATGTATGTATACGAATATATCGGAGAATCCAAGGATCGAGTGTGTGTATGTGTGTGTGCGAGATTTTTTGTCTCTTTTTTTTATCTTCTCGACCGTGCGCGATGTAGTACGGAGGACGATGTTTGTACGGAACACATTGTCATTAACAGGCATTGGCTTAGAAGCAGCGGCAAATATAGGGGACAGTAAAACTTTCATGCGTGTGCTGAAACGAGCCACTCTATGGGGATTTTCATATCGATCTTACCGACTGAGTGATCCTGATGCTTTAAGAAATTGTAGTCGGTGGTTTTTTTTAACCCTTTTGGTCCAAACGAACTTCATTTTTCATACCCTCGTTCTCGAGGAGCCACGACTTTGCGTACTCTTCGCTGGTCAAACTCCTTTAGCACGTCTCGATTTGTAATTGGAAAAAAGACATGTTTTGCAATTTTCACTTAAAAAAAAAGCTATTTTTGTACGAGGGAATAATATTTGGAAATTGCTGCTATAGTTAATTCAGATTTGTAATGGTTAAATCAGATATGTTATCTAATTAAATCAGATTCATATCATTTATCTAATTTATATAATTAAATCAGATTTGTAATCGATTTAAATCAAATTAAGGGAAGACACCACTGTGACGGGCCGAAAAAAAAGGACACTTTCCGATTTTATATATCTACCGGATTATTTATTTGCGATTTGGAAAAAATGTATGCTACTAAGCATACATTGAACTTATTTCGTGTAAATTTTTATTTTTCAAAATGAAACATTAACAACGTTATTTAGGTACAATAGACCCTTTGTATGAAAAATGTGGATAAATCGACAATGGTTGGTCTGAAAAAGAAAAAAAAATTATAATGTATATAAATGTAGTTCTCGTTGTACATAGCCGTTTTGCGAAAAAAATGTCACAAAATAGCGGGTGTTTAAAAAAGTGTAACTTTGACGAATTTTTCACGTACATACGGGGGCTTGAGAAAAAACTAAGGTAAAAAAGTGTATGCACAATGATAGCTACTGCAACTACGAAAATTGTGGTTTTTTATATTGAAAATCGGGCAGTTATAGCGAGTTTTTCGAATCCGGCCAAGTGGAGAAAAGTCGTTTCGAAAGAAACGCCATTGAAAATTTCAGCAGACGCAAATCATTGCGCTACTTGCTCTCACTATGTCAATTATCAATATTTGAACTTCAACATTTTTTCAATATTCGAATTTGAATCTTTTTTCATATATTCTTGAATATGTATACTTTGAGAAGATGCAAAAAAAATATCGTTGTTTTTTACTCGTCACAGTGGTGTTTCGCCTTAATAATGTACGTGAATCGGATTTGTAACATGTATTTAACTTTCGTTTAAAGAGGGCGATGATATTAGTACGCGGATATAAATGATTTGAAAAAAAAACACAACATTTAAGGGGTTACGTGGAATTTGAAGCCAAAAAAAGCATATTTTCTGTATTAAAGAAAAATATAACATATAAATTATTTTATTCAATATGTTATGTACATAAACGAGCAACATTTCAACAATATTCATAAAAAAATATTTATATTTATCTGAAATTTAAAAACGAATTAAAAATTAAACAAAATAAAAATTTAAAAACTAACCAGCTTTATCTCAAATTAAAAAACCATTTTTTTTTATTAGTAGATAAGTATGGCTCCTGATTGAACGAAGGATTTGAATAAAATTGAAATTTGAATTTTTGGCAGAGTTCTATGCCAAATAGTTCGATTTTTGGTACAATTTACACTACGTGTAGCCTTATAACATTAGTTGCAATTGAAACAAAAAACCTTCGTTCAATCACTAGTCAATGCTATTTTGAAAAAGTGTGCAAAATTTTAATAAGAACCCAAACAAAATTTTAACAAGGTGCATTAGTTTTTGAGAAATCCTGTCCACCGACTTCGAAAATAGTGTTTTGAGCAAAATGCGATTAAAGTTTTAAGTAGAAATAAAACGAAGATTTTTTTTTAACTCGCATAGAATCGTCGATTCCAGCTGCACAAAGCAAAGATCCTGCTGCAGCTGCGGTGTCCAAGGCATCCTTTTATCCCTGCCTTGATTTGTTGAAATTTTCAAACCCACGTAACCCTTTAAATCAAATTTCTAATGTTTTAATCAGATCGATACAAATTTTATCTACTGTACAATATTGAAATCAGCCACACAGCATGTGAATAAGATTTTATGACATTTAAAGTAGATTTGATGACATTTAAATCGGAATTATTAATATTCAAATCAGATTAGTAATGTAAAAAACATATAATATTTAAAACAGCCACATAATATTTGAATCAGACCTGCAACCATTAAAATCAGATTTAAACGACGGTGCATGAAATAATCAAATTAGGCTCAAATGTTTCTCAAATCGAAACGTTTATTCCAAAGACCCCGGTCGAAAAATCCACCAAAAAACGAGCCCTTCCAATTTTCCTCCAGCCCTAGAAATACAAAAGAACATTCTTCCAATTCCAAGCCACCCCCCACGAGTCAAAACAAGTGCCTCCACTTCTTCACAAACCCATTCTCAAATTGTAGCTCCAATTCTACTTTACCAGCACCCTCATTATCCTCATCCAGCTAGACGACGTCCCGAAACCTCATGCACACGGAATGCATCCCTCAGGGACCCTTCGAGTCTCGTCTTCAAGAGGAATCACATGAAAAATAAACGCGCCGGAAGTCGATGAATTTATTCGTCCTTTCGTCCTTTCGATGTATTTCGTCCTTTCGATGTCGAATGGCCCATACGCGTATACGACAGAGAGTAAACAGTCAGCTCTCATGAGACAGGGTTACACATCGGTTCAATGCCGAACCGGTGATTGATAGGTAACTTCTAACCTCAGTTTGCATCGAAGATTACGAGCGTACGGGACGCTCGTATTGGTTACGTATGTAAATTGGAAAGATACGAGGGTCAGCCGGGAGTATCAAATACACACACGGGCGCACACATCTGTACATGTAGAAACGTCCATAGTGAGCAATCTCTCGGTGGCCGTTACGCGCGAAATATCGACTTGCAAATGAATCTCCGAAGTGTCGAACGAGACCTGTTACCGCTACTCATTTCCAGCGTCTTCGATCCTGATCGTGGGCTACATTCGCAACGTTCGCAGCCTGGATCTATGGCCCGGGCTCTCACTCCGAGCTCGTACGACGATTGCGCAGTAGCGCAATTACACTCGCTTTTATCGAGATGAAAAGTTGGAGAAACGATAGTGTTGTTTTTTTAACCCATTAACGCCCAAGAATCGCGATTTTTTCCTTCATTTTCAAGCCAGATTTTTATTATATTACAAAAATCATAAAAAATGAAGAGATACGTTCCTTAGTATTTTCGAGGGTGCTCTTTCGGAATCTGGGGTCAAAATCGGGTTTTGTCCATTAGGAAAAAAAATATGGCGGCTTTTAAACAAAAATAACAGGAAAAATCGATGACACTTTTTTTTCAAAATTTTTTTTCACCTCGAAGCCGTTGAAAAGTCCGGTTTTTTTCAACCATGGATTCGTAGAATAGTGACGATTGAACAATCAATTTTTTTAATTCGTCGTTGTCAACATTTTCACACCCAAAATGGCGCTTTTCACCCCCTGAGTGACACGAAAAATTTCACGCTCGGTGTCCCAGATGAAAAGTAGTTGGATTTGGACGAAAATTGGTACTCGGAGGTTTTTGAGGTCGCTGATTACGATTCTGTTCTCAAAATTCCGAAATTCAAAATGGCGGATACAATATGGCGGACACAAATGCAAAAGTTCATTTGAATTGGATAAAACGTGGCACTCGGGGGTTTTCGAGGTCGCTGATTATGATTCTGCTCTCAAAATTCCGATATTAAAAATTTTGGATTTTTTTTTTGTTTAAAAGCCGCCATATTTTTTTTCCTAATGGACAAAACCCGATTTTGACCCCAGATTCTGAAAAAGCACCCTCGAAAATACTTCATTTTTTATGATTTTTTTATATAATAAAAATCTAGCTTTAAAATGAAGGAAAAAATCGCAATTCTTGGGCGTTAATGGGTTAAGCGGGGTCTCGAACGGTCTTCTCACTTTAGACGATAAAAAAAGGCTATTTTCATGAATTTTTTTGGATGCATTCACATTATGGATATTGATATAAAAGTTGTGACACTTAATAAATACACTTTCGAAATACATTTTAAAAAATTATTTATTTAAGAGATCGTTAGGGCCTTACCCCCACTTCTAGCGCAAAAAAAGGCCTTTTTCATGAATTTTTTAAAAGAAAACTACAAAACTTTTTCAGTCGATCAATATACCATCTTAAAGAACACATCTTGAAGGACTTTCAGTAATTTTTTTATTGAAAAATATTACATTGTTTAGTGGCAAAGTGGCCGTCAATGAAATAATGTTTTTATATACACGGTTTGCGGTGACCAACATTGCGGCGAAGTGGATCATCTGAAAAAAAAAATGCGGATGGATTTCGTCAAATATAAGTATAAACTAGTCTTTAATCGAAGGATTTTAAAAAATATTCATTTTTCACAAAATGGCGGACCGTCAAAGTTAATGGTTCGATTTTAACGAAAAAAACGGCCGTTTTTTGGCTATAAAACGGCCATTTTTTTCGAAAAAAAAATCGAACGATTAAAGACTACATTTTTATGTATTAAATAAGCCTGCAAAATTTCAAGAAGATCGGTTCATTAGTATTCGAGTAATCTTGGTCACCGATTTCAGAAATGCCATTTTGAGAAAAACGCGTTTAAAGTTTCAATTAGCCGGTCGTTTACACAACGGATTCTTCTCTTTCAACGCTCATATCTCAGTCAATTTTGTTCGGATCGACTTGAAATTTTCAGGACATATTCTCAGATACTTATACTTCAAAAAAATGCAATAAAAAAATCGATTTTTTCAAAATCGCAAGTGGGGGTAACCCCTTAAGGATTCGGCTTCGGTCCGTCCAATGAAGGTTTTCCAAGGTTATCGATGGAAATAAGAAGGTGTTTTTCTAACGTTTCGGCCCTCTGGTTCGGGTCCTCTTCAGAATATATATTTTTCTGTCTAAATGATAATACACAGTTTTTAACAATCACGTTTGAAAAAGTTATATATATGAGCGTTGTGTGTTATAGTTTAGTTATCTAAACGTTGTGTCATTGTGTAAATAATCATGTTAGTTCTGTTTTAATTATATCTATATAAATATAGTATGGATGATTTTGCTGTATTGCGTTGTTTATTATTATGTGTATGTGTAGGTGTGTGAAATGCACGATGTGTGAGAGCGAGGGTTATTATGTTATGGAAATATAAAGAAATGAAATATGATAGCTAACTAACCTCGAAGTTGTTGGTATTTCAGGTTTTTTGCACATATTTGGAAAGATATTTCGAACAAAAACATCATTTGTGGAGATAAATGATGTTTAGTGGGAAGATGCTCAATAGATGAAGATATAATCGTTTATCGGCGATTTTTCTAAACTGTAATGGATAGATAATTATAAGCAATTTTTATGTTTCATTAGTGAAAATTTTAGTATGAAAAGTTATGATCTGAAAAAAGTTTTAGTGAGAAATCGAAAGACTATGGTGATTACCTATCGAGTTAGTTCTTAAGAATTTGTTTTCTTTCCAAAATGAGCAAAAACTCGAAATTTACCATTTGAATTAGCGGACGAAAGTTCGATTTATTTATCTGAGATTTATTTTAATTTATTTATTTATTTTTTTATGGATATTATTCCTTTATTTGAGATATTTTTATAGAAATTATAGAAATTTTATTTTATAGATTTTATTTATTTATTTGAGATATTTATAGACGAAAATGATAGTTAGAAAAATGTCCGAAAAAAATTGTAGGTCTGCGCTGTTGATGAAATCTCGGACATGGATCATTCCAACCAGAAAAATCAAACGTTTTTGGATTCAGTGTGTTAATGGATGTAGCGCAAATCATATGATTTTTTATATATGCAAAAATAACAAAATGGCGGCTATTTAAAAAAAAAAAAGTGTTTTTTCACCGTTTTTGGAAAAAAAAGTAAATATCAACATTTTTAAAAATCCTTGCTATGAGCTATAGATATAGCTGTAACGAATATATGGTTAAAAATTTATAAATAATTTTATCGACAAGCCGTCGAACAACGTTGTTCCGAGAAAAACGCGTTTAAAGTTTGTTTGGGTTACATAAGTACATAAAAAATTGTTTTTAATGTATTTCAAAAGTGTATTAATTAAGTGTAACAACTTTTATATCAATATCTATAATATAAACCTATCAAAAAAATGCATGAAAATAGCCCTTTTTAGCGTCTAAAGGGAGAAGACTCCTTAAGCGAAGAAAAAATTGCTGATTTTCATGATTTTTTTTAAAGGGAATATTTCTTCAGCATTTTTTAGACTTAAGGCATATTTTGTTACTACTTTTGGCAGTGACGAGGAATTTTTTTCATTAAGGGCTTACAACCCTGTAAACGTCAAAACTTAAGTGATTTTTCGCGTTTTTTTTTGGGTGGAAGGACGAGTAAGAGGATAATCATATTCAAGAATGTTATTAGGCATATCTTCGAGTGAACGAAAAAATATTATATTCAAAAATTATACAAAATGGGGATGCTGGAGCCATTCTCGTGAGGCATGTTGAATTTTAGACGCTCTGAAGCACGCAATATAACTGACGCAAATGTGAATTTGGACAAAAAAATGTTATTCTATTAATTTACATAAGTATAGCTAGAGAAATACGTGGGGATTTCAAAAATATGAATTTTTGTGTAATTGGCAAGCATTTAAAGTGAAAACTCAATTTTCGACAAAAAAGGACAATCATTTATTTGTCAAAAACTAATGTTATAATTCACTCATGGAAAATTCCGCACGTATTTCTACTCGGAATGTTATTTTTAAGATGTGCTTGAAATTTGGAGTGAAAAGAATGAAAATTGTTGAAGTTACGCTGCGTGCCGTTTTGAAAAATTGTGTTCCGAGAAAAACGGTTGACGTCTCGCACACGGGCCAGACGCTGCCACTGCAGACCCACACGGGCCTGCGTACCTTTGTTTTACAGGTACCAAACTTTTTTCCCCTTATTCTAGATGGTTCAAAGCGTCTCTTAAGGCAATTTTTCAAAAATAAATTTGATAAATTGATCCTATTAAAAAAAATTAAAAAAATATGTTTTTCGAAAATTCTTCAGTGGTGTACGCCCTTAATCTTTAAAAATGGGCGAGGTATGGCACAGTCTTCTAAACAAGTTGCGGTGGATGTTGTTGTCAAACGGCGTGACACGTAACGTCGGCGGGATTAATCCGAAAAAAACCAACGAAGTTTTTTTCTTTCGTTAACACTCATACGCAGAATATGAGCCACGAAAAAAATGAGAAATTTTCATAATAGATGAAATGGTACGCTTTGAAACAAAAAGATTGAATTTTCCGAAAAAACATGGCTACATTTTTCAATAAAAAAATACTTTTTTTTTTATTTCCCAAAACATTTAGCGTCATGTTTTGAACAATAAGATTAGAAAAATTTATACCAAATTTCATCGGAATCAGTCGATTAGTTTTTTAGTCATACGTCACGCCAGTTTTGAAAATGCAGTTCAGAAGACCTTGCCATACCTTCGCCACTTTTAAAGATTAATCAAAAAAATATCATGTAACAGCGAAAAGTAGTAACAAAACATAACCGAAGTTTAAGAAATGGCGAACAAAATGTCCTTTTAAAAAAAATTAATGAAAAAAATGTTTTCCTCGCCTAAAGGTATCTCCCCCCCCCCCTAATTCATTTTCCGTTCTTTCGTTTCATTGCGCGAATGCGTGATGGTGATGTGAAAGTACAGCTATCGGGCGTGGAATGAAAAATAATTCCAGCTGACTGAATACGTCATTAGGTGACGGCAACGATTTATTTATTGAAAAAATGGAATGGAAAAAAATGGAATCTCGATATTTCACTGGCTAGCTGTGAATGGAAAATTACGATCATCCTAGTTGATCCAAGTGATCTGAGGTCGGGATTTTTTTCATTGGGGTTGACAGGAGGGCTGAAAGGGGTGGCGAATTGATATGGTATTTGCTATTATTTTTTTGCTTCGTATTCAATTACGAGATTTTGCTCCATAATTTTCACTCCACTTTAAGTCCTCTGCAGACGCTCTCGAAATTGTACACTGAAAAAAAAATTCAGTTGGTTTAACAAAATGTATCTATAAATACGTTCAACTTGATTTTTGATTGGCATAACAAACATTTTGTTAATCTAACGATAGTTTTAGTGGTGTGAACTGTAGCTAAATAAGCTACAGTTCACACCACTAAAACTATCGTTAGATTAACAAAATGTTTGTTATGCCAATCAAAAATCAAGTTGAACGTATTTAAAGATACATTTTGTTAAACCAACTGAATTTTTTTTTCAGTGTACCATCTGCCACCCTTTGTGCAAGATACAAATTTGAGGAAAAATATTTAGGCTTGTTTTTCCGGTTCTTTTTATTGTCATTTTCCTTTTGCAATTTTTCGTATCCGTTCGTGTAGCCATAGGGGTAGAAGGGGTTGCTTTTTTCCATCCGCTTGTGTAGCAATAGGGGTTGAAGGGGTTGAAACGAAGCGCGGAAGCGTAGCGATCGATTTTCGCGAGGTACGCATTTCGAAAGTATTTTCGCTGGCTGATGGTAAATCATTTTCGGGGTAACGTCGGTCGAACGAGACCCACGGGTCAAAATACCGCCGTACGGTTGGGAGGGTCGCCCACCCGGAACAAAAGCCCGTAAGGATTCAAGGGAAATCCTGCCTCTCCCGGAGCACCTCCTAGAGAGCATCGGGAAGAATTTACCCCTCGTGGATAAGGCAGAAAACTACGAGGGTGACTGGGGGTTGCTTTTCGGGGAGAGAGACAGAGGGAGATGGTGCAAGCGGGACGGAGGGTTTCCGTTGGAATGTGTCGGTTCAACCCCCTAGCGTTTGAAGGGAGAAACAGCGTCGGTAAACCAAAAATTCCTATTAGCGATAAAAACGAGGAAATTATATAAATTACTTAATTTAAGAAACAAATAATATCAATTATTAAAATGAATAATTAAAGTTAATAAGTTGTTTAATAATTAAATTATTTTTTTATTTAACAATGTGAATAATGAAATTATTTGACTATTTTATTCAATAATGAAACAATATTAATGATTAAAGAACAAGGAAACGAAAGAGTAGCCAACTTTGAGCCGTAACTTGACAAAAAAAAACCTCGTAATAGTATTAATTATTTAATTTAATAATTAAATAATATCAAACATTTTATTGAATAATTGAAAAATATGAATTATTTAATTCACTTATTGAATAACATTAATTACTTTATTTGATCATTAAAAACTTCAATCAAATGGAAAAGTAGCCCAACTTTGAGTCGTAACTTGACAAATAAAACCTCGAAATAATTATTGATTAGTTAATTTAATAACTAAATAATATAAGATATTTTATTGAATAACAAAAAATATGAATTGTATAATTCACGCATAAAATAATGTTTATTATTTTATTTAATCATTAAATAACATTAGTTATTGAAGATTAAGAAAACAAAATGTTTTCTCGTTGTTCAAAAACTGTAGGGAAATGGGAGAGTAGTCCAACTTTTAGTCGTACCTCATGGTTTACGAAAGAAAAAATGAATAAAGTGGATATCATAATTTAATAGATGTGTACATTTTTTATCATGACCGACTACCTGTAAACACGAAATATATAAACGAATAATTAAATTGCAGAACGAGCTTATTTTAGTCTAAACAAAATATTGTGTAACGTGGGACAATTTTGGTAAGCAAATTTTGAATTAGCCAAACATAGTTTGAATATAAATCCAAAAAATTGATATCGACACATCTATTTTTTGATAAAATATGTATCTTTCTCGTAGTCTTTTCTATCTTTTAAAATAATATCTTCAAAATGACAACCAAATAAGTGTCGATATAAAAAATAATAGACGTGTCGATGGCAATATTAAAAATAACAATACGCCAATATTACATATTAGGTGTAGTAAAAATAAATCCATTATTTTTGCATGAAATTGAAGGCAACAATAATGGATTTCCTTTTACTACACCTAAAATAACAACATTCATACATACTTCGTTAAAAACTAAAATTCGTTAAAAATGAAAAAGTTAGCATAAATTCCTACTTTTCCAATCAGCCATAGATTAAGGCTAATAGAAAAAAAAAACAATTCTTTATTTCTTTTGCAGCAGTTACAATAGAAGAAATATCAACATACAGTGGGTAAAAAAAGTATTTGTACACGTCGTCTTTTACAAATTATCCTTCGAAAAAAATGGAATGCTTCATTAAGTTTCTGTGTTCGTTTGTATATCCTAAATATACATGGTGTCTGTTTACAAAAATATTGGGAAGACAAGAACAAACAAAATAAAGCCAAATTAACAACAGTTGCGTGTGAGATGTGCAAATACTTTTTTACCCACTGTACCTACCAATCTCGAATAATATATGTTTCCAAACTTTACTATCTTTGATATGACATTCATCATCTCCATAAATCTGAAATAATTCGATCAACGTCAATTTTTTTTTTAATGCGTTACCCCCACTTGTAGCGCAAAAAAGGCCTTTTTCATGAATTTTTTAAAAGAAAACTACAAAACTTTTTTAATCGATCAATATACCATCTTAAAGAACACATCTTGAAGAACTTTCAGTAATTTTTTTATTGAAAAATATTACATTGTTTAGTGGCAAATGGCCGTCAATGAAATAATGTTTTTATATACACGGTTTGCGGTGACCAACATTGCGGCGAAGTGGATCATCTGAAAAAAAAAATGCGGATGGATTTAGTCAAATATAAGTATAAACTAGTCTTTAATCGAAGGATTTTAAAAAATATTCATTTTTCACAAAATGGCGGACAGTCAAAGTTAATGGTTCGATTTTAACGAAAAAAAACGGCCGTTTTTTGGCTATAAAACGGCCATTTTTTTCGAAAAAAAAAAAAACATTAGTGTTCGAGTAATCTTGGTCACCGACTTCAGAAATGCCATTTTGAGAAAAACGCATTTAAAGTTTCCATTTCCGGTCATTTACACAACGAATTCTTCTCTTTGAACGCTCATATCTCAGTCAATTTTGTTCGGATCGACTTGAAATTTTCAGGACATATTCTCAAATACTTATACTTCAAAAAAATGCAATAAAAAATGGATTTTTTCAAAATCGCAAGTGGGGCTAACCCCTTAAATACCTCGTGTTCATGCCCAAAGACCTTACCATCTTTAATTTTATACAAATAAAAAATGATTAGAAATGACGAAAAAAATGATTTGTCCAAAGACCTTACCATCTTTATAATTTTATACAAATAAAAAATGATTAAAAAGACCCTAAGTACGACGAGCTTTCTCTCCGTCTCGAATGTATCAAGCACTCCGAGGCAAATTGACACAAGAACAAAATAAGAAAAATGATGAAACGATGCTGAAACTTTCTGCGATGATTCAAACGCGCAAGAGGCGACAAAGTTTAATTGGCAGCTATCGCGTCTACATGCACGTTATCAAGCTCGCAGACCTCGGGCAGACGGCTGATAAGACTCCCCAAAGGGGAGCCGTTTTTTTCTCCTCTTGTTCCACCCCGTTGCGTTTATAATTGAGACGCCGGTTGAATTATCACCGTTGTTATAATAATTCACATTTTTTTTTCTCGTTTCCCTCTACATATTGGTTCGGATTTTTCGTAAGCAGAATCAGCTGGCCGCTATTGAACGTATAGGCATAAACGTCAATGGGGCATTATTAATACGAGGACGTCGAGATCGCCCCCGGGGACACGTACTTCATACCGACATTAATGTCAATATGTTGCAATCGAAGCCTCTCAAACGCGTATTCCGGCATTGCCACTATGAAACGCTAAGCACTAATTATAAATAAGAAATATCGCTCGTCAACAATGTACACTGCTGATTGTGAAAAGCTTCGGAAATTCAACGACCGGGAAAGGCCCGAAAATGTGTTTCTCTCTTGCTCATTCACCGATCGATTTGTCTATTTGAGGGGTCTTCTGACTTTAGACGCTAAAAAGGCTATTTTCGTGATTTTTTAAAATAGGTTTATATTATAGATATTCATGTAAAAGTTGTTATACTTAATAAATACACTTTAGAAATACATTTTTTTTTTCAAATTTAATGTATTTATGTAATCCAAATAAACTTTAAACGCGTTTCTCAACGTTTTTCGACGGCATGTTAATAAAATCTTCGAAACTACTGAACCGATCCTTATGAACTGTTAATCACATATTTTTTCACAACTATAGCTATAGCGCATATCAAGGATTTTTTTTTAAATTTTGATATTTACTATTTTTTTTGCCAAAAACCGTGAAAAAAACACGTTTTTGTTTGTTTTTTTTTTCGAAAAATGTCCGCCTTTTTGTTATTTTTGCATATAAAAAAATCGTATGAAATGCGCTATAGACGTGAACATTCTGAATCTAAAACCGTTTGATTTTTCTGTTTCGGATTATCCACCTCCGAGATTTCATCAACAGCGTAGACCTATAATTTTTTTACGACATTTTTTCAACTACCATTTTCATCTTTAAATAGTCACTTAAATACATACATTTAAAAAAAAATGTATTTCGAAAGTGTATTTTTTTTATATAAAATTAAGTGTAACAAATTTTATATCAATGTCTATAATATAAACCTATCAAAAAAAATCATGAAAATAGCCTTTTTGGCGTCTAAAGTGAGAAGACCCCTTAAGTGACAGTCGAAAGCAGCTCATTTCTTTTTTCTTGAGAAAATCGTGATGATAAATTTCTACAAAAATTAGGTATTTGAAAAAATGTTATCTAAAGAACACTCTGTAAATTTATTGTGTAAACATATTTTGTTGTATATACATAAAATTTTAATTAAAATACATAAATTTTGTTGTGTATACATAAAATGTTGTTGTGTAAACATATTTAACCCTAGAATGGCACACTGGGGTACAGTCGTGCCCCACGAATTTTGTAAACACTCAATTTTACCAATTTAAAATTTTCTCTTCCCTTCGGATCAAACCTTGGCACACTTTTCGAATTTTTAGAAATTTTTAAACGGTATCGTCGTCTTCCTGGTTAAAAGACGAGGAAAATTATGTGCTTCCAAAAATTGTATTCACTATTTATAACCCCGATAATCGGGTCCAACGCGTGGGGTACATTTGTGCCCCAGTGTGCCTTTAGAAGGCAAAAAATAAGTGTACCATGTTATTTTAATTTAAAGGTTAAATTTAAAAAAACGTTATTTAAATTTAAAGGTCAAATTTAAATTAAAAAAAAAACAGGTTACATTTAAAAAAAAAACGTTTACTTTCGCAAACGTCTTTTGCGGTGAACCCCTTCTGAACCGAGTTATCTAATATATAAAAATCGAACAGATTTCAGTAGTATATTAGCTTATCGTATGATTGATCGAATTTCCGAAATATCAAATTTAAAAAAATTGATGTATGTTCAACGTGAGTTGATTTTCGCGCAAAAAATTTAGATTTTTCGTTCATCAAATCGGAAGTATATTTTGGAAAAACAAATTCTTCGATCAAATACTATATTTTTACATCGCGAAAAAGTCCAAAAAATTTCAGAAAGATCGCTGCAGTGATTTTTGAGATATTTTCCTCGCCGATTTTGAAAACGTACTTTCGAGCAAAAAGCGTTTAAAGCTCGGAGCGTTCCGACGGGCGTTAACATAAGAGCCTATAAATCTGTCAATTTTGATCCGATCGCCTTGAAATTTTCAGGGAACATTTATAACATGCTGTACTGTCAAAATCTATTGGTTTTGAAGAAAGTGATTTTTCGACTCTTACAACTAGTCATAACCCCTTAACGAACGCCGCACTCTCCTTCCATATAGAACAAACCTCCTCGCGGCTTGCTTTTACGCTCGAGAAGGACTATTTATCTTTCGAAATTATACCCAACGAACGTTATATAGCCGGGTAATATAAAAACGCGAAAGGAAAGAGAGGAAAGAATGATAAAAGAGGAAGAAAAAAGGGGAGGGAAAAACACGAGAGAAGAACCGAGAAAAAGGCAAGAAGGGAAGAAAAAAAAGTATCATGGTCTATCAGCACACGTAGCACAAGAGCGGAATACTCGGGCCAGAAACAACCCTACGGGGCAACCGGGTGACGTTATTTTTTCAGAAAATACCCGCTCTGCCCATCAGCCCATATAAATCTATATGCATGAAGACATATATATATATTCTCGTGTACTCCACACTCGGTCTCACTATCATCGTCCACCTCTCGAAGAATGGAAGAATAATATTTTTTCTATCATCCCCCTTGATGTGCCTCATCTCGCGTTCGAGGATTTTCCATCTACCCCCTCCCCCCAAACCCCGCACGTATCCTCGCTCGAAACGCAGTTATCCTTCGATTCCTCGGTAGAAAAAAAAACGATGAGTCACTCTCTTCCTCTCGATAATCAATCGACGAGCTTATCAATCATTCGGGTTGGAGCCTCGATTATTGAAGAATTTTAGACGCTTCCACAGTGGGCCTGAGCGCTCCTTCACCGCGGAACGTCACGTTGGTACGTTCTCAATATTTTACAATTTCGAATCGTGAAATCAAGTTCCCGTGCAGAAATTGTCGTAGGGATCGAATTGGATTCTCATATTTGTGCCTACTTCCTGATAGGGATCCAATGGGTCATCGCATTGGATCCCTATGCTAAAACGTTAAGCTCATTCATTGGGTTCTAATCGGGATTCCCCATGCGAATCCCGTGCACGGATCCAATTTGAGTGCTAAAGGATCAATAGTAAATCCAATCGGTAATTGAATTGAATCCTTGCACTAAAACGTCACGCTCATACATCGGATCCTAATCCGGATTCTCCATTACATGCCGCGTTGAATCCAATTTGAATCCTAAAGGATTCAATAGTGAATGCAATCGGTAATCAAATTGCATACTTATACTAAAACATCACGCTCATACATCGGATTCTAATTCGGATTCCCCATTAGATGCCGTGTTGAATCCAATTTGAATCCTAAAGGATTCAATAATGGATCCAATCGGTAATCGAATTGCATCCTTATACTAAAACGTCACGCTCATTCATCGGATTCTAATCCGGATTCCCCATTAGATGCCGTGTTGAATCCAATTTGAATCCTAAAGGATTCGATAATGGATCCAATCGGTAATCGAATTGGATCACCATACTAAAACGTCACGCTCATACATTGGATTCTAATCAAGATTTCCCATTAGATGATGTGTTGAATCCAATTTGAATCCTAAAGGATTCAATAATGAATCCAATCGGTAATCGAGTTGGATGCCTGTACTACAACGTCACGCTCATACATCGGATTCTAATCAGGATTCCCCATTGGAATCCCGTGTACGAATCCAATGTGAATCCTAAAGGAGACCCACATTATCATACCAAATCCTATATGATTCTTAATGAATCCCGTCGCATTTTGTACGTCGAATTTTCTAAACAAAACATCGAGATACCCAAAATGAGTGGATCTTCAAAAATGATAAATATTATCTTAAAAAGTTTAAATAGCTTAAAGAAGTATAACTTACGATTCGATTTGACTCGTATCACTTAAAACCCACTTTAATTATCGTTGGTTATTTACTTTACTGCTCTTTGACGTAATGTCAGCGTACACCTATACGCTCACGAAGCGTGCAGGTTGTGCTTCAATACGACGAGTTGTTTCTCGTGACTTTTTACATATTTTCGATTCGAACGTGGTAAGAATTCTCAAACGACGTTTATCGGGGATCAGTGCAGAATCCAATTGGATCGCAATAAGGACTGTGTGCGGTGTCCCTAACAAATCCCACGGTGTTGAAGTTTGCATCATTAGAATACAACGAAAATCTTTATTTATTTCTCAATTCCTTCATTTTTCGTACAATCCAAACTCTTCTTTTACATTTTTAGGTTATGGATCCTTAATAAAGGTTTTGAAAAATATTTCCATAATGTTTTTAGTCCAAATGTGGCAAAAAAAATTGGGCAATAGGAAAAAAAATAATAATTTCGTTGCACTCCAACGATGCAAACTTCAATATCATAAAATTCTTATAGAGATGTGGGTGCATCTTGGGACCCACCGATAAATTCGTGCGATCGGGATCACGATGGGATATTTTTTCCGAGAGATCCAACAAATTCCTATTGAGAATTTCAAATGAAAAATTCTCAAACGACGCCCAATCGGGAAATAGCGCGAAATCCACTTGGATTCCAACACGGACTCCGTACGTGGGCGTCCTTAGTGAATCCCTATAGCTATGTGGTAACATCTAGGGACTTCCCAAAAAAATTCTGCATGCGAATAAAGTTACTCGAATCTTTTCATGAAGACTCTTTTGGCTACGGTGCGCGTACTTTCAACGACCTTAAAAATGCCCGTGTCTCGCCATCGTTTGCCCTCGAGACCGTAGGGAAAAAAAGTCCATGGTCCTCGGGGCTCCGCGGTGCCTGGAAAAAAAATCATCAATGAACGTCTTGTGGGGACAAAAAATTGGCAGCTCAGCTGATCCGCGTACGAGGCAAAGACGACGAGTCAAGCTCGACGGATTCACTCTCCACGTGACGTTTACTATCCGAATGTGTGCTCAGGCCCCAGGACTGGACCTCGTTATCCCCCAGATAGCCCAGTATTCCTCGGCCCTGTTGCGAAACTTTTTCGTTTTTTTTGCCCGACGAAGGAAAAGTCATGCGAGCAAAGGGTGTCGAGTCGATCGTTATGAGAGGACGTCCTCGAAGCTCCGCTAACCTACAGAGCCGCCGAAACCGTTGGTCGCCATTCCCACCAATCGTAGAATTATTCCGCGCAGCCCTCGCAAAGTTGTCCAACTTCTACGAGGCTGAAGTTGCCATCGTTGGAATGCAATGAAAATTCACATTTCGTAATTTCTTTAAGGGATTATGCCTAGTTGTAAAAGTTGAAAAATAACTTTTTTAAAAACTAATATATTTTTACAGTATATCATCTTATAAATGTTCCCTGAAAATTTCAAGGTAATCGGATCAAAATTGACAGATATCTAGGCTGTCATGTTGACGCCCGTCGGAACGCTCGCAGCGTCGTTCAAAACTTTAAACGCTTCTCAAAGTACGTTTTCAAAGTTGGCGAGGAAAATATCTCAAAAACTACTGCATCGATCTTCCTGAAATTTTTTGCGCTTTTTCTAGATGTGAAAATATAGTATTTGATCGAAGGATTTTTTCTCCGATCTATAATTTCGATTTGATGAACGAGAAATGCCGATTTTTTCGCAAAAGTCAAAACTCACTGTTAGTACGCGCCATTTTTTTACTTATGATATTTCGAAAATTCCTTCGATTAATCATAGGATAAAATAATATACTGAAGAAATCTGTTGGATTTTTTTATATTGGATAACCTGGTTCAGAAGGGCTCACCGCAAAGGACGTTTTCGAGAGGTGCTTCCCGGACGCTGGCTTATAATGAAATATCTTTACGCAAAATTATTTATATGTAATTTTTTTATATAGCAAGCTTTTCTTGAATGTACTAAAAAGTAGAAAATAATGTTTTTCACGAAGTCTCCTATAAGTGATTATAAATAAAAGCCTGGGGTGTTCGTCTTTTTAAATGTTTCATAAAATTTATCAATTCAGTTTCATTAGCTGTATTTAATTTGGTACAATAGTAATTGGAGAACTTGGTACTCCTATCACACGTTTATACTCAGTTTTGAGATTTTTATTTGAGAAATCAAAGGTTGTTTTAGAGTAAATTAAATACGGTTGATATGTCAACGGATTTATGTGAATTAAAGATTAAATTTCTAAGTGTTAAGCGCCCCAAGCTTTCATTTATATTCACATACAGGTGACATGATAACAAACAAATATTTTCTACTTTTTAGTACATTAAATAAGAGCTTGTTTGAAAATTTTACATATAAATTATTTTCTACTTTTTAGTCTTTAATTGATTTTACTAGAGCTCTGAAATGTTTGCAAAGAGGGATTAATCCTTCCAAACGAAACCGGTGTCATTATTGGTTGATTGCCAGGAGAAATCCTGAATAACTGTGATAGGTGGCATCTATCATAGATATGGGCTCACCACCTATTGGACCTTACACCTTTTAGCCTATTTTACCTATTGGACCCTTTCAACGATTGTGCGATCCTAGAGCACTTAGAGCCAATTCATATGTTCCCACGCACTTTCCATGTATTGTCACCTCTCAGATGCATGTTTGCAAAATTTCAGAGCTCTAAGTAGTCGGGACGTGGGTGAAATATCGATTTTCCGTTTTGCATCTCACACCAAGTCAAGTTAAATGAAAGCTCGTAAAAATGACAGAGTATTTTTCAGATGTTACTTTTTCAAATACCTAATTTTAGTAGAAATCTATAATCACGATTTTCTTAAAAAAATCCAAAAATGATCTGTTTTCGACTGTTACAACTAGACATAACCAGATGCCTACAAAAATCTTTTATTCATTTTTCGATATCCCCATCTAGCGATCCTCAATACCAATAAAAATAATAAAAATAAAATATAACCAAGAACTTTTGTCGCGTTCCAGCGCTGCAAACTTCGACACCATCAACTTTTGGGCTCCGTGCTATATAGTCCAGTAAAATAGACCAAAACCCAGTACTTTTTAGCCTAGAATATGAATGTTTGACCGAAGGTAGATGGTTGCATACTGAAAGTAACTCCAATAAAATGTTGCCCCTCAACTCGCCCCAACCCTAAGAAATAGGGGTTGAAAACTTAAAAATCGCCGTATCTCGATAATTAATAGCCCGATCAAAAAACGTTTCAAACAAAAGTAGTTTGGAATAATAAAATACGTATAAAGTTATTCAACGTCCAATCCCCTATTTTTGAAAATAGCGGCACAAAACGACGAGAGCACCACACGTATCAACCCCGAATTTTCGAATCGTTTTTGTGCCGCTATTTTCAAAGATAGAACATTGGGCGTCGGATAACTTTATACGTATTTTATTATTCCGAACAACTTTTGTTTAAAGCCTTTTTTGATCGGGCTATTAATTATCGAGATACGGCGATTTTTAAGTTTTCAACCCCTATTTCTTAGTGTTGGGATGAGTTGAGGGGCCACATTTTATTGGGGTTACTTTCAGTATACAATCTACCTTCAGTAAAATATTCATATTCCCCGCTAAAAAGTACTGGGTTTTCGTTTCATTGACTGTACTAATACCCAATAGTCCCTCCCGATCCCAAAAGCGTTGGATCGTCGGTTTCGATCGAGGCCGCAAAGGATAACGGAACTTTGCGCGAAAGATTGATTCGCCGCGAGTTGTTGAATCAACGCGAGCCCCGTCGCATCCTCTTTAACAATGTTTTCGAGGTTATCCGCTTTAAGGGATGGGCCTCTATTTAGGCTGAGAGGGTGTGGGTGGTCGAAGGACGAGGCGAATACAGAGAGTGTGTCTCGAGCGTCTGACGTGTTTTGCTCTCCCTCCTCCAGTCGAGCTCCTCCATATCCACCCTCCCTAATGTCCTCCCGTCAGCGAGCCTTAAGCCCTTCGTACAGGGGTTGCTCCGTGTGTGTGTGTCTCCATAGGGGGTGTATTGGTGGGCCAGAAAGAACACGAAGAGTATAGCCCAAACGAGGATGAAGGGGCGCGCAAGGAGAGGAGGGTGTACGACGAGGGTTTATCGATTAAAAAATGTCTGCCCTTCAAGACGGCCTAGGTCACGACCCGTCCGCCTACCATATCGGATCCGCGCGAAAGAGGCCCCAAACTCGGCTGCGATGTGCGTAGGCTGGCACGACGTTACCTCCAGCGTTTTAGTGCCTCTCTCTCTCTCTCTCTCTCTCTCTCTCTTCGTCGAATCAGCTGGCGATTCACGCACCCTCGTAAGACGCACCCTTCCAGAGCCAATGACTCTCCTCCTTTCCACACGCTTGACACACCGCGACGAAACTTTTCCATTGCTCGTTGAGCTCTTTATTGGATGAAAGAAAAATAAGAGCTGCACGGTGGTGGCTTTTTTAGGGAGTTTGTACTTGCTTTTCGTTAAAAGGAAAACAGCCTGGAGGGATGAGAGCTCGCGATGGGCGCGAAACTTGCGACAGGTCAGGATCGAAGGGTGTTGTATGAAGACCCACATATTGATATATACATTGGAGTAGGGAGGTAAAAGGTGTACGCTTGAAGGGTAGTACAGTGTTGCAGAGCTGGAGGTAAGTCACCCCGCAACGAAAAGCAGCCGAGTTTGAGGACAAAGCGAGAATAAAAAATGAGAGGGAGGCGATAAGATCGCTTCGCACGAAGCGGACAAAGCTGGAAGATAATCGATAGACACGGCTAGACGCCGCCCCAGACAACCTTTTACCTTAGCGCGGGACGAACACCCACTGTACTAACCCTCCCGAATTCAGCCCACGCAATTCCAACCCCCCCGCATCATCCCTCCGCGTCCTTCTTACCAGCCAGCCACCTCACATTCGTCCATAATACACCTCGAACAATTTAGCAAAACGACTCGGATAACCCCCCAATGTCGCGACACTCGCGATCGTCTGTGGAACTTCTTGGAGGATCATTGAGCCTGGAAACTTCGCGAGCTGGTCTGCTGGACCTTTGGAGTTTAACCTCTTTAGGCGAATGGAAGCCGCGTGCTTCTTTATTTCACTTACACTTAGGATCTCCATCCACCAAAGTGGTGATGATCGGAGCTAGGAAGAAACAACCAATAGAATCTCCCTGCTTTTCCATGGAAATTAATTTAGTAGTTGATTGGTTGCTTTTTCCTAGCTGAGCTCATCTTCGCTTTGGTGGATGATCGCCTTCGGTAAGCTGCTTAATCGATGCAGGGATTATCTTTTTTTGCAAAGTTTTGCATTTTTTTTTATATCCATGGACAATTGTTCGTTGGTTTTGGCCATGTACGAGATACGGCGGTCATTTTTAATTCGATGATGACCTGCTACCCTCCCCGCAAAACTGGCGAGAGAATTCCAAAGGTGCACACTGAGCCCTTTGGGGGTCTCAGCGAAGCAGGATCGACTGGCACCAGGCCAGAATTTTTTTTTGTCCTGCCTCCATTTTTTTAACTAAACGATTCCGAAACTTGGGCTGGCGGAGTTTCGGGCTAACGGAAGACGGAGTGCAACATGCCTTCCGAACGAACTCAACGCTTCCGAAAGAACGACTTGCTAGTGGTCGATTAAAAATAATTCAAAATTTGGATATGATCATTTTTACAATATTCTCTTTTCAATGATTTAGGGTATTTCTGTTTGTCTTCGTGCTCCCTCCCTTCTTCATCTGTCACAGTAACCTCTTTGCCCGTTCCTTCGCACGAGCAGCAAGGGGGTTGGTTTTTTCGGGATTTCCGATCGATTTTGTTCTCTCGTCGTGTTATCAGACCGGGTGCACGCCCCATGACGTACTTGCGGAATCTTACTCGCGCGTTCTTCGTCCTTACATCAAAATACCACATGGATTGTGCGCTCGTGCATATATATATATATATATATATATATATATATATATATATATATATATATATATATATATATATATACAGGGTGACCCGAAACGTAGCATCCAAGGAAACAAATTATTTTGGACGCCACTAGATGCCTCGTATCAATACCTATCCAAATTATTTTGGATGTGACTAGATGCTCCTTATCAATACCTATCCGCGTTACTTTTAGATGTCACTGTTGAATGTCACCTTTGGAGACCAGTATATGCGTCGTATCAATCCATATCCGAATTTCTTTTGGATGTCACTAGATGCCTCTTATCAATACCTATCCGAATTACTTTCAGATGCCATTTTTGGATGTCCCTTTTGGATGTCCCTTTTGGATGTCCCTTTTGGATGTCACCTTTGGATATCATCTTTGGATCTCACTAGATGCCTCTTATCAATACCTATCCGCAATACTTTTAGATGCCATATTTAGATGTCACTTTTGGATATCACTTTTGGATGTCACTAGATGCCTCTTATTAATACCTATCCGAATTACTTTTAGATATAATTTTTGGATGTCACTTTTAATCGTCGCTTTTGATTGTCACTTTTGGATGTTAATCTTTAATGTCACCTTTCGAGGTCAGTGCATGCCTCGTATTAACAGCTATCCGAATTTCTTTTGGATGTTACTTTTGGATACCACTTTCGAATGTCACTTTTAGATGTCACTAGATGCCTCTTATCAATACCTATCCGAATTACTTTTATACGTCATTTTTGGATGTCACTCTTGGATGTCACTTTTGAATGTGAGTTTTGGATGCCACTGTTGAATGTCAGTTTTGGATGTCGCTCTTGAATCACCTTTAGATTTCAGTACATCGATCAATACCAATCCGAATCACCCCCACGTATGTTCCACGATCTTCGTTAGTTTTCGAGAAAAAAAAACATTGTTTATCTTTTTCGCGTTTTCCTGCAGCATAGGATTTTTACATTTTATTCAACATTTAATCTTTTGTGTATGTAACTTTCCTCTTAGAAGTGTTTAAAATCAATTGGGAGTCATTTTGACTACCTACTGTAGATCTTTTTTGTTATCATCTGAACTTTAGTGAGCAATTCTCTCCAACGTATTTCGTTTAATTCTTTATCAAAACGTAAGGCATCAACGTCAGTTTTCAGTTGGCCATTTATTTGTGGCTCAACAGGACACTTCATAATGATGACACAGTAAAAAAAAATCCCAAGGGAAGTACATACACAAAAAAGAGAAATAAAAAAATGCTTTTTTTTCTCTCGAAAACTCAAAAAGATCGTAGAGCATACACATTCGGGCCGATTCGGGTAAGCATTGATACGAGGCATCTAGATCTTCCTTCTGGTCGTCACTTTTCGTGTCACCATGTATATAGGGAAAGACAAGTTCGAAGACACTCGACTACAAAGACCTCGATAGCCTTAGTCGTCATACTCACAATTACACCAACCCCAATGTCTTCAAAATCATCTTTAGACAAATATAATCATTTTACATGAAAAGTCATTTCGACAATCGTGTTGTTATCAAAATCAACGAATTTATAACAAAAAAACATGGTAAAGGTCCGATTTATAAATAGTCAGATGTGCTGATAACAAAAATCACTTGGATATAACGGGATTAAAATATACTTTCCCTATATACATATAGTATATATGCGTGTGCCGATGTAACTTTATACCTATATATATATATATATATATATATATATATATATATATATATATATATATATATATATATTAGCCTGATTCAAAAAAAAATTTTCCTTCTGGATTCTCGTGCTATTGTTGGGCACTGATAAAACAAAATTTCTCTAAAAAGATGGGCGCGGTCACTCAATTTTTAGAGGTGGCTATCTCGACTTTTTTGTATTTGAATTTTTTTAACGAACGTATTGCATTTAAGCATAGTCATGGCTTCGGATTACGGATAAAAATCACATCCAGCAGCTTTTTCGTAACAAAAATAAACTCTAACAATTTGAAAAGGGTGCAATATTCACAATTCAAATCCAGGTAGATCAATAATGGCGTCTATACTACTCTCGTTATTCATGTAGATTTATTTATACGCATTAACATTTTGCACTTTTTACGAAAAATTAAATTATAAGCTTTTATTCATAAATCGTATATTTACATTTTCAAAATGCTACGCTTATATTATCTTCAAACTCATTTACATTTCTTCCCAGCCATTCTCAAGTTCGTTAACATTTTGGGCAGAAAGAAAATGTGCAACGTTGAACAGTTTGTCCAAATCTCTCTTAAATTTACGCTCCTTCGATATTTGTGACGGCAAATTCTTTTTAACTCGATTTTTTAAAAGTTGTTTCCAGACTAGATGGAGTTTGATTGATTTCAAGATTGCGTTATTCAATCGACGCGTTGGAATTTCAGCACATTTCCATTGTTCGAAAATTTCTTTCATCGTTTCGTGTGCACTTCGACGTATGGTCAGTTTTTCTCTGTTATGTTTGTAAAAGAACAAACTCAAAACTTTTCCGATTTTTATCCGTAATCCGAAGCCATGACTATGTTTAAATGCAATACGTTCGTTAAAAAAAATTCAAATACAAAAAAGTCGAGATAGCCACCTCTAAAAATTGAGTGACCGCGCCCATCTTTTTAGAGAAATTTTGTTTTATCAGTGCCCAACAATAGCACGAGAATCCAGAAAAATTTTTTTTTTTTTGAATCAGTCTAATATATATACATATATACACGCAGCATACCAAAGGGGAGAGGATGTCACATGACATATGAATTCAAAATGGTTGCTACTACATTTGATGCACATGGTGCATGTGCATGGCAGCAGCCCTCCCCCTACCCCTCCTCCTCCTCCTCGACGGTTCTCAGTCGCCGAGTACGTACAAGACGTCCGCTCGGTAGATTCGCATTTTGCGATAAAACCTACTCGGGTGTGTATATCTATATATATATATATATGAAACGGGGGAGAGCCCGTCGAGTTCGCTGGCCCTTCGGCCAATGACGGCCCTTCGAGATTCTATCGCGCGGCCCCCTCCCTTGGCTTAATTTATCATGGGGAGATGAGATATGCAATTGAGGCGAGGAAAATGCGAAAACAACATGGCCGTGTACGAGAAGCGCCATATCTATGACGAAGATAAGCATCGAATTCGAATGCGAAACGATTCACCCTAAGCCCCGTTCCAAACGGCAATGATCGTTGTTTGGCGGGAAAGAATCAATATGGGGGGGGGGGGGGGGTGAGAAACAATTGGCTCGATAATTCGATAAGCTTCAGTTGTTCTTAAGTATTTTTTTTACTTTATTTTTAAGTATCTTTTATTTTTAAGTGTTTTTTACTTTATTTTAAAGTACTTTTCATTTTCATGATTATATTTTATTTTTATTTTATTTTTCAGTATTTTTTTTTATTACATTTTCCCGTACTTTTCTTTAATTTTGTTGTTGTTGCACAGTTCGAGTAGAACAATATGGTGAACATCCCTTACGTATCGCTGATCAGCATAATTTCAATGAGCACGAACAAAGCCCGGGATTGTACGTAGGCAGTTTCGGCTAGTCGCTTAAAACACGTATGTCCCGTGCGGGGGGATGGTAAAAACCTACCCCAAGGGTAGAACGCACGAGACGAAAAGGGTGAAGGAGATACCGCTGTGAGGTGGAAAGGGGTGAGATTTCCGAAGTGCAACGCGCGAGAGTAAGAGGAATAAGAAAAGGAGAAAAGAGCAGGAGAGAGGAAGAGAGAAAGAGAGAGAGAGGGACATGAAATTCGACGACGAGACGCGGGAGATATCTGGGTCGAGACTCGTCGTCGCCGTCGTCCCGGCGCCAGGCATCCTTTTCTTTGGTTTAAAGAAGCTCTTCCCGGGCTTCGCGAACGCCCGGAGGATTGGCAGGAAAAAATGGAGAGCAAAAAAAGTCGCATTTTCTGCGCTCCATAAAACACGAGGGCGAGTCGAACAATAATATGCGATTTTTACTCGACAACGGGGCTTCGGTTTTTTCCGAGGACGAATTGAAATGTTGATTGCTTCGAGATTGAAAATGCCGGCTCTTTTATCTCTCGTTTGTGCACTTCAATCGATCGGTGGTGATACTTTTTTTTCAGGGGTTGAAACGCATGCTGACTTGGAGTATGGAGATTCGATTTCCTTCACGGCGTTACCCCCACTTATAGCGCAAAAAAAAGGCCTTTTTCATGAATTTTTTTAAAGAAAACTACAAAACTTTTTTAATCGATCAATATAACATCTTAAAGAACACATCTTGAAGAACTTTCAGTAATTTTTTTATTGAAAAATATTACATTGTTTAGTGGCAAATGGCCGTCAATGAAATAATGTTTTTATATACACGGTTTGCGGTGACCAACATTGCGGCGACGTGGATCATCTGAAAAAAAAATGCGGATGGATTTAGTCAAATATAAGTATAAACTAGTCTTTAATCGAAGGATTTTAAAAAATATTCATTTTTCACAAAATGGCGGACAGTCAAAGTTAATGGTTCGATTTTAACGAAAAAAAAACGGCCGTTTTTTGGCTATAAAACGGCCATTTTTTTTCGAAAAAAAAAAATCGAACGATTAAAGACTACATTTTTATGTATTAAATAAGCCTGCAAAATTTCAAGAAGATCGGTTCATTAGTGTTCGAGTAATCTTGGTCACCGACTTCAAAAATGCCATTTTGAGAAAAACGCGTTTAAAGTTTCAATTAGCCGGTCGTTTACACAACGGATTCTTCTCTTTCAACGCTCATATCTCAGTCAATTTTGTTCGGATCGACTTGAAATTTTCAGGACATATTCTCAGATACTTATACTTAAAAAAAATGCAATAAAATAAAAATCGATTTTTTCAAAATCGCAAGTGGGGGTAACCCCTTAAAAAAACTTAATTTACAGTTAAAGTACACTATTACATATAAACACCATATACAGATATGCTACGCGTATCTGCATATATGTGGCATATATGTACCATTTACGCAGTATATATGTGGTATGTATGCAGTGTGTAGGCAACATATATGCTAAATATATGTGGCATATATGCAGGGTAAATGCTACATATATCATTGATATATGATACATTGATATGCAGTAATACCACGCATATACATCTCACATATAAAAACGTTACGAAAATTAGAATTTGGCACATATATGCAACATATATTTTCAATATATAGCATACATTTCACATATATTACAATTATTAATAAAATAAATTTGTAGTATATTTTGGCGTGTATAAATTTCCATGGGGGAAAGTATCCAACATTGATGAACATCACCTCAGCATCATAATTAAAGACTCGTCTTCCAAAGCCAACCTGAAAGACGAATTTACAGGCCTGCCAGTTTAGTAATATTGGTTGGATCGTACATGCAATGTCCTGCGCTGACCGAGAATGCTGAAAATTGTAAACACCCTTGATGACGGTTTCTATTTTCGCAAGTACGTAGCCTCGAATCGATCTCATTAATGTTTAATGCAAATTTGCAGTTCACTAGGCAAATAAGTAGACGAGTGAGGTGGGTGCGCACAAAGAGGTTTGCATGACCAGGAGATTGGGAGGTATCGGGCTGAAAGAAGCGGAGAAGTGATGGAGGAGGGTAGTTGTTTTCGCGGGCAGTGTTAAAAGCGTGGAAGGATTTTGGTGGCGTGGATATAAGATTTAATTTTCACGTGATGGCTCGTACCTCTCTCTCTCTCTCTCTCTCTCTCTCTCTCTCTCTCTCTCTCTCTCTCTCTCTCTCTCTCTTGGGTTAAAATTCGGGCAGTTGGAAAGGCCGGTAACACGCGGAAGTCCGTTACAGGTTAAAGTTAGAAGTTAGTTACACAGGGATTTTCCCCTCATCTGCATATCCGTGAGAGTTCGCCCTTTCCACCCTCCTTCCTATTTCCAGGTCGACGTCTCTCTCTTTCTCTCTCTCTCTCTCTCTCTCTCTCTCACTCTGGCATTGCCAGCTGTCCCGCGCTTTACCTTCGCGTTTTGCACCCCCAGCAATGAGAAAGAGAAAGCGAGACGAAGACACCACCGCCACCCAACTGGTTCAACAAGTGGTTCTTCAGTTTAGCGCCTTGCTTAGTGCTTCTTTAATTTTCACCCTCGACCTCGGTGCGCTATCTCGCTTCCCGCCTCTCCACTCCTCGTCGTACTCCTTCACTCTGCTCCGGATCCCTCCTCGGCCACTTTCACCGCGCGAAAATCCCCGCGAATTTCTCATCTTCGAAAGCAGTCCGCGGTTGCCAGGAACAGCTGAGCAGTCTGGCAATGCTAATTAACGGAGACTCGTCACGGGCAATTAATTCCAGGCGTCATCAGATGACGGCTCATCGGTGGAACGTTGAGGGGGAAAAAAAAAGCGTAGGTGAGAATTCCCTAGGATGTTGGATTATAAGATGCAAAACTCGAGCTGCCAATTTCTGCTGGTGTTTCACGATCTATGGCTGAAGGGAGAAGAAAAACGAAGCGGGAGAAACGTGCCTGGGATTGAAGTCTTGTGCCAACTTTGATCGGCTGAACTCGTGCAAACTCGCGGTAACCCTTTCCCGACGAGCTTTTTTTCACCCCCCACAATTTTCTCGCCAATCCCCGAGTACGCCCAAACCGCCTCTCCAGCTCGCCTTGCGAGAATTACGGCGATAGATATAGACGGTACACTGAAGAACCTTTTGTACATTCGCGTATTCGTTGAAGACAGAAAACAAAAGAAAAAAACTACGAAGGAAAGAGAAAGAGAGAGAGAGACAAAAAAAGGAGAAAACGATAAAAGAGCTTTTCGAGCGTCTCTTGCAAGGGGTTGTTTCTCACGCGAGCTCCATCATAGAGACACGCGACGAGTGAGAATATCCCGGCCAGAGTCCTCACCAATCGACTACCAGAGACGTTGGAAACATCCCGCCAAAGTAACGATTCAATATTTTACTTAACCTCGTTCTTTGTTTTCTCTTTTAATGGAAAAACGAAAGGTCGCGTTCCCATATCTTGGCGAGGGCAGCCTCGTTACAGGCACCAAGTGCCGAAGGAAGTGGAATAAAGATCAAGGAAAAAGAAAAGGTGAAGCTTCTCGGGTTCGTCGGCCGCGCATATACGGCCAATTGTGTACCCGCAGGAAAGATGGAAGGTTCTTCCGGGTGCCGCCCCGAAAAACCAAAACACAAATAAAATATTGTGCGTTTATTCACCGCAACGGGAATAGAGAATGGGAAGGTGCGAGCCGAAATGCTCACGTCGAGCGGGGTGCTTCAATGTCCCCGCGAATGAATACGTAAGGACATTATGTGCCATACATAGGTGAGGAGAGTAGTACAGTATGGAGAAGGAGAAAGAGAAGAATCGAAAGAATAATGCTCGTGGCGGCTCTGATAGGGCTGCTTAGGAGACAGCAGGCAAAGAAAATAAATAAAATAGAATGCTCGGAGCAGGAGTGGTGTAGGTACGAGGACACTGTTACAGGAAAGACGACCAGGTCTCACTGACGACGAGAGAAACAGAGTGGATCGCAGTGTGAAGCTATATGCATGTCAATAGGATAATGGTAATTGGGGATGCACCGTTATACATTCTTTTGGGCCTGGAGATCACAGCTATTGGCACCCCGCTGAATAGGATTGGCCACCATCACTTTGCGACCGCACAAACCTGAACAGCTTGATGCTGACGTATACTCTATTTCGTTATCAACAACTGTCTGCAGCCTGTTTTTCTTGCAATCTCTGCATGGTCCAGCTTGCCTATTGGGTAGCTGAATGATCCGAATAGTAGCCCAAATCCACGTGGAAGCATGATCGTCCAACAAAGGTAGCTCCGAACAGTTCAACTGCTCGAATATATTGGGTTGGTACAAAAATCTTGCAACACACAACACGTGTAAAAAAGAAAAATATTTTATTTTAACAATAAACGATTATTCAGTAATGTAGGCTCCCTCCGCATCTACAACTCTTGCCCAACGCTCTGGTAGACTTTGCACGCCCGCAGACCAGAATTCTTTTGATCGTGAATTAAGAAAGTCGTCCAATGTATTTTTGAGATCTGACAGATCATCAAATTTTGTATCCCGTAAATAGTTCATCAAAGCTCGAATCAGGTGATAGTCGGTAGGCGCTAAGTCTGGTGAATACGGTGGGTGTGGTAGAACTTCCCATCCTAGCTGCGAAATAGTTTCTTGTGTCATCTTAGCGACGTGGGGTCGAGCATTGTCATGGAGAAGCCGAACGTGAAGACGTTTACGCCTTTTCTGTTTCATAATTTTAGCCACCTTTTGGAGTTGTGCAGAATAAATCTCTGCCTGTATTGTGGTGTTGGTTGGCAGAAATTCGTAATAGAGCATGCCCTCAGAATCCCACCAACAGAGTAAAACTTTCTTCATTTCACGGGGCTGTTTAGGGGTCGGTTCTGGTTTTTCCCCTTTCGATAGCCACTGACGCTTGCGCGTGTGATTAACATACAACACCCAGCTTTCATCCCCAGTGACTATTTTTTGAAGAAAATCCTTTCTTTGCGGACGATGCAGGAGTGAAAGACAGATGTACATGCGCGTTGCTTTGTTTGATTCGCCGAGATTGTGCGGTATCCAAGACGAATCAACTTTCCTATATCCCATCTCTTGTAAATGTCGAAGGATAGTAGGATGACTGCAGTTGAGTTTGTTGGCTAATTCTCGTCACGACATATTAGGCTTTGCCTTTATAAGTGCTCGCAATTCTTCATCGTCCACAATCGATTCCCTGCCGGACCTAGGATTGTCTTCAAAAGATGTATCGCCAGAATGAAAACGCCGATACCATCGGGAGACCGTTGAATAATTAACTACATTAGCCTTGAACGCACTGCACATATTACGGGCTGCAGCTCTTACAGAATGCCCTTGCAAGAATTCGTAATATGCGATTGCTCGAAGTGCACGTTGATCCATCTTTGCTCATACTAACTCCGCGGAACATCTGACTCGCTTGTATATCCTGCGGCATGGAAGGTTCTAGACCATTCTTGTATTTCCTATTCTCGAATGTTCTCAAACTTCATTGTTAGGAAAAATATTTTAATTGAAAAAAAAGTGTTGCAAAATTTTTGTACCAACCCAATATCAATGAGGCAGCTCCTACCAACAAGTGGCGAATCAATGAAACTCAAGCGAAGACTGCATTGATAAGCGGCTAACGACTGTACCATTTTTTTTTCTTCACCACGAGTCATCCAGTACTGTTACTCCGATGAACGGTGTGTACAACAAGTAGCTATAAGAATACGTATCTCCGAGGCAGAAGCCTAGTCACGTCCGCGCGTTGAGATCCACGTGTGTGCGGGCTTCTGTGGTTGTTGGATTAATCATGAAGGAAGGGTGTGGATGCAGAGTGAACAAGGGTTCCAGACGGGAGAGCGCGCGTTGTGCCATATTCTTACGGTTCTCTCTCACGTGGATCTCCGAAGCCCTTACGCTGAAGAGGGAACGGCGTATTCTTTTGGTAGTTCTCTCTCTTTCTCTCTGGCTCCCTCTGGTTCTCTCGCGGCTACCTGTTTCTCGGGCTGCACCGGATTTTCGTAGATAATGTATGTGAGGAGGGTCATGTGTAGTCAACGAGCCGTACGTAATTCCCGTCTTCTCGTTGGTGGCCGCGGTACGTGAACAGGAAGCAAGATGCTAAACGTCACCGCTCCGTGTGTGAAAGTAACCTCCGATCGCGTTGATGCCAAAACTGTAGGCCCGTTGATTCAATGTGGTCATCCGACTATTGGGAAACTGCGATGGGGAGACTCGGTGTTGCGTCCAACCGACGGCAAATGTGTCGTTCATTCGACAGCAAGCCATTGGTAACACGGGTCTGGTCCAGGCCACCAAGATTAACCTACCTCAACACCTGTTACCTGCCTCGGTTGGCGACTGGAGATATTTGAATGCCCGGTTCGACGGATCGATCTGCTCTCCGAAGAACGGGTCTTTGCCGTCAAAGAGACAACAGGAAGACAGCCTGGAAGGTGGAACGGATAATGTTCCCATTATTCCGGCTCCTTTGGCAAAGGGTTCAGAAGAGTAGGTGTGCGTTGGATTGACGCTGACGCCATACGGTGGGTTGGCTAACGGCGTTTCTCCGTATAACCCATGGGCACACGTGACAAAACGACCAAGGATGACAGCAGGTGGGTGGGTACTTGGGGCTCGTTGTGGGCTTGTCCTCTCGCGCCCCGATACGGTTGATAAAAGCTGCAAAGTCGAGCCATCGGAGCAATATCGCGACTCATATATACCTGTAGGTGTGTCATTACGCTATAGAATAAGGGTTAATTTATCGGCAATGTGCAAAGTCGCCCTCCTCCACCTTCGAGAGCCATGTTGGATCCACCAGTCGAAGGGAGGAGAACGGTGATGACTGTCCGGGTTTATTCCTAACGCTTCTCACCCCAGTTGAGTACGTGCATCCACGTGTAGTCCCGCTTCGTATATATGGCGTTACTCTGGTCTGCATAGATGGCGCCTTTGTTTCCGAGCTTTTTCCCTCGTTCGAACACAAGAACAAGTCGACATTGCAGTTGGTAAGGGATGGAGAAAGAACGCCTACCGCACACCCCTCGGCCACACACACACACACACACACACCCGTACACTCATTTTTTCCTTTCCGATATAGATGTGCCTGGCATTCTGTGAGTCCACCCCACTTTCGTTAGAGCTGCACAGAGGGTACCAAGGTGGAGATCCCAAAGGGGTAGTTGGACCATTGCTGCGGAACGTGGATGCGAGGCAATAGTGGCGTCCATTGGCTCTCCATCTCTCCCTCGTCTCTCTCTCTCTCTCTAAAAGAATGCCAACCGTTACTTATTGGCAACCCTTCGCGTCCTGCCTGCCTTTTATCCACCAACAACCCCGTGGTGCCAAAAGAGCCTTAATTCATCCAGAACACGAAGAAACTGCAGGTTTGTCATCTCGCAAACGACGCCAGGTCCACAATGACATATTTTGGGGTACATGGGCTCTTAGAAGATTTCTGACCAAACGATCAACGCTATGTCCAATCGCCCATCGCATAGCCAATCACTGTGGAATCTTTCGGGGTGGACAAAAAAAACTAAGCGCACGCAGACAGAGAGGAAAAAGAGGGCGCGAAAGAATCGTCTCGTTCCTCTCTCTTTCTCTGGCTCTCTCATGATATCGAAAAGACCTCGCGCAGGCTGCACTGCGCAACTCGAGTCGGCAATGGCACCCCTTCTTTCCTTAGAAACTACCACCATTGCCTCTTTCGAGCTGCTACGATCGCGAAGCAAAGAGGGAGAGGCCCAAGAGTGAGACAGAGAGATTTCCTCCACCCACTTCGAACTTACCCTCTTGCACCCCTTCGCCAGCCGCAGCGAACGTACGCGATCGCGAACTTCCATGTATGTGTTTCGTTCACACATACCCACACACACACACATATCTATTCATATCTGTATATGTATACACAGAGAGGGTTGAAGCCACCCCTTGCCGCTTGCACCCTCTGCACCCCGTGCAACTCTTATTATTTCCATTTTTCCAATTCTAGCACACGTCGCTGGTGTGCGGGAGACCAAGAGAGCGGGACAGAGAGAAATGGTACTCCAGGGTGGGTGGCGGAGAAAAGGATAAAATAAAACGAGACTTCCACCCTTCCTACCTTGCATCCCTCCCGGCATACCTTCAACGAAAATATCTATATTTATCTGTTTCTTCGCGGCGTCGGCGGTAGCAGAGCGTCGTTTTCTCTCTCCACGATTTTTCCCACCCTCTCGCTTTCTCTATCTTTTCTTACCACCCCCCCCCCTCCCTCTCTCTCCCTTAGCTCCACCGTCTTCGCTCTTTCGGTTATTTGGCCATCTCCCTCTCTCGCCTCTCGCAAGTCACATTTTTTCCTCTTCTTCGCCGATTTCTTTTTTCTTCCGCGTCGTCTTTTTTCTTCCACCTCCCGCTGCCCCCCACCCCCCAAGCTCTCCTGCCAGACGCCTTCTCGCTTCTTCCTAGCTTCGATCTATTCGTCTCGCGCTCTATCCACGCCGTGTTTTTTTCTTCTTTTGCCCTTCTTCCTCGTCTTACCCTTCTCTCTCGGCGAAGGAAAATAAAAGGAATGCATGGAAGACGAAGAGGAAGAAGAAGACGACGACGACGACGACGGCGGCGAAGCGTGCGCGCCTTTCCTTGGCAGCCGCGCGCCCCCGTTCTTCCTGAGAGAGAGAGAGAGAGAGAGAGAGAGAGAGAGAGAGAGAGAGAGAGAGAGAGAGAGAATAAGAGAGAGAGAGAGAAAGAATGTGAACACCACGAAGACGGAAGAGAGACGTGAGGAAAAGAGAAAGAACGAAATGGCAAACGAGTAAGAGAGAGAGAGAGATACCGCGCCGCCGGCTTCCGCTTCCTTATGCTCTGCCGCGGACTGCATCAACCAGTCGCGCGGTTCGCCCCCGGTCGCGCTCACATAAGAAACATCGATTCAACAACCAGAGTTAAGAAAAATCTTTCGTTCGGTGTACCGTTTAAACGTCATTGGCTAGTCGCATACGCATATACATGATTTTTTCCTCGCCTCTCGTCATCATCGTGAAAGACAATAATCAAGGTAAAAAAAAGCGTCGTTTCCTCTGAACGGGAAAACAGCCCCGAAGAAGCAAGCCCTTCCGAAGCTTCCAACGCACACGTGATCGACATTGGACAATTCGAGGGGTGCAATTAGCCCCCGAAGAGCAGACGGAAAAGACGTTTGCAAGCATGAGCATCTAATCGTCATTCGCGATGAAGAGCCACGACGATAGTTTGGAAAATTGGCGGACACGGGAATCGGCGATGGAGGGATCGATACGATTTTACGATCGGAACACTCGCTCGATGCTCGCTGAGGATCGCAAACGTCGCCACGAAAGAACAAGGTGAAAAAGTCCATCGCGAGATTGGTATTTTTAAATCGGACAATATCATCGATCCCGATGATCCTCGGGGGGAGGGAAAAAAAGTGGCACGAGATGAACGAATCGCGGGAGGAGGAATCGATAGGTTTCGAGACGAGAGCGAACGACGTCCGCCCTGTCGTCATTGTGTACCCTCGAAGAGCCTGGACATGCCGAGCGTTGAGCGCCATTTGATTCTTTTGGAATGGACGACGACAACAACAACAACAACAACAACAATGGCGCCGATCGTATGACGAGAGGGAGACACCGAGGGGGCGATAACAACTGAACAACCTACAAAAAGCATCAAGATGATAAACCAAAGTTCCTATTTTTCACGAGTAGCACAAGAGTAGTATCGTTAGTGGGGGAGCAAAATCGCGGGGTATGAAAGTTCCTGAATAATCGAGAGAACGTACATAAATAAAGGGAGAGAGAGAAAGCTTCCTGTGGAAAAAAAGCCTCGTGGTCAGATCCCGCGTGTTAATTAGCCAGCCAATTAGAAGGCAGCCCGGCGTAATGAGCTGCGCGCGCAAAGTTCCTAAAGCAAACGCTACGATCATTGTTCATCGACAAAGCAAAGTTGAATGAAAAAAAACAAATAATCACGTCGAATTTCGAGATTCGCGTCTCGAAGAATGGTTTTTTTTTCGAGATAAAACGAAAACTCGATATATGCAAATAGCTGACGAAAAGTAATAAATAATCGTGCATACTACGTGGTGCGAAGGAGGCGAGAACCTGTCCAATAATGAAAATAACTAGTCTCCTAACAATCATAGCAATAGAGGACACGAAAAATTAATAAAGGATGAAAGATATATATATATATATATATATTAATTTTTATCGATATCAATAATAAAATTGAATTAATTCAGAAGTAATAATCTCAAGTGAAAGAGTGAATGATGTGGGAATATTATTAACAAGCTGAGTAGTGAATTTTAATAACAAAGATATTGAAGGATAAAAGATCTTCATATTTATACATAAATAATGGGCGCCGAGTGAATAAAAATGTAATCAATTATTGGAATGAAGGAAAATAAATATATAAACAGACAATGATAAACATAAATGTATATATAATATATGAATGAATAAATAAATAAATGTGAGCCGTATACGCACAGGCGTTTTAATCCAAGCGCGTTGTATATTTTATTTATTTTATACGGGCGATATATAAATATAAAAATACCTCGCTGAAAAATTGTGGGTGCTGGGGAGAGAGGGAGAAAAGGATCGGAAGAAAATTGGTGGAGAGATCACGGATAAAAAAAAATTCAAAATAATGTCCACAGTGAGTGTAGTGTCAAATTCGTCGGTCGAGGTGGACAGTGAATCCTCGAACGATGCGTCCTCGAGCAAAGAGGACGGGGCTGGTTCGGTCGCGGGTGATCGCGATCAAAAATTTGTCCTGCAGAATGATTTGTACAAAAGTCTTTGGGCAAGTGCTGTGCTTGGAAAAACGGTGCTCAATAGAAATCTTAACTTTAAGGAAAATTTGGCCAATCTGAAGGACAACTTGAACGCCCTCGACGCACTCAAGGATCTTAAGGATCTTAAGGGCCTTACGGTCAGCAGTGTACCCGCTTTCCCGAGAAATTTGGCACTCCATCGCGATGACATTGACGAGGTAGCGTCGCCGCACGATTCACTTGTTTATTTTGAGAAATTTTGTTACGATTAATTACTTTCCGAAATTTTATTTCGAATAATTATCTGTCGAAATTTTATCTCGAATAAATATTTTGCGATATTTTATTTCGAAAAATAATTTTTCGTAATTTAATTTCGAATAATTATTTTTCGAAATTGTATTTCATATAATTATTTTTCGAAATTTTATTTCGAATAATTATTTTTCGAAATTTTATTTCAAATATTCTGCGAAATTTTATTTTGAATAATTATTTTTCGAATTTTTTTGTTCGAAAACTTATTTCAATGAATTGACTGAGTACTCCTTTCAAGCAGTAATAATAAAACGCGACAGGTTGTAAAGTGCTGAGATTAGGAACGCGCAAAAAATGAATTTTACGGGTCTGCATAAATTTGAGGTCCGAAAAACATTAAAATTTTCAATATTTTTTTTTTTTTTGATGCGTGTTTTGCCATCTTGAAGTCGGGATTTTGCATACAACTGACACACAGACTTGCCAAGCCCGAGACTTTTTTAAATCGAAAAATATCGATAAACAAAGGAGTTATTATTGTTTAAAAAAAGTTCCGTCGTTGCTGCATGGCCCATCGGTGGAGGTGGTTTTAAGCAACTAGGAAAATTTCGAATGAGAAAATAGAAAATGTACTTTTAGTATAATAATAAAGCTTCCCGGATACTTTTTCGAAATTTTGAAAATTACAAAAATGGCAGAGTGTTGCAAAAAAGTATCATTTTCGACAAAAGAATAGCTCAAATAATTTCACATTAACCGATGGATAAAGACATCGAAAAATCGTCTGGTCATACGAATGAAAATGTTATAAACTATGCTTAGTCCAAATTTGAAGTGAATCTGACAAATTAATTTCGACATACGACTTACACCGTTTGATAAAACATAGTTTCGAGAAAACTAAAAAGAAATAAGTTTTCCTGAAGCACAGTGTCTTCGACTGTTCTACTTCGAAGTAATTTTTTATCATTTTGTTGGAAACTAATCGACAAATTTGTGATTTATTTTTTTATAAATACCATTACAAAATTCAGCCTTATAAATACCATTACAAAGATCAGCCCTACAACTCTTTATCAATTCTTTCTGCTTAGAATAATTTTTTCGTGCGATTTCAAAAGTGATCCACGCAATCGAATGAAATTTTGGTCACAATGTCAATGGGCTCTTTCCACGAGTTTTCATCAGCCATTCCACCACGCGATGTTTGCCCTTGGCACCCGAAAGATTATTATCATCTTGGCTCGTGATCCAGGCTACTTTTCCTTCCTATACCTGTGCCAACAGAAAGTAGCCGATGTAAACACCAGTTGACTTTCATTCTCGCCGAGATGCTGACGAAAGCAGGACACCTCCGAATCTTTCCATCAACCGATTATCAAATTCCCCTCCCGTGTCACATCCGTACAGCATTTTTTTAATCCTCCATTCGATCCATTCACCCATAATTAATGTGAACTGATTCTCGAAAAATAGAGGCATTTTTTAATGGAAAAACGGGCTTCGGTTTTCAATTTTTTTTTTTTAAATATTAAAGAGTATGGATTGAAGTATCTTGTGCAATTTTTGTATTGAAAAAACAGTCTTCGCAGTGACAACTGCTGCCCGGAAACAAATTGTCCAAAATAAAAATAAAAAATCAAACGCGCTTAGTTTTGGCACGATATTATCCAGTGCGTGTACAAAGGATTACATAAAATATTGATTTTTGAAAAAATCACTGCCGTCTAAAGTGGAAGTATTGATTTTCGGTGAAAAAAGGTCTGTTATCGTAGATTTAAAAAAAAAATGATGCATCGGAAAAAAAATCTTCGTTCGAGCACTGCTTTTTGGTATGTAAAAGAAGCTTGTAAAATTTAAAGTTAATCGGTGCAGTGATTTTTGAGATATCGTGGTGATCGATTTTTCAAGTCATTTTGAGAAAAACGCATTTAATGTTCGCTGGTTGGCATGGTACAATTTCAGATGTACAAAGTCAATTTTAAAAAAAGTCCCAATCTTGTTGATCAGTTTGAAAAAAAAAAAAGATAAAAAATTACTTCAGAATAGAACAGTCGTAGACACTGTGCTACAGCACACTTTTTTCTTTTTAGTTTTCTCGAAACTATGTTTTATCAAGCGTTGTAAGTCGTATCTCAAAATTCACTTGTCAGATTCACTTCAAATTCGGACTGAGCATAGTTTATAACATTTTCTATCCTATGACCAGACGATTTTCCGATGTCTTTATCCATTTGTTAATCTGAAATTATTTGAGCTGTTTTTTTTTCTCGAAAATCAAACGCTCATCACTCCCTCAATTTTGAACGGATCCACTCGAAATTTTCAGAGAATATTTTCGAAATGTTATATTTTCGAAAGCCGTCAAAAACCAAAAATCGATGTTTTCAAACATTTCAACCACGTTTAGGCCCTTAAGTGGTTTTCTTTAGACGCTAAAAAAGGCTATTTTCTTGATTTTTTTTGATAGATTTATATTATAGATATTGATACAAAAGTTGTTTAACTTTATAAATACACTTTAAAAATACATCAATGTTTTTATTTTTTTAATTTTAGTCACTATTTATAAACGAAAAGGGTAGTTGAAAAGTGCCCTAAAAAAATTGCACGTCTGCGCTGTTGATGAAATCTTGAAGAGATGTATCATCCGGAACAAAAAAATCAAACGGTTTTAGATTCAGTATGTTAATGGCTATAGCGCATCTTATACGATTTTCTATATATGCAAAAATAACAAAATGGCGGACATTTTTCAAAAAAACCTGTTTTTTCACCGTTTTTGGCAAAAAAAAATAGTAAATATCAAAATTTTAAAAAATCCTTGATTTGCGCTGTAGCTATAGTTGTAAAGAATATGTGGTTAAAATTTCATAAGAATCGGTTCAGTAGTTTCGAAGAATTTATCAACAAGCCGCCGAAAACGTTATTTCGAGAAAAACGCGTTTAAAGTTTCTTTGGGTTACATAAATACAAAAAAAAAGTTTTTTTTTAAATGTATTTCGAAAGTGTATTTATTAAGTGTAACAACTTTTATATCAATATCTATAATATAACCCGATCAAAAAATTCATGAAAATAGCCTTTTTTGGCGCTTAACGGCGGGGTAATGTTAATTCGGCGAAAAAAAGGCATGTTTTTAAGATTTTTTTTTGGCGTAACGAATAGTGTTCGTGTATTGAAAAATTTACATATAATAAAGTAACATTTGAACAACATTCTGCTAAATTTGCATTGCAAAATATTCAAAATTGAGCGAGTGAAAATTAAACCCCGGAGGCGCCTCGAAAAAAAGTTGGTTTGCGGTGTGCACCATAACTCGCAACAGAATCATTTGAAACAAAAAAATCAAAATGCATTTGTTAAAGGAGATGTTTCTCGAGGTAATGACGGGAGGATTTTTTTTCTTTCGATTTTTCGATTTTTCGTAGCACTTGGGAGCCAAAAACCCGATTTTCGCTAAAAAAAATCGGCTAATTTGTTGTTGAAAAATTAGTAATTATTAAAAAAAAACAAAAAAGCTCTCGACAATACCTGGTGAATTATGTGAAGAAGTACTGTGCAAAATTTCAAAGCGATTGGTCCAGTAGATTTTGAGTTATCGTGCACACGGACTTCAAATATGACAAGTCTCAGAAAAACGGTTTGAAAAACGCAGAAGAGAAGAGAACGGTATGGAACAATAGACGCTCAAATACTCATAACTTCGTCAATTTTACTCCGATCGACTTGAAATTTTAACACAATATTCTTGATATATTATGCATTCATTTAAAAAAAAAATTTAAATGAAAAAAAATTTTTAATGCTTTACCCCGCCCTTAAAGTGAGAAGACAAGAGGTCTTCAAAGAGAAACTCTTGACTTCGTGAGCATCGTGTGAATGTGACCAGCTCGTTTTATAATGGCGTACATTTTGGGAATATTTAGTATTGCGTCTTCGCTAATTACTACCCCTATATACATACGTACACTCTCGATGCTACCCCGTCACGATAATTGGGAGCATTGACTCACGACGATAATTAACGTGTGTGTCTCATCCCCATGGCGGGAGACCCTCGCGAGGCGGGAAGTCCCCGAGAGGGTTGCACAAACATGCGGTCGAGGTCTCTCTCTCTCTCTGTCTCTCTCTCTCTCTCTTTCTCTCTCTCTCTCCCCCTCCCTCGCTCTTTCTCTCTCTCTCTCTCTCTTACGACTCGTAACATACGCAAAAGTCGTCAACGATCGTTCCCACGATTTCCTCGTACGGCACACCTATGCACATTCTTGTCGATTAGTAATTAAATCGCGTACATAATTGCGCTCCAAAGGCGATAAGTCAATCGACTGGCCGCACATTCTTCCGACGTACTTTTTCCACCACGATTAGCAAATTTAAGGGAAAGCAATTTCCAACCCCAATGAATTTAAATAAACCCGTCCAAGGGGTTAAAAAAACATGCGATTTCAGTAAAAAGGGACGAAAATCAAATAGAGTAAAAAAAAAACATAATTTTTTACCAACTTCCAATGACGTGCTGAAAAACAGATATTTTGGAAATTATGCACGAAGGTTGTGGCCTTCAGTTTTCTTTTTTCATTTTCAAATACGTTATTGGGGGCGTTTTTCTGGTTAATTTTATTTATATATATATGTATATATACATATATAAGGGGTTGGTCTTGAACATTTTTGGCAAAACACGGAGAAAAGTGTATTGGTTTAAGTCTTTTGGGTAATTATTTGCATACATGATTTTTTCTCCTTTTTAACCTATATTTAAAAAACATCCGAACCCGATGCTTTCGCACACACACACACAGAGGAGAATACACTCTCATATACATAATTAAGTAATTATAATTGACTCATTCTATATATAAGTCGAAATCGAAGATAGTGATATAATTTTATCGCCATTCTCGAATGATATGTGCTAAAAACAGATATTTTGGAAATTATGCACAAAGATCGCGGTCTTCAGGTTTTTTTTTATTTTGGAAAATGTTATTAGGGGTGTTTTCCCGATTAATTTCATATATATATATATATATATACACACACACATATACATATACATATACATACGATTTTTTTTTAGAAAAGAAAGCAGAAAAGTCTTTGTACTTGAGTTTGTTTTGTTAATTCTTTGCATACCTTATTTTAATCTTTTTTCAGGCTACATCTAAAAAGATATGAACGCGATTATTACGCACACACATATCCTTAACCCTACGTTGACACACTGGGTCACGTTGACCCAGACGAATTTTAAATAAAATGCTCACTTTCCCAAAACTGATTTCAATAATTTTTGCAACAATTTAATTTTATCCTCCGAATTTCAATTATGCAGACATATTAAAAAATGTTTAAAGTGTGTACCGGATTTTTTTCAATAAAAACCAACCTCATGGTTGTTAAGACAGGTGGATGAAACACTATCCGGGTCAAATTGACCCAGTGGGTAAAAATCGGAGTCAAATATAAGGTTGTTAAGAAAGGATTAATTGCATAATTATTAATTAACTCATTTCATACATATATACATGAACTATTCCAAGTGTTTTCGAACGGCCTAAAAGGCTGGCCTTCTTTAATGTTTTTCAAAGTTGGTGATGTTTTTATTTCATATATTTTGAGTATGTGGCATATTTTCAGATTTTTATCGGCTCGCTAACTCGGCTAACTCGGAGACAAGATTTTACACGTGATAAAATTTCAAGTGATCCTATCGTAGTGATCTTCTCGCCGTACGGAAAAATGTCCTCTACAAAAAAAATGCGTTTTTCTAAGAACTATTGTGAAAAAAAAAATTCAAAATTTTCCAAGTACTACAATACTAAAAAGAAGAAAAATCTCAGATTTTTAAATTTTTTAACCCCAACAACTAGGTTGATCCTGCTGAAATTTACACTGAATTTTCTTTTATTAGTGTAAAACAACATGTGTAAGTTTCATTCTGGGCTGGGCTTGCGTTCAGTTAATATCGTCGTCTTAAATTTAATGAGAAATTGTTTTCGTTAAATAACTCGGCAATTTACCATTTTTAAGTAAAAATGGTAATGACTAAACTTGTAGGAAATCGAGTGCTTTACAACGTTGGTCATTACAGTTTTTTCTCTGCCATCGATATTTTTCGAATTAAACGTGAAAAAAAACGCGGCTATTGCATTATTTCATTTATTTTTAACTATAGGGCATAAACAAACACGAACAAACTTATACAGACTGAAATATTGAACAATTTTTGTTCCGACCTTTTTTTCCCTAGAATAAATATTTAACGTCATCAATCAATATTAACGGTAAAAAAAAACAAGAAGCGTGAAAATATTTTTTCTTGAACCATTCGCTCTTTTCTTTTACCGTTCGCGTACGACCTAAAATATTGATTCTAGGAAAAAAAGATACGAACAAAAATGTTCCAAAATGTCATTCTCTACAAGTTTGATCATGTTCGTTTATGCTCTAGAATTAATAATAAACGAGATAAAGCAAGAGCCCCTTTTTCAGGTTTAATTTAAAAAATATCGACGGTAGAGAATAAACTGTAATGACCAAAGTTGTAAAGCACTCGATTTCCTACAAATTTAGTCATCACCATTTTGACCTAAAAATTGTAAATCGCCGAGTTATTCGACAAAAACAATTTCCCATTAAATTCAAGACGACGACATTATGCTATTGGCAGCGTATTATTGCATGCTATTCGAAGCGTTTTCCTGAAAAATTTTATACCCATAATGAAATATTTCAATAAAACGAAATGAAACCATAAAATATATAATAAAAGGCCCATAAAAATGTTTTAAAATAATGTAGAAAAATCGTTTGCCCGGCGCCATCTTTGTGCACCGATGTCTTTCCCAACCCCAACCCCTTTCCATTCATTCTTATCTCATCCAACTTCATTCCATTTTATGTTCGCATCCGTGACCTTTTATCCATTCCTTTGCATCAAAACTTTTTCGCAAACGTAAAAACAACGTTATTTGTTTTGTTCGAGCGTTGAATAAACATATACATATCGCGTACGAAAGAAATGGGCTTGTCTGACAGACATAACAATTAATACAGTATCCTGGCAACGTGTACTTTCAGAAAGCTTCCTTCGCGTGGTCCGAAGGAGGCGAGGAAGGTGGAGGAGGAGGAGGAGGAGGAGGCGGAGGCGGAGGAGGCGGAGGCGGTGGTGGCGGCGGAGGGGCTGGTGGCCCCGGTACAGGTGGTACCGGAAACAATGGCGGTACCGGGACAGCGACCGCCGGGGGTGGTGGTCTCGCCCATTGGGTCAGTGTTATGGCTGAACACATTCACAACCCTCATACTGCCGGTGGTGTCGGAAATGTTCATCATCAGCAACAGTCACCCCCGCAACCCCCTTATCCTTGGAACAACGGATTGTCCAGTGACGTGAGTATATTCAACCGACAAAATTCTTCCTTCCAAAATCGCGCATTCGTCTTCTCTTCGTATTCTTGAAAAAAAAAAAAACAAAAAAACAACCCCCCATTTTCAACCCTTTGGAAAGCAATCGAACAAACGCAGGCTAATTCGTGTTCGATCGGAAACGTCGACGTGAAAGAGCCCAAAAAAAGCGCAGAAAAAAGTACACTCGTCTCAGGGAGGATAAAAAAACTGATTAAAATAAAACATCCCTTGGATGGCACGGGAGAGCGAGCTCTTCCGTTGGACCGCAAGAACAAGGGATGACGGAAGGGGATAAGAGGACGAAAAAAAAAAATGAAACCAGGGAAGAAACGGGTTGTCCTTGTTTCGATATTTTTTTTCCCTCCTCTTCCTCCTTTACCTCTACCGCGTCTTCTTCTTCTTCTCGTTCCTGCTGTCGCTGCTGGGGTACGTTTTTACCACTTCCCACCCCACGGGCTTCCTCGTGCGGAACCTGCATAATTTGGGCTTAGGCCCTCGCGGGATTACTAGCCCTACACGCATAGGTCTCCGTCTATCGTCCATGTTGAGAGGCCGCAAAAAAAAAAAGCGGGAACACACGGCGCGAAAGGGTTGCTTTGCATTGCGGCATAGAGACAAAAAAGACGAGAGGCGCCCAAAAACGGACAAACAAACGGAAACGCGCGAGAGCCGGAAAAAAAACTGTTTTTTTTCTTCACGAACGGTACGTACGCGTCGTACGTATGGGGTGTGAGATGGGGTTGAAGAATGAAGAGGCGAAGAAAAAAACGGGAGAAGAGGCGAAAAAAAACGCGCGGCGATGAGGTTGCTCATTTGAATAGATACACACTCGTACGGATCTTCCATTCGTTTCTATTGCCACGTAGATTCTCTCCCCCTCTCTCCCTCCCCGGCGCGATCTGTCCCGTTCCCTGGATCTCTTTTCTTCCTCGTATAGTCCAGTAAAAGAGACGACAACCCAGCATTCTTTAGGATTGAATATGAATTTTTGACTGAAGGTAGATGGTTGCATACTGTTAGTAACTCCGATAAAATGTTGCCCCTCAACTCGCTCCAACCCTAAGAAATAGGGGTTGAAAACTTAAATATCGCCGTATCTCGATAATTAATAGCTCGATCGAAAAATGTTTCCAACAAAAGTTGTTTGGAATAATAAAATACGTATAAAGTTATCCGACGTCCAATCCTCTATCTTTGAAAATAGCGGCACAAAAACACGAGAGCACCACTGCGCCGGACAAGGCATTTTTCAATCGTTTTTGTGCCGCTATTTTCAAAGATATGGGGTTGGACGTTAAATAACTTTATGTGCATTTTATTATTCCAAAGAATTTTTGTTTAAAACCTTTTTTGATCAGGCTGTTATTTATCGAGATACGGCGATTTTTAAGTTTTCAACCCCTATTTCTTCGGGTTGGGGCGAGTTGAGGGGCAACATTTTATCGGGGTTACTTTCGGTATGCAACCATCTACTTTTAGTAAAAAATTCATATTCTACGCTAAAAAGTGAGGGGTTTTCGTCTCTTTTGCTGGATTAATGAATGCCTCTCGTTGGAAAGCAACTATTTACGAGATAATGTCATGCAAACTACGCTGCGCGACAGTCGGCAGCCGCGAGAAATCTTCACAGAGCCCTCATCGGTTGCAGCTTGCCTCACAAACGTACACTTCCTCTCGATTGTCTACGTTTGGGTTTTTTTCCCCATTTTTTTTACATTCCTCCACATTTGAATATTCCCATTCCAATTTTTTTTTCAACGAACAGTGCGCCTTTTTTTGCTCAGTTTCACCCTTTGCAGCACCCTACCACTTTTTACCTTTGGTTCCGGTTCGCTGTACCGTTGTTTTTTTTTGCTGCCCGTCTCATCGTTGCCCGCTCGCTTCTAATTTCAATCGTCGAATTCCAGCCTCGTAATTTATGTACAAAGGCAGATGTATGTACCTATAATTGTGTATGTGGGGACACTGTGAGGAGCCTCGAAATCCAATGTCTTCAAAATTATCTCTTCCTGTATAGATATACGTTCAGGTGATTGGTCAGAATCCCGTGTAGGGTTGTTGGACGTGTTTTCCACTGTCAAATAACCTACTTGTACTTTGTGCAAAAGTAAACCATTTTTTGAGATATTATTTTTATCAATTTTTTTGTGAGGGGTAGGCAACTTGAAAAGTTAATTTTAAAAAAGTGTTGTATCGAATCGAACTTCTTTATTGTTTGTAGTTTGAGGACACAATAACGTAGAATGATTAACAATAAAATAATAATAGTCTGCAAACTTTTGTTAATAAAGGGGCCAAAACTCTGCAAACCTTATACTTATGCTTCATTTATTGTTAATAATTCTTTGTTACCGAGTCCTCAAACCCAAACGAACCAAAACAAATATTCAAAAAGTTTGGTTCCATACAACAGTTTTTTAAATTAATTTCTAAAGTTGCCTACCTTTCAGTATAAAAAATAATAAAAGTAATAACATCTCGAAAGTGGTTCACTTTTGCATGAAGCATTACTGGATTATTCGATAGCGAAAAACATGGCCTACAACCCTTTCGTGGGATCGTGATCAATACTCACATGGAAAGGTCGCGAGGTCGAACTCTCCGATTACGACGAAATTTGGGATGTTTTTAGAATGGGTAAAAATAGGCGACACGTATTTTTTTTATATCTGCGGAACCCGATTTTTATGGGGTGAAACGCACCCTCTATAATAAGGGTGTTTTTCGTTTGAAATTTGTTGTTATCTGTCTCCTTCTCATCTTTAATCTATAGTACACAGAAAAATAAACGTTGTTGCAATTTAAAATTGTTCATGTCTCGTACCGTTAAAACATTATCGACGAAAAACAAAAAAACACCCCTATTTTCGAGGATGCGTTACACTTCTTAAAAATCAGGTTCCGCAGATATGAAAAATCACGTGTCGCCTATTTTTACCCATTCTACGAACAAGCAAAATTTCGTCGAAATCGGAAAGTTCGACCTTGCGACCTTTCCTTCAGCTCTGTATATATGCTGAACAAATTGCGTTGACTAAATCCGTCATTGGGGGATGCCAACGAATTGTTTATTGAAGAAACGAAATATCAAGCTATTTTGAAAATTCTTTCCATCGAAGTAACGAATACTCGGAATAATCAAATATTCTAGTGTCTGATCTTGAGACATTGTGTGCGGTTCACGGAAAATTGAATTTATGAAAGAAGTTATTTTACACGGTCTGTAATATTTTAATATTTAACATAAACAATTTTTTTATTTTGTTGGTCACCTGTCAATGAACAATTCCGAGATCCAAGTGGTTTTTTTCTATATATTTTCTCTACATATATTTATCAATATTGAATAAAATAATATATATATATATATATATTAGTTATAATATTTTTATAATGTTATAAAATTACAATAATCGGGGACAGTATTTAATAATATTATTCATAAATATTTTAATATTATTATTATTATTATTTTCATTATTTAAAATGTATAATTATTTCATTTATTATATAATGTATATTATATAATTATATAATTATAATAATGCGACTATTATAATTATATCATAAGAATTCCAATAATTTGATATTATTTTGAATTATGTTAAATTAATTTTCAATTATTTTAACATAAATATTATTATTTATAGTTATATTTATTATTATTAAATATATATATACGGGTGTATGTATATTTATTATAGGCATATGGGCACCAGTATTACTCCTCGTACCGATTGCCAGAGTCGAGCGAGAAACAAGCTTAGTCACGGATCCCCGTACGAGGCCTGTACGAATCGAATTTGTCCTCCGCTCTCTAACTGGTCCAGAACTGTATTTGGGCCTGGGGGAAAAGCTCCACGGTGGTGTAACGTTTGTTTTTTCAACGTAGAAATTAAGAGGAACTCGTATATATAACTTTTGATTCGTCGCTCTCGCTCTCGACCCCCCCCCCCCCCCGCCGTTTGGTTGCGCGAGCAAAGAGCGAGAAAAGGCGCGAAATTTGAATTTCAATAGAGAAGGCTCTCGAGATCGGGGGCTTGAGAGACGAATATTGCGCGCCGTGTGTCCTCTCGAGAGTACCCGAAGACAAAGCGCGACGTATATTATGTACAGTACGATAAATCTGTTGGGTCCAGGGTGTCTCTGTCTCCCAGCCGCAGGCAAGCGTCAAAAACAAGGCGAGTACGACAATAAAAAATGATTTAAATAATCCGCAGTATGCAAATGTCAATGTGAGTATACCGTGAGATTCTCACGCGTTACGTGCGCGCATCATCTTCTCTATCTCTCTCTCCTTCTCTCTCGCTCCTGTCACCCCACTCGCCGTCCTCAGGTACCCCCACGAGCCCTCGACTCTCTCTCTCTCTCTCTCTCTCTCTCTCTCTCTTGGGCATCTAAACGACTCTCTTCATCTCGCAGCTTCTCCGTTCTCGTATCATCGAGGACCTTAAGCATTAGTCGCGAAGCTGGCCCAAAAAGAATGGCGACTGAATGAACGTCCTGATGCGCGGGCTCATTGTGTACAGAGTCGAGATGAGGGACGGGAGAGATTCTTTTTGTTCTTTTTAACTAGTGTGCGCCTACCTAGTGCGCCGGGAAGGCGAACTATTTCCGCTAGAGAAAGAAGAAGAGAAGACGAGAAGAAGAGAGAGAGAGAGAGAGAGAGAGAGAGAGAGAGAGAGAGAGAGAGAGAAAGAGAGGCCCAAGACAATCGACCAATCTGCATTTGTCTATACGGACCGAGAACTAGCAAGCCGTGTACTACTCACCACCCCCCTTTACGTCAGGGCGCAACCCCCCTAAAAAAGGGCTTGAAGATACACCCAGGACCACCACTGCATTTTAAATAGGCAGTGTTCGCCTCGAGAGTGACGCAGAATCGGGACAAACTGCGCACAGGATCGAAGCAGGTAGGGATTTATCCGAGTGGTGCCGAGTGCCCGTTTTGACAAATGTTTAAATATCTCGGGGTACGATGACAAAGTACGCGCTTGGTCATAGAGTCGAGTCGTGTTTGTACGTTTGCATTCCATTGAGTGAGAAAATTTATCGCGTCGAACGTTCCAGCCTGATGGTCTTCTCGAATGTGGAGGGTGAAGGATTGCAACGATTCTTTGAGTGGGAAATAATCAGGTTTTTTTTAAGGAGGATCTGTGGATTTTTCGGGGTCCGGAGATATTTTGATTGTTTGGATTTCTCGGATGTGGAGAGTGAAAGATTGCAACGATTTTTTGGTGGAAAATAATTAGGATTTTTTGTTTTGTCTTTTAACGGGGTGTTCCTCTCTGGAAGCCCAATTTGAAGGGTCGGAATGATGAATTTTTTTCTAGTAACACATTGGTTGGAATAAATTAATTTTTTCCCAGCATGTTGTACACAGGTTTGCGGTTACAATGTAATTTTATCTGAAGAAAATCCTTCGAAGGGTTGGTGGTGGTGCAGTTGGTGTTGCACTCCTCCAGCGGCGAGGCACGAAACGGCGGGATCTCTACCAGGCTCAAATGTGATCCGAAGCGAAAACAAACAATTTTGCCTACAAATATATCCAACTGGCTATGGGTTCACGATCCGCTTTTCGAAATTTCGAAAAACACGAAAAGCGACAGCTTGTCCAAAGAAAATCTCTTTTTTCTCTTGAAAAACGGAATGCCGAAGTCATTGCTATTAACAAATGGTTCATCCAATTGAAAAACGCGATCGTACAGAACGAATAACAGAAGATTTTTTTGTTTATTGAATATTTAACACCAAGTTACATCTGAACAGCTTGACAACCAAACATATATTTCTGAACGTGGGGATGGGGATAAGGAGATATGGGGATCTTCTTCCCTGCCATTAGAACCCTCTCCGCTGACATGGAGATCTTCGCTGAGGTTGCGATTCTCTCCGCTGACATGGTCATCTTCTTAGCTGCCATTAAAACCCTCTCCGCTGGCATGGAGATCTTCTTCGCTGGTGTTCGAATCCTGTCCGCTGGCATTAGGATTTTGTTTGCTGGCAGCTTTATCAAGACTTTCCTGATCCTGAATTTTATAATTTGGGCCTCTTTCTGTAAATCTTCAAATTTTTCGTTGTTTATTGAACATTTAACACCAAGTTACATCTGAACAGCTTGACAACCAAACATATATTTCTGAACATGGGGATGGGGATAAGGAAACATGGGGATCTTCTTCCCTGCCATTAGAACCCTCTCCGCTGACATGGAGATCTTCGCTGGGGTTGCGATTCTCTCCGCTGACATGGGGATCTTCTTCGCTGCCATTAGAACCCTCTCCGCTGGCATGGAGATCTTCTTCGTTGGTGTTCGAATCCTGTCCGCTGGCATTAGGATTTTGTTTGCTGGCAGCTTTATCAAGACTTTCCTGATCCTGAATTTTATAATTCGGGCCTCTTTCTGTAAATCTTCAAATTTTTCGTTGTTTATTGAACATTTAACACCAAGTTACATCTGAACAGCTTGACAACCAAACATATATTTCTGAACATGGGGATGGGGATAAGGAAACATGGGGATCTTCTTCCCTGCCATTAGAACCCTCTCCGCTGACATGGAGATCTTCGCTGGGGTTGCGATTCTCTCCGCTGACATAGGGATCTTCTTCGCTGCCGTTAGAACCCTCTCCGCTGGCATGGAGATCTTCTTCGCTGGTGTTCGAAACCTCTCCGCTGGCATTAGGATTTTGTTTGCTGGCAGCTTTATCAAGGCTTTCCTGATCCTGAATTTTATAATTCGGGCCTCTTTCGATAAATCTTCAAATTTTTCGTAAACAAAACAACGTATATCATACTCATTTTTAAAATCAGATTTTAAATTGATATTATTCTATACCCAAGTGTATAAAAATTCATAAAGTTTGTAAAAGTTGAAAAAAGTAAGGTTATACATACTCGTACCGACGATCGGGACTCGTCAACTTTTTTCTCCGAACGACATCTAACACGCAGCCGTGTCAAACGCCGCGTCTTCTTTGCGATTCATAACGTTTTCACTTTAGGTGCTCCTTTTTATATATCGTGAATACTTTCAAGTTTTAACGCAAACACGATGTATACAATGGCACACGTGCAAGCATAGTTTTTAAAAGCAACACTAGCGCCACCACTTTAGCACTAGCCTGAGCACTACCATGCATGGGCCTCCTAATGGAGCAATATTAGGGCAATATAAGGCAATATAAGGCAAACCACATTATGGCCATTTTAACGTTTGCCATAAGTTTGCCTGAACTGTGGCTGCCTGTTCACGGCAGGCTCACGGCCGAATCAAAATTCCCGTAATACGGATAGCCGCACAGCTCCCTGATCACAGCCTGATCATAAATCTGGCTAGCCTGAACAAATTTCCAGCCGGGAATAAGCAAAAAAAAAAGATTTTTCAAAGTTTCCAGAGAAGCTTAAGATACCCCCTTAAGGAGAGTCGGTGGATTTTTTGGCTCGCGGAGATATTTCGATTGTTTGGACTACTCGAATGTGGAGGATGAACGATCGCGCTAATTTTTTTAGTGGGACATAATCAGGTTTTTTGTGTGTTTCTTTTTTTTTAAGGGGAATGGGTGAGTTTTTCTGGCTTGCGGAGATATTTCGATTGTTTGGAGGTTTGACGGGTGGAGGGAAAAATAATCGTGACGATGGAATTTCGTTGGGTTATGGGAGGATCCATGGGGTTCTTGCGGAAATGCTGTGACGATAGAAAATGAGTTAGCGCTTCGTTTGTTGTATGCAAAATTTGAGATCGATCCACTGTGAGGTTGCAGAATTGCGATACCTTTGATTCGCAGTTTTGCTTGCGATCTCATGGAGGAGGAAAAAGCGAAATAGAAAAATCGTATGAAACGTTTTAGATTTTTTCGCTAGCTAATTTAGGTAGGAAACGCACTTTTTGGAAAATTTCGCCGTACTTTCTTGAAATTTTGAAAACTATGAAAAAAAAGCAACTTCTAGATAGACAAAGATGTAAAACGTTCCAGACCATTTTTCATTGTGCTCATTCCTATCGTACCTGAGAACAAAGTAGAGTTGATTTTTTTACGAAAATCGAACTTTGTTTTGTCGTCAGGTACGATACGAAAAATCGAAATAGAAAAATGGTACCCGAGGTTTTAGACTTTTGTCGAGCTAATTTAGGTACAAAGCGAACTTTTGGGAAAATTTTGCAGTACCTTCTTGACATTTTGAAATCTTTGAAAATGGCAAGCTGTAGATAAAAGTTCGAATTTCGTAAAAAAAAAAAAACAACTTCTTTTTCTCAGGTACGATAGGAAGGAGCATAACGAAGGAATGGTACGAAAAACGTTTTAGATTTTCGTCTGGCTAATTAAGGGATGAAACGAACATTTTGAAAAAACTCGCGGTACTTGAAATTTTGAAAATTACGAGTATTGCAAACTGTAGCAAAAATTCGATTTTCGTAAAAATAATAAAGTTTAATCATTTGTTATTAATAAACGGATAAACATATTTTTTAAATCACCAGGTTATGCTATAGAAAATATTGTGAGATGTGCACTGTCCGAATTTGAAGTGAACCGGATAAATAATTTCTGAGCCGCGACTTACACCGCTTCCTAAAATATATTTTCCAGCAAAACGCAAAAAAATCGTAAATCTGACTGACTCTGGCTGACTCTTGACAAAAACCGTCATAACTCGCTGAATCGTAGATATCGGCGTTTGCATCGTTGAAATGCAATAATTTTTTCTCCATTTTTAATTTTTCCATCTTTATCTTTATCAAAAGTCTGTTTTATTTGCGAGCTAAAGGTGCCAAATCTCTAATAATAATGCGTGAAAACGTTCGAGTAATTTTCACAGCCTAAATCGTCGAACAAAAAATTAAGCAATTGAAAAGAATTCATTTTCGTTTCATTCCAACGACGCAATATTCAGCGTCATTCAATTTGTCGAATCTTCACAAAATCTTTCCTGCAAACTAAAGTTAAGATGCTAGGCGATGAAAATGTTCAATAAAAAAAAAATCCCCCTCTTATTTTAAGCTATTGCAGACCCTGAAAAAATAACATTGCACCAAGGCTCTTTGCCCTTCAACGGGTTATTCTAGTCTAGAGGCCTACATTTCTGATGTTTTTTTCGGGATTCATAAAAAAAAAAAAAAAAAATATTTATACCATCCATTTTTTACAGTCGTTTTATTGATGTATGAAGAACTTATTACGAAAAACAAAAATTGAAAAAGTTACGGGCATCTAAGTAGGGCCGTGAAAAAAAAGAGTTAAGGCATGATTCCAAAGCTCCCATTCGTCTGAAACAGAAATTAAACCCATTTTTTTAATCAATAAGAATGTCACTATGGCTGGTACCACAAAGAAAAAAAAATTAATGGCAACTGCCTGTAAAAAAAGTTTCATTGCACCCGATTTGTTTCACAGTTTTTAATTTTTTTAAATAGTAATGATAACAATTGCGCAATGCCCAAGGTAGGGATGACGGAGGGATACATACTGAAGGATTATGCCAAATTTGAAGTTAATGGATTAAATAGAACTCGAGATTTGATGTCAACCAGATTGAAAAAAGCAGTGTCGAGAAAAACACGTTTAAGGAGTCACATCTATCTAAAGGCCCGAAAAAATGGCTAAACTCCGATTTTTTTGTCTGGGAAACCGTTGGCGAAATCGAAACACATTTTTGTAACACTAAGATACATATATTGGGAGCCTTAAAAAAAATCATCCAAAAATGCAGAAAAACAACAAAAACATGGTTTGGCGGTGGAAACTCTCTAGCTTAAACCGTCCATCCAAAATCTAAAAACCAAATGGGTTATTCAAGTTAACAATAAATACGAGTCGTTGACCATCGTCGATTTGTAAAATCATTTTTTTTTTTTTTAAACAATGCGGAGACGAATTCAACCTCGAGCATACAAAATCTATGAAAAGAGACGTCATTTTTACGTGACTAATAAAAAATGAAGATTGATTTGAAAAAAGTGAGATCGTCAACGATCAACGTTTAAAATATTTGTCATCGTTCTCTTGTAAATTTGGAAACAATCTATCAAGTGATTCTCGAGATATCATGTCCACCGACTTCAAGAACAGTGTTTCGAGAAAAACAAGTCCAAAGTTTGCAGTATAGTGCTGCCCCCCCCCCCCCCCCCCCCACCCTCGACTGTCATAAGATCTAGCCCATTAAGGCAGGATTCTACTTTGAAACCATGAAAAAACGCTATTTTCGTGAATTTTTTCTGAGAATACTATTAAAGATATCGATATGGGGTTTAAACTGTTCAATAAATACACTCTTTAAGTACATAAAAAAAAAAATTTAAATGTATTTTATTCATTTTTTGTGCACGTAAAATATGTTTAAAGCCAACGCCTCGAAAAGCAGGTACCGTTGCCGTGGTCGTGAAATCTTCCCGACGGATGGTCTGAAACAAAAAAATCAAATAGTTTCATGTTCAGTATGTCTTCAGGAACCGACCTAACTAGAATATTTTATATACGTGCAAAATTAACAAAATGGCGGCTAAAATACGAAAAAAATGCGTTTTTTTGGGGTCTTTTTTTGCAATAAAAAAATAGTTCTAATCAAAATTTTCAGTTGATTGTAGTTAGGTCGGTTGGTACACACATATAGAATATGTGTTCCAAATTTCATAAAGATCGGTTCAGTACTTTTTGAGTTATCACGACCACGGTACTTGAAAATGTCGTTTCGAGAAAAACGCGTTTAAAGTTTTGGTGAGTGATAAATCGTAGAAAAAATTATCTTACCATCAATCAGCGATGCCTGGGCCATATAATATGCCTTCGACGTGTTCCAGGTGGGTGTTTTCATCCAATTTCAAAGTTTCAAAGATTCAAAGTAGAATCCTGCCTTAAATTTGAAGAATATTTCAATAAAATTTCATAGGAATATAATTGAAAGGCGATACCATCGAATAAAAATATTTAGTAATTTCACATTTTAATTTATTACCAAAACGTATTATTTTTCTGAAAACGACAAATATTTTTATTTCAATAGTACGTACTAACACGAAGGTTATGTATGGAACACAATATCCGATATGGCCGCCTCGTCTCTGTTTGCAAACGTTCACTCTTATGATGAAATTTTCCACAACATTTTCGCACAATTGCGGACTAATTTCATCAATGGTGCGTCCAATTTTTTCCTTGAGCTCCGCAATGGTATGTGGCACATTGGCATACACTTTTCCTTTCAGAAAAGCCCAAAGAAAGAAGTCCAATGGCGTAAAATCGCACGATTGGTGGCCAATTCACATCACCGCGGCGCGAGTTAACACGACCATGAAGCTTCGTCTGCAATAACTATGCAGTAACAATGCAACAAATAACAATTTCTACGCATTGCTCGATCGTGCAATTCTCCATGACTAAACCTCAATACTGCCTGATGCCAGTTGTCAAGTATTACTCTATGTTCGCCACAAAAAAAAATGGCGCGCAATTTAAAATGTCGGGTCATGTTCAAACACTCTTTAGATATCGAACTTTAACACGCGTTTTGCAAGATTCTTCCTCGGAGGAGGAGCGGAAAAAAAGTACGCTCCGTACGTACACGCGATGCTGCGAGGCCGGAGCATTTTTCGCCAAGGCCGGTAATTAATTAGCATATTATATGCTCGTATCTTCCGGCAGATTACGCGCCTGATTTCTCCTGTATGAAAGACGCCGATACAGAGTATAAAAGTTTCACGACATCGCGTCGATTTGCGGCTCGTACAATGCACGGGGTTGGTGCACTGCTCTGTCCTGAAGTCTTCATGGTTATGACGATGAAAACCTCTCTATCCCCGTAAACATCGGGAAAAGGTTGTAATCTCGTTCCCTTTGTTGATGCTATGAACCCCCCCTCTCTCTCTCTCTCTCCCTCTCTCTCTCTCTCTCTCTCTATCTCTCTCTCTCTCTCTCTCTCTCTCTCTCTCTCTCTCTCTCTCTCTCTCTCTCTCTCTCTCTCTCTCTCTCTCTCTCTCTCTCTCTCTCTCCCTCTCTCATCGAAGCTCGGTAATGCCCTGCGGAGGATGCGAGTACTTTGCCCAGCGGGTGGTCAACCCTTTCTCGGCTTTTTTACGCATCCCGGAACATAATCCCTTAAAACGCTTATAGGCATTGCCCGGAATAAATTTTTGCACGAAGGAATCTCTGTGACGTCGATAATGGCGGGTTCAACGCGGTCCCTTCAGGCGCCTCTCTCTCTCTCTCTCTCTCTCTCTCTCTCTCTCTCTCTCTCTCTCTCATCATCTCCCTGAAAAACTGCCGGGTAAACGTCGAGACAGAGACAAGGCAAAATGCAAAAATCATTTATTCCCCGCACACATGTATGCATTCTTGTGTATTCAGACAATTTACACACATTTGTAGATCGCCACCAACAGAAAGGGCCCAAGTCCCATGACTGGTGCGCTTGAGTTCTCGTCGCTTGCGACCCTTTCGCTTGTTACGTCTCGACTCCTGTACCCACGTGTGTACACGCCGCGTATGCTTGTCGTGCGTATGCATATATGTATTTTGCGTACGACGCCCCGGGGCCGAGTCTCTCCTAGCGGTGTGAGAGAGTTCTTAGAGACCTAGAAGAACTATAACCCTCGAAAGATTATGCTAAATAGTCACTACTTTCCACTTCGCCCCTCGTCAGGATGGACCCTCGTGTAAGCGACTGGTCCACCGAGTACAATCATTTGCCAGCCTGCTCTTATGTGTATACACACACACACACACACACATGTGAAGCATTCCACATGACTTCAGCCAGTAAAAAAAAATCCACAAATAATTTTGAAAAATTAAATTACTTTATTGAAAAATATTCGCCGAGTGTCGATATTTTTTAAAAATGTTTGACGTATTTTCTCGTTGATTACCATTTTTTAACATTTTTCCATTCAAATGGCTGTCATTGACAGGATTTGACGTATTTACATTCGTAACAAACGAAAATGTGCGTCTTTTTATAGCCTTGCAGAAAAAAGTTAATTTAGATTTTATTGAGCAAGTCGAACGAACGTCCGTTTCAGGGCAAATGATGCAAAAATATTTTTTTCTCAAGAAAAGACTAGTTAGTTTAATTTTTTTTTATTTCCCCAAATTGTGAATACGAAAAACGGATTTTTGGTATTTTTTATATTATTGGATTCCTAAACACCGTGAAGTCACAGCTATTTTTATTTAAATTTTTTTTTTATTAATATTCGATTGAAGAGTGTGGAGCACGCCAAGGCTTCAATACATATGGCATATATGTCATATGTATTTCAAAAACTCTTCAATCGAATATTAATAAAAAAAAATTTATAAATAAAAATAACTGTTAATTCACGGTGTTTAGGAATCCTATAATATAAAAAATACGAAAAATCCGTTTTTCGTATTCACAATTCGGGGAAATTGTTAAAAATAAAACGAGTGTCTTTCCTTGAGAAAAAAAAAAATTTTTGCATATTTTGCCCTGAAACGGACGTTCGGCTTGCTCAATAAAATCTAAATTAATTTTTTTCTGGAAGGGTAGAAAAAGACGGACATTTTCATTTTTCACGAATGTAAATACGTCAAATCCTGCCAAAGATATAGCCATTTAAATGGAAAAATATTTAAAAAAAATGGTAATCAACGAGAAAAAACGTCAGAAATTTTTTTTTAATTGTCCGCACTCGGTGAATATTTTTTAATAAACCAACTCGATTTTCCAAAATTATTTGTGGATTTTTTTTTACTGGTTGAATTGACGTGGCATGCCTCATATATGTATTTATTTATTTATTAAAATATTGATATAAAAAATATATACATAAAATATGGACCGACACAATTATTTTAGAGCTTGGGAGGGCTCATTCGCTACTTTTTTCACCCTTAGACCACATGTCCTTAGTGCCACAGTCATTAAGATATGATTTTTTCTTCATTTTTTTTATTTACTCGAAACTTTTATTGTAATTCTGCAATGTATGGTTATTATAAATAAATTATTATTTAATACAATTGGTTTCAAGAATATGACTCATGAGCTTCCGAGGTCTTAAAACTGCGTAAATGTATGAAAAATGTCAACTTCGAAATTCATTACAAAATTAACTAAAAGTTATTTTGAACTTAGCCCTGTTTTAAAAGTTCTCTCGTTCGTACCCATTCCAATGGTATGCTACATGTCATGAAATCATTCATTATTTGGTCAAAATAAAGAAAATAAGTTTTTTTAAATAACGAATATAGGCGTTGACATTTTTCATATATTTACATATTTTTAAGACTGGAAGCTCAAGAGTCACTTCCTTGAAACCAATTGTATCAAACAATGATTTATTTATAAGAAACATACATTGCAGAATATAACAAAAATTATTTCTCGCTATTACAACCACAAATAAAAAAGTTATGACGATTTAAAAGTGAAATTTCGGGTAATTAAAAAAAAAACAAAAAAAATCATATCTCAATTACCATGACAGTTAGGACACAGGGTTTAAGGATGAAAAAACTATCAACTGACCCCCTCCCCAAACCCCCAAAAAAAGTGTCCCTCCATGCGCCACACACCCTGTATATAAATATTCATATACCCGGTGAGGCAACAACGATTAGCAGTAGAAATATTTCATATATATATATTTTTTATTCGTTTTTTGTTTGTGATTTCCATAATAATGTGTGGTTTCTTTAATGACAAGTACCACGCGAGAATTTCCTTCTGTCAGTACCGTCGATATTTTTACACTAAATCTTCATCGATCATCTTGAAACTTGGTGCGTGAACTTATTTTTAGTCCCTTGATAAAATTAAAAGAAAATATAGTCGTCTCTTCGAACAAATTGGACGTGACCTTGAAATCTCCAAAACGCCTCCACGTGGATGAACCCCTAGATGACCCCCTTCGAAATATGCAACTTTTGTATGAAAAGTTTTCTCCTGAGTCTGATAGGTGAGAAAAAAATATTTCTACTGCTACTAGTTGTTGCCTCAACCTGTATATATCGAAGGTGATAATTATAAGGTGGCCATCTGTTTTTAAGGGTCTTACGCGGACATTTTGCAACCGAGAAAAATATGATATTCAGTGTCTCTAAGCCTTCTGTCGAAAAAAATACATCGTATTTTTGCGGTGAGTAGTATTTCCCATAAAAAATTGCGCGTTCTAAAAGAAAGTCCATTGTGAGGTCATCAGAATGAAGACAATTAAATTCCTCATATGAAACACTCTCAAGAGACTTTTGTTTTTATAGAATGAAGTTTCATTTATTTATTTTATGATGCATCTCCGATGATTTTTTTCTTGATCACGGGACTCACAAAAAAAGGTTGTCGGGAGCGTTTCGTATTTCGAATTGAATTATCTTCTACTATACTCAAAATAAAATTACGTTTTTTTTTTCAGAATGCTCATTTTTTTCTGGCAAATACTACTTGTCATAAAACAATATATATATTTTTTTTCGAAAGTTACTTCGGGAAAGCCATGAAAAGTCATATTTTTTTTAGTAGCAAAAACTCCGCGCAAGACCCTTAAAAAACATATATATATATACATATATATATATATATATAAAGAGAGAGAGAGAGAGAGAGAGAGAGAGAGAGAGAGAGAGAGAGAGAAATTAAAATAATGGCCTCTGGACGAGCCAGCGGTGCGTTCTCCGCCGCCGAGAACACGTCGAAGGGTTGCGTGTGTGTTCTCTCTTTCTCTCTCTCTCCAAAGCTCCCCCCCTGCAGCCCCCCTCCCTTTCGCTGTCTTCTTCCGCAACCCTTAAATTTTTTTTCTCCGCGATCAATTTTTTTTCTCGCGCCTTTCGCCATGATGCAAATCGCGCAACGGCATTTCGTTCTGTATCCCCCTGGCCGAGAAAAAAAAATTTGACAAAAAATCGCCTCATTGTTTAGAGGGAAGAAAAAAAAAGTAGAAAAAATTGACGGGGTACCCCGGTGAAATGTTTGTGCGTCGGTCCCCGTAACTAAAGGGTTGTAGGTTATGCACGAAGCTGATGGAACGGCTAATGAATTTTCGCCGGGGATCACGTCTCGGAGAAGAGAGAGACGAGAAAAAACGAAATGTCTAACGTACGTTGGAACAATGACGGGCCAACCGAAAGAATCGTCGCGTCACTCTTGTCGATCGGGGGTATTTCCGAATTTCACGTTTGAACAACGGGAGAAGTGAGATTCCGCGGCTTTTATTTTGCGATATCCACCGGTTGACAGCTGTCCGCAATCAACGATGATATACAGGGTGGCCCGGAAAGTGACGCCCGAAAGGAATTTCTAGGATTTGTTTTAGTTTTTGAAGAAAAAACATTTTTTATTTTATTTTTGAGTTTTCTCGTAGCGTAGAATCGTATTCTTTTTTTCCCCCTCTTTTGTGTGTGTAATTTTCTCTTAGAAGTTTTTAAAGACATTGGTAGACATTTGGACTAGCAAGGAACATCACTCAAGCGTCCTTTTTCGATTTTGTTGAAACTCACATGTGTGATAAAGCATTGGAAACTATCAGACACGTATTTTTTTTCGGCGAAAAAATAATTGTAAAGGTGAAAACCACCCCTCAGAGAAAGGCGTGTCACCCCTTAAGTTAATTTTTCTTCAATACTTCTATAGTGGATTTTTCATCGCTTTACATTAGAAGAATTTTCGTTTTTGCTTTCTTCAGATCGATCGACTGCTCGGGGGTGAAACTGCAAAACCACCCCTCGACACGCCGTTCATTGAGGGGTAGTTTTCCTCCTCAAAACCTTTTTTCCGACGATAGAAAAATACGCGTCCAATAGTTTTCAATGCTTTATCACATATATGAGTTTCAACATAATCGAAGGTGGACACTTAAGGGCGGGGTAAAGTATTTAAATTTTTTTTTCATTTTTAAAAAAAATTTAAATGAATGCATAATATATCAAGAATATTGTGTTAAAATTTCAAGTCGATCGGAGTAAAATTGACGAAGTTATGAGTATTTGAGCGTCTATTGCTCCATGCCGTTCTCTTCTCTTCTGCGTTTTTCAAACCGTTTTTCTGAGACTTGTCATATTTGAAGTCCGTGGGCACGATAACTCAAAATCTACTGGACCAATCGCTTTGAAATTTTGCACAGTACTTCTTCACATAATTCACCAGCTATTGTCAAGAGCTTTTTTGTTTTTTTTAATAATTACTAATTTTTCAACAACAAATTAGCCGATTTTTTTAGCGAAAATCGGGTTTTTGGCTTCCAAGTGCTACGAAAAATCGAAAAATCGAAAGAAAAAAATCCTCCCCTCATTACCTCGCGAAACATCTCCTTTAACAAATGCATTTTGATTTTTTTGTTTCAAATGATTCTGTTGCGAGTTATGGTGCACACCGCAAATCAACTTTTTTTCGAGGCGCCTCCGGGGTTTAATTTTCATTCGCTCAATTTTGAATATTTTGCAATGCAAATTTAGGAGAATGTTGTGCAAATGTTACTTTATTATATGTAAATTTTTCAATAAACAAACACTATTCGTTACGCCAAAAAAAAATCTTAACAACATGCCTTTTTTCGCCGAATTAACTTTACTCCGCCGTTAAGTGATGTTATTTTTTTTTTTTTTTCATCCGACAGTGTCTGATTCTCTTGAACCAATTTTTTCATTTCTCGATCACAATCTAAGGCATCAACGTTAGTGTCCAGTTGGTCATTTATTTATCGCTCAACAGTGCACTTCATAACGGTGACCCAGGTAAATAAAAATCGCGAGGAAAGTACATGGAGAACAAAAGAATAACATTTTCTTTTCATCTCGAAAACTAAGAAAGATCGTAGAACATACATGGGAATGATTCGGATAGTTATTGATACGAGGCATGTAGATTTTCCTTTTGAACGTCACTTTTCGAGCCACCCTATATATATATATATATATATATATATATATATATACACACACTTTATCGGCATCTCCTCTATGCCAAATATGTCCTTGTCGCACAGGCATGACAACCGGTCCATCTCAAATTTGAAGATATCTGTCTATTACCGAGCCAAATAAAGGAGACTCGCGATACTGGAAAGGGATATATCCTCGGTCGACGAGCTCCATGTATATTTGACGAAATTTCAGTTCTGACTTGACGCTAACTCTGCCCGATGTCCATTCTTAAAATGGAAAGAAATTAGATGTTGCTTTGTCAACTTCGGAGAGCACATGTGAAAATAGGCGACAGATCGATGGACAGATAAATTTACCGTGACGTAGCGTACGTTGGGGCGGCTTGGAATACGGAGCTGGGAAATGACGGCTGTCAGTTGAAAATTGAAGCTTAGATCGCAATATTCTCGGGCCATTCGCACCAAAGGTATAGCCGTAATATAATTAAATTGTGCAAAATAATAACGCTTAAGAGAAAATCGTAAAGACGACTTGAAAATCACATTAAAATTATGTAGACCGATCGAGATAATAAAAAATGTGGTTAATAATAAAAAGAATAATTAATGAAAATTATAATTAATGAATGAGGACAATTCGTAGAAATATCGTGCGAAATTAGGAAGACACGTGCATGGCCATAAACGTTGAAGTTTGCATCGTTGGAACGCGACGGAAATTAATTAATTTTTAATTGCACAAATTTTGTTCGGCCGATTTAGGCTTTGAAAATCACTCAAACGTTTCGACGTATTCTTATTAGCGAATTACGACCTTAATTCGCAAAAAAATGCTTTGTTTAATGATAAAAGGGAAACAATGAAAAATGAAGAGAAAAAAAGTCGTTGCATTTCAACGGTACAAACTTGAACGTTGGTGACACGCGATCGGAAGATGGATCATAATCTTCCGAGACAAAGACAGAGAGGGCTGAGAGACGAGAAACGAAAAAAAGAACTCTTTATCATTAATTTGAATTTTTTTATTTCCCTGTCGATTTTAATGTTCACGCCTAATCATTTCGCCCAATTACATTTATATCGCAACATTTATAATTCCTATTCACATCCTCTTCGACCATCGCTTGCTCCGTAACCTAAATTAAATTTTTTAAATAGGTATTTGGATTTGGTATTTTTTTAGAATTTTAAAATACCATTTTTAAATACCTATTTAAATAGGTATTAAATCAATTCGGCCTAATAAATATTTTCGTAATCCAAAACGTAATAACGATGTACGTATTTTTTTTTCTCAACGTATACGTCAATGCCCACGTGTGTTTGTCGATTAAAATTATTGGCATTCCCGTAAAGGTTTCGCAATTCGTCCGGAACTGGTTCGTGAAAAATAAATAAAGAAGAGTGAACTCAGCTACCGATCGATAAGGTCAGCTCATCAATTGCCATGTGCAATTTACAGTCCCTCAATTGAAAATAAAAATATCAAACGTTCTCATTGCAATTTTGACTTTCTTTTCGTGTTATTATTATTATTCACCTTCGTGATAGGGAACGAAAAAATGTCAAGGTTCCGAGTCAGTTGCCGATGCCATATTGCGTCAATACGTAAAAAGACTTTGCAAAAATTTTTGCGACAAAACTTTTTTATCAACATGATAGATATAGTAAAAAAAAACTTTAAAAATCCATATCTCGAAAACTATTGCGAGTCGCCAAGAATCCCTTTAGGGGTCGTCTTAAAATATTAAAAGGAAGGTTTGTGCAAAAATTCAGTTCGATCGGAGGGGGGCAGGGTATCGGTAGCTTATCCGAAAAAAATTCCACGATGCATCTGTCATCGCCGACCGCAAAACAATTTCGGCACAGTCATCGAGTGCAAGAAAGAAAAAAAACTGACAGCCAAATTTCCCGAACAGGTCTCCCGCGGTGATTTTTCCGTCTGTTTCCTTTTCCGGTTCCTCGTCGTCATCGGGTCACAAAACGGACAAGAGGCTAAAAAAGATCCCAGCGGCAAAGTACCAGCCGGCATTTCGCGGTGAAGTTGGTCGAGGAATTTCTCTGTGGGGCCTTACAAGGGCAAGGATGCGCGCGCTCGAATGTGTCATAACATTTGGGCCCGATGAAAGTTATTGGGGCCCCCTTTTTTTCCGTCTTTTCGAGGCAACCGTGCTCGTATCTCTTCTTCACTTTTGTCCCTTTGCCACACAGTGGGCCACGAGCATCATTTGCGCCGATGAGGGTCCGCCGATTTTGCAACCCTTCCACTCGTCGCACACCCATATACGGGCACACGCGCAGGGCTGCGCAAGCCCGAGACACGAATGTAACGCGAAAGTGTGTTGGTGCGTGCACTCGGCTGGAAAGAATTTTATCGCTTTCCCTTCGCCTCCACCCGAGATGACAAACTTCAATAATTCTCTTTTCCCTCACCGCAGATAGACTGTGGAGACGAAGGAATTTACATCGAGTCACGTCGAGCCAACGGTGACGCCCTTTGACCAGTCGACATCTCCCTCAATCGTTAAGGGGTCTTCTCACTTTAGACGCTAAAAAAGGCTATCTTCATGATTTTTTTTTTGACAGCTTTATATTATAGATATTGATGTACAAGTTGTTACACTAAATAAATAAACTTTCGAAATACATTTTATTTTTTATTTTTTATTTTTCAAGTGTATTTAGTGTATTTAGAAACAACGTTTTTCGACGGGTTGTTGATAAAATCTTCGAAATTACTGAACCGATCCTTGAGAAATTTTAACCATTTTTTAAATTATTAACACATTTTTTTTCGAAAATATCCGCCATTTTGTTATTTTTTCATATATCGAAAATCGTATGATATGCGCTATAGCCATTAATTACTGAATCTAAAAACGTTTGATTTTTTTTGTTTCGGATGATCCATCTCCGAGACTTCATCAACAGCACAGACCTACAATTTTTTAGGACATTTTTTTTACTACCATTTTCGTCTGTTAATAGTAACTTAAATTAATAATGTTTTTTTAAAATGTATGTAAAAAGTGTATTTATTAAGTGTAACAACTTTTGGTATATCAGTATCTGTGATATAAACCTATAAAAAAAATTCATGAAAATAGCGCTTTTCAGCGTCGAAAGTGAGAAGACCCCTTAAGTAACAGTCGAAAGCAGCTCATTTTTGTTTTGTTTTTTTTTTCAGCAAAACGTGACGATAAATTTCTTCAAAAATTAGGCATTTGAAAAAATGTCATCTGAAGAACACTCTGTAATTTTGTTGTGTAAACATATTTAAATTTAAGAAACGTCTTTTGCAGTGAGCCCTTTCTGAACCGGGTTGTCCAATATAAAAAAATCAAAGAGATTTCGCCAGTATATTAGTTTATCGTACGATTGATCGAAGGAATTACCGAAGGACAAGTACGAGGATAATTATATTCAAGGATGTTATTAGTCATGTCTTCACGTGAACAAAAAAAAAAATTTTAGCAAATTTTTCGTTTTTCGTCGATAACATTTTAACGGTACGAGATATGAAAAAAAAATTTAATTGCAAGATGTTATTTTTTTCGTGTACTATACATCGGCGATAAGAACGATAACGTTATCGACGAATATCGAAAAGCACCCCTATTTTCGAGGGTGCGTTTCACCCCTTAAAAATCGAATTCCGCAGATACAAGAAAATACGTGTCGCCTAATTTTACCCATTCTACAGACATGCCAAATTTCATCGAAATCGGAGAGATCGACCGCGCAACCTTTCCTTGCAAGGGAATGGTTTATTACTACTTTTGGCTGTTACATGGTATTTTTATATTAATATTTAAAAATGGTAGAGGTACAGCACGGTCTACAGCATATGCAGAATAAGAATCAAGGAAAAGCGAGAAATGTTGAAAATCAATAACGTGGTACGCTTTGAAACGAAAATATTACATTTTCCGAAAACAATAGCAATTATTTTTATTTTTTAAACATTTAGGTTCATGTTTTAGACAATAAGGTTAGAAAGATTTGTAACAAATTTCATCGGAATCGGTCGATTAGTTTTTTAGCTATACGTCACGACAGTTTTGAAAATGCAGTTTAGAAGACTGTTCCGTATCTCCGCCACTTTTAATTATTAATAAAAAAAATACCATATAATCGGTTCGAAATTGCCTACGAGGCTTATCGTCCAAGTTGAAAACCAACAAAATCGAGACCGGTCACGTCGAAAGCTCCGATTCCCTTAGTTGTCGTCGTCGAGGCTATTATTATCGTTTTTAGACAGCACGACGAATAATGCGATAACGCGATACAATTCACCCACGTGAGATATATTCATTCCTGCTGCGACCAGTGGGATTTTTAGCTTTTTCTAGGGTGAGAAAGAATTGGACTGCCGAAAATGAAAAACGTCGTTTTTTTCGTATGAACGCTTTCGTACGTTTCGGCTTCAGATGCTGCGCCTATCAATGTAAATGCGTGATAAATTTAGGTTTTTTTGATGAATTAGATTATGAAAAAAAAAACCAACGTTTGTTTCCAAACTGTTCGTCAAATGAAAAAATATATATATTTATTTTATTTGTTCGTTTATTTATCAATTTATATATATATATATATATATATATATATATACATATAAGTTGATAAATTTACATGAATCGTACCTGATACAACACAATATTATAGTGAATGAAAAAACGTTTTTCTCGTAACTCCTCGTAATATATATAACTATATAATTAATAAAATAGTAGAAATACATTTTACAAATATCATCAAATGTATATATTTATTTATTTATATGTAACTATATATTAGGGTGGTTAAAAAAATTGAACCATCGGAACTCAACGGAAAATGTTAGTACGTTATGAAAAAGTAATTCATAAAAAATTTGAGAGGTCTAAACATTTGTTTAGGTAGTGCTCAAACGACTTATAATTGTTTTTTTTTCGATTTTCCGTCAATTTTTTTCCCCGCCAATAGACATCATATTAATATAATTCAAATAATTTATCCAACTTATGTTTAAAGAGATTTGCGTTGAACGATTGAGTCTTTTTTTTCCGTAAATAATGTTTTTTCAATGCTGCTCACTCAAATCGTAATTTTTGTAGCCTTTTGAAATTGATGCAAGGTAGAGAAATTCGTATTCCGGTTTCGCTCCAAATATTTGTTATTTTGTCGATAACGTTTTGTGTACTCTCTCGAACAGAAAATTCAAGAGTATTACGATGGTGAAAGAATAGACTTAATGCTTCTCTATTCGTGAGTAATTTTCGCTCCGATTAGAAATTCTTCGATTTCCGAGACCCAGTAGGATAAATTTCGGCACTTTCACTATTGTCCAAACCCGCGATCATTTCTTACATTTTTATTTTTACGTGTACTGTGACGTACCTCAATACAGCAATTATTTGAAACAGTCAAATGAATCGCGAAAAGAACTCACGGACAGTCAGAGAAACAAAGGCGCAGTAGGGTCAACAGCGCCGCGGTTCGTAACTCTCGAATCCATATAACTTTGTTTTCTTACTCCAAAACAACATATTAATCAAAAAACCACGCATACTTCTTAGACGTTCAGTGATGTAAACACCGTGTTCCTGTTCATCAAGTGGTTGATATAATTTTCACAACCGAATTACATATATTAATTCTTAATCTGCAGATACAAATTGTTTGTAGTAAAAAAAAATATCTGAATAAGAATGGTGTATTGTTACAGAAAAAATTCAATCAAGACTTACATTGGATCACGCACTAACATTTACTGCATCGAGATAAAAGAAAATAATACTCCGATAATCATGAAAAAAAAACATGAAAAAGGCGTTTGAGCACTAACTAAAAAATTGTTTAGATCCCTCAAATTTTGCAAAATTTTCTTTTTCTTAATATACGTCAATTTTTTGCTGAGAAAAAAAATCGATTTTTTTAACCACTCTACATATATAGATATGTATTTGTACTTTCGTTCACATACCTATGATGGAAAAAATATATTATTTAAAAAATAGAAGAAATCAATTTCACGTATTAAATTAATTTTTACTGTTGTTTAAAAGATTTTTTTTCTAAGATAAATGAAGGGAAATCTATATAACAAAATGTATGTATATATATTTAGGAGCATGTAATGTAATAATATATAATGGAATAATATGAGAAGGTAACAGGTACAGACATACATTTATATATATATATATATATATATATATATATATATATATATAGATATATACATCCAGATACACATTTGGGACCATGTCATACATGAATACAACATAGCAATTAATCAATACTTCTCCATTGGAGATCGCCCATCCCAAGTAAAAATTTAGCTCCCCCAGAAAAAAAGTTCATTTCTTCTTCATAGATTTTTTCACGTCGGTGCTTGTATGACTATAAGGAAGTTGTAGCCCGGAGACGGAGATGAAGCTTCTGTGAGAATACACTAAAACGATCGCGCCGTATCTCTGGGGCGAGGGAACTCGTGCGTGTTTTTTCTTCATTTTTTTTTTCGGCCGAGTCGCAGGGTGCGCGATGACGGTGCTTTCTTTCTGTTGGTCGGGCGGTGATGAGGATGCTGGGGTGGGTATGCAGATCGTCGTAAAAATAGAGTATAAAGGGCCCATAGTCTCACGCTATTGTCGTTCTTCAGGTAAGATAAAGGTGCGCGTACCTTCGCGCAAGCGAGCAACCCTTCTGCCTGTACGAGCGAGCAAGCGGGAGAGACAGAGGGGCAGAGAGAGAGAGAGAGACAGAGAGAGAGAGAGAGATTATAACTCGCCCTCGGGTGGCTTTCGTGTCCTGTGGACCGCGGGCTTCCGTGCCCCATACGACCTAGCTGTAGAAAAAAAGGCCCTCCTCACCCCAGACCCAGTGATGTCTCTTTAATTTTTATTAATGACAACGAATTTGAATTTTTGAATCAGTGATATGGGAACGTACGGTCTCTCTCTCTCTTTCTCTCTCTCTCCCTCCCTCCCTCCCTCTCTCTCTCTCTCTCTCTCTCCCTCTCTCTCTCTCTCTCTCTCGCTGTCGTTCGCGTAACCGTGGCATTGCGACGGTGAGAGAAATAATAACGAGAAAGAAACCGAGTACGCGCGGTTGCTTGTCAAGGAATAATGAAAGAAAAAAAAAACGTGACTGATACCAACCCCGTTCGGCTTAGATGAAAATGCGAAAAAGAAAATATGAGGAGAGCTCGAGACACTCCCCCCCCCCCCTACTGTCGTTGATTCTCGCCATCGATCATAATTATCCGGTTGACGGAACGTCACGAGAGTGTGAAGTTGCTTATAATCTGACCGGCAATGGCCGAGATGGCTTTGGATTTTCGATTTTCCGTACCTTCAGGTCTAACGATACGATGTCACAGCCTGAGTAAAGAATTCACATGCACTTTCGTGAAGACGGGTTCGCATATAAATGTAACAATTATCGGATAATTCTATGAGCATAATAATTATCGAATAATTCCACAATTATAATAATTATCGGATGATTCCACAATTATAATAATTATCGAATGATACTACAATTATAATAATTATCGAATAATTCTATAATTATGACAACTTTTTATTATTGTGGTGTTATAATCATTATTTTAATTGAAAAATGTAGCATTACCATATTGTTAAAATTAAAATAATTATTGAATAATTCAATAATTATCAAATGGCTCGAATAATTCGATTGTATTTCGAATAATACTATTCAATGATTCGAGCTATGATAATAATAATTGGGTTACCATATAATTATTTTAATTATTATAAAATTGTAATGCTAAAATGTGTTACATTGAAATCATCATTATATTTATATATACATTGTACGGGGTCTCTGCCCCTTATCACATTCCCCACCATATTCCACTACTCATCCCCGAAATCATTTTTCTAATATCATAATAATGAAAAAATTGTAATAACTATAGAATTATTCGATAATTATCATAATTATATAATATTGAAATTATATAATATTATAATTATCGTATTATTGGATCAATATTATGGAATTATTAAATTAATATTATTCAATTATGTGCACTGGCTGAGTGTGAAGACTATGGTCAATTATAACAAGCGTCCGTACTTCTTCAAATAGAGTGTCTCTCCAGGCTGTCCTAACCGCTTGTATGTCTATATATTAGGGTGATTCGTTTCAGGGTAACTTTTTGTTCTGACCCATCGTGCCCGAAAACCTTTAGTTGGTACCCAAAAACGAAGTTTCGTGAAAGGGGGGTGTTGTCAAAAAATATTTCGAGGTCGCGAATCAAAATTGAAGGTTTCCCGTTTGATTAGCATTGAAAAAAATGTTTTTCTCATTATTAGTGTTACCATTCCGCGAATTTTGATATCGCGATATTTTCCAAGTGGGTTCTCATAGGAAATATGATACTTTACAATAAAGTTCATTGAGCCATGTCCGTAAATTCAACCGTTTCAGCGGTATCATTATTTCAAGTGAATATTGTATGAAAATATCTATTCAAACGGCTTTAACACCTAAGCTATTAGATATATCGAAAAAAATTCAGATGAGAACTTTGTAGAGAAAGTAATTTGCTACAAAAAAGTCTTATAAGCCGAGCCCGTAAATTCAACTCTTTCTCAGCTATAGGTGGATGAAGTAAAATAAATAGATTTTTTTTTTAAACAAAAAAAATCTATTTATTCTAAAAAATAAATAATTTTATTTATTCTAAATCTATATTATTTTTCGATATATCTAATAGCTTAGGCGTTACAATCGTTTGAATCGATATTTTGCACAATATTCACTTGAAATAATGATGCCGCTGAAACGGTTGAATTTACGGCCATGGCTCAATGAACTTTATTGTGGAGTATCATATTTCCTACGAGAACCCACTTGGAAAATATCGCGATATCAAAATTCACGGAATGGTAACACTAATAATGAGAAAAACATTTTTTTCAATGTTAATCATATGGGAAACCTTCAATTTTAATTCGCGACCTGTAAATATTTTTTGACAACACCCCCCTTTCATGAAACTTCGTTTTTGGGTACCAACTAAAAGTTTTCGGGCACGATGAGTAAAAAGAAAGTTGCCCTGAAACGAATCACCCTAATATATATATATATATATATATATATATATATATATATATATATATATATATATATATATATTCAATAACATGTCCAAAAACGCTACAATTCGCTCAGAATTCTCAAGCACCATCATTAGAAAAAGTCAAAGGCCCAATGGTACGTGAAAATTGGAATACGAGCGCATGGCACAGAGAGAGGAGATGAAACAGTGAAGCCAGTGTGTGTTTCTTCGGATCTATCTCCGTCGTTTCAGGGCCACGTGTTCCCACAGCCACCCACACATGCACCCACCCCCCACACCCACACACCCACACACACACACACACACACACACACACACACACACACACACACACACACACACACGCACGCACGCACACGCACACACGCACGCACGCACTGAAGTGACGAGAAGCAGAGGCTGCAACCCACTGACGAAACTCGGAGACTCGCGGGTTCGCCATGTAAAATGTAATTTTTTTTTCCCTACGACGGATGTCGTACTAATGCATAGGCACAGCAGATTTTTGTCATACCCTCTACGCGCTCAGTGCGATCGAAATGTAAGAGACGAGCCAACCCGTATATATACGCAGACTCATATGTAGATATATTGACGGACACAGATAGATGGGTGGTCCGGGCTCGACTCTGACAGTACCTCGAATTAAGCAGCGTTGTGCACGACCGATACTCGGTGAGGTGACCGCTTAGCCCGTACACCGGCTTGCGCATCAACCAGTCACCGGAACGGCAATACTTTGGAGACCTTGGTGTAGATACTTGAGTGAAAAAAGTCTGTGCTCCGGATTTCTGTGCTCCAGAGAGGTTTTCCACAGTTTCCCTGAGCCCTCGGCAAACGCGGTATAGTAGAGCTTAAGGGGGGACACCAGTGTGTCAGGCCGAAAAAGATCGTTATTTCCAAAATTCTTTTTGTATACTAGATTATTTATTTGGCATTTGGAAAAAGGGTATTTTATTAAGCGTACATTGAACTTGAGTCGTGTAATTATTTGTTAGAAAATATTAAAAACAACGCTATTGGGGTATAATGGATCTTATGTATAAAAAATGTGGTCCAGCGGCCGGATCGATAACTTGACGATGATTGGTCTCAAAAATGAAAAACAAAAAGTTTTATAATCTATATAAATGTAGTTCTCGTTGTACGTGATCGTTTTACGGGGAAAAATCACAAATCAGCGGGTTGAAAAAAAAAGTGTACTTGTAGCGTAATTGTTATTTTCCTATATTCGTGGGATAAAAAAATAGTAAATTAAAAAAAAATCGCTATGTACCACGATAGTCACTCCAATTACGGAAATTTCAGTTTCTTAAATTGAAAATCGGACAATTATAGCTAGTCATGATTCCGGCCAGATCGAGAAAAATCGTTTTGAGAAAACGCGATTGAAATTTTCACTATACGTAAATCGTTGCGCTACCTGCTCTCACCAAATCGTCTATAACTTAGTCACTTTTCAATATGTTGACTTAATTTTCTTCACATATGCCAGAATATGTATACTCGGAGAAAATGCAAAAAAAAATCGATTTTTGTTAACCCGTCACAGTAGTGTCCCGGCTAGGCAGTGATAATAAAGGGTTCAATCAGGAAGGGTAGTACGTAGAAACGCGCAAGGGTATACGTAGAAACCCACGAAATAAATAAATATCAAGAAATTCCAAATAACGAATACGTCAATGAGATTGTATAAACATAATATAAAATAATAATTAAACTTTAAATGTGTAATAATATTAATTCATAATTGATAATAATGTCAAGTGAAGAATTTTGACTGGACTTTAAATCAATAATGAAAATACCAATTTACATTACTTTGAAAAAAGTATAAAACGTCAAGCGTCTACACATGTGCACGTTAAAGTTTAATCGTCGAAGGGCTTGCAAGTATCGGCCTTTCAACTCTGCCGCGAGTGCGCATTCCCGAAGAGGACGGAAATCTTCTTCGCGAGAGATCTGCTCGTCTTCCATTCGCGAGACCCGAGCGCAGGGAATCGGGAAATCTCTCTCTCTCTCTCTCTCTCTCTCTCTCTCTCTCT
>OZ023315.1:8164574-8232682 GCA_964007375.1 Ophion obscuratus | reverse complement strand
TTTTCACTCCGCCAAAGCTCGTAAAAATGTTCATGGTGCCTCTCGTCTCTGTACCATTCTGGCTGAAGCCCGTCAAGGCCAAGGGCGATCCGCCCTTTGCGCGGAAACGAAAAAAAGCCAGTAGGGCACCAGATGAAAGAAAAAAACCGAAGCAAACGGCCGCTTTTTTATTGGCAAAGTCACTGAACTCGTCCAAAAGCAACGATATATACACGTGTGTGTGTGTGTGTGTGTGTGTGTGTGTGTGTGTGTGTGTGTGTGTTTCCAGCTCGTAGATGCAACAAAACGTTTTTTTTTCTCCACTTCCCCTCAACTCTTTTGGCTGGGTGGATATTAGCGCCCGTGGCTGAATACGAGACTCTTCTTTTTTTTCTTTCTCGTCATAATCGGGTCGAAACACAATTACGTTAAACTCGTGGCAAATTATCGGTGCGTTTAACGAGGCGTGATCGATCTCTCGGTTTCGGAATAACATAACAATGATGATCGACTAATATGTATCGACGCGATGAGGGTTGACGGTGGGTAGGAAGAGAGGGGAGGGGGGGCTCGTTACTTTTATTCTTGACAGGTATGCGAAAAGAGCGAGGGAGAGGGAGAGAGAGAGAGAGAGAGAGAAAGAGTGATCGAAAAGGGATATAGATCGGTTCCCTGCCCTGCGTGCTCTACTGTACTATGTATACCTGGGGACGAACGAGGTTGCGCTTTTTTTTCGTCCATCTTTACCAACCACAATTTTTTATCCATTTGTGGTCCGCGCCTCGTCGGGGGCCTATCTGTTAATACAGATCGTATGTATATTCCGCTTCATATGGGACGATTGATTCATCAAGCGATGACAAAAAAAAACGTAACAGGGACATGAACCTTCTGTTACATTCGCGTGCGGAACGAAAAAACGCTACTCGTGAATCACTCGATTTTTGACGTTATTCAATTTATTTTTGCACGCCCAATGGTTGTTAATTATTTATCCCGTTGTTTATTTGTATCGATGATTGTTGAGATTCCCATATATGATGCCATGGGCAATATCGACAAAAAGTTGTAGTATATTGTTGATAATATTTATTCATGTGTATTAATATGGTATTAAATGTGTATTAAATATAAATTTTTTTGGGATAATTTAATGATTAAAAAAAGGATATATTATTTATTGTTTATTGGATTGTTGATTATGCCTGATAATTATTATTGATGTAATATAATATATTAATAATAATGCAATGAGGATTATATTGTATTGTTTGTAATTATTATTATATTATATTATTCATAACATAATAATAATAATAATACAGATACTATATTGAAAATCATATCATAATGATTTTATTACTTAATTTATGATGATTATTATATTATATTATTTATAACACAATAACAATAATAATAAAGTGGATACTATATCAAAAATAATATAATCATTATTATATTATATTATTTGTGATAATTGTTATTATTTATTATTTATTCTATCATTTAGGCGGGTTATTATAGCGATCTGTGACTTTTTGAATATAGTTGAGAAATCTCCAAGATTTGTTTTCTTCCGCCAATAGATGTTTGGCTTCTTTTTTTCCATCGTAGAATTATCGTCGTCGCTGCGCTTCCCTCGACCCGAGCAAGGAAATTTCAAAGATCCCGCCGCCCCGTTTTCGTGTCTCCTTTTTTTTGTCTCGACAGACCGCAAAAATTCGACAACCACCGGATCCCCGGAACCTTCTCATAGATCGACCGTCCCGCTTAAACGACCACAAGCCCTTCTGACCTCAGCAGGTGTCACTTTTCCGATCGGCTCTGACAGCAGGTGCCTACACCTGTTACCGCCTAGACATTTCCCTGCTGGCTCGTCTACTTCCGTCCTCTCCGAACCTTCATCTCCCAAACAAGTTTTGCTTCGCGGCTGTGCGACTTTTTTTATGGAACGAAAAAAATCTCCGAGACCAACTCATGAGATTTCGGGAAAAAAATGTTGAATGTTTTCGTTCTGTGTAGAAAATTGCGTACTCCGTCGAGTAGGGTATCGTTACATGGAGTGTGAAAAATTTTAATCGACGCTATTTAGAAAAAAAAAAATCCGACGTCCCAATCGTGCACTGTGAATCTCCAATCTCGTAGGTCAATGACCCTGTCCCCTTCGTCCCTCTTTGATCTCGTAACCCTTCGATTAAAAAATCCGAAAAAATTCACGGAAATACCATTTCCCCGAGTGCTTTCAGAAATCATTGCTCATATCGCGAAAAAATTAGTTTGCAGAAGTTAAAAAGCTTATCAGTGGGGAAAAAAATAACTCCGAAGCTATAAATAAATTTACGAGTAACGAAAAAAAAAGTTACTTCAAAGTAACGAGAGAATTAACGAGAAAAAAATTCGTCAAAGTAATGGAAAATGTTACGAGTAGCGAAACAAAATATTTATAGTTTGTAAAAATTTATTTGAAGTTAAAAAAAAATTACTTCTCAACTATGAGAAAATTTACGAGTAGCGAAAAAAAATTACTTCAAAATAATGAAAGACTTAATGAGCAGCGAAAAATATCCCTCAAAGTAATAAGAATCGTGACGAGTAGCAAAAAAAAAAATGATTTTTTATTTGACAAAGTTCTGCCATATTTTCGAGGATATTCCAAAAAATGTTGACGACAAAAAAACAATTATTACTGTTGCAAGTTCAGTAAATAAAAATGAGAAATTCTTGCTCATACCGCGAAATAATTAATCGGCAGAAGTAAACAAGCTTGTTAGAAGTAAAAAAAATTACTTCGAAGCTATGAACAAATTTGCGAGTAGCGAAAAAAATTACACCGAAGCTACGAACAAATTCATGAGCAGCGAAGGAACATTATTTCGAAGTAATGAAAGACTTAGCGAGCAGCGAAAAAAAGTCCACAAAGCAATGAAAAAATTTACGAGCAGCGAAAAAAAAAGATTTGTAATTTGACACAATTCTATCACATTTTCGAGGATATTCCAAAAAGGCAGTATTACGATATCTGTGACCTTTAATTCTGACCACGCAGTCTTCATATTCGACCCAAAATGAGACTTTTTCCAGGAATGCTAAAAATCGAAATTCGACCCTTAAGGGCGTGAAACTCGGTTTTTAAGGTTTACATAAGATAACACATTTTTTGGTCAGATTTTTCTCGAAACTTGGTATAAATACACTGCAATACAAATCATTAAACATGCATTTAAGCAATTTCCAAAATATAACCTTTAAGGGGGTTCAACGGGAGTGTTAAAGTTTGTATGAAAAAACCGATTTTTTTTACCAGATTTACTTGAAACTTACCAAATTTATTTTATATACAACATCATATCATGTTTCCCTCGCTGTTCGGCGGTCTAGACAATCAAGTAGTACTTTCAACTCCTCAACTGTGTATGCCACACATATATGAGCATTAAAAAAACATCAAATCAAACCCAAACTTTAAAACCCCTGGTTTACCCCCTTAAGGGTTATCGATTTTTACCAATCTTGAAAAGTCTTATTTTGGGTCAAATATGAAGGCAGCGTGGTCACAATAGGGGCTACAGATATCGTAATATCCCCCCTAAGAATATCGGCAACGAAAAACCATTTTTACTGCTGCATATTAAAATTGTGTGCGTATCTGATCTGATACTCAAGGGAATCTCTCTTTTTAACCTATACCTATCTTGACTGGTTCCGAACTTTATTTCGAAAGCCATCGAAGTAGCGATTTTTCTCTTGGGCGCAAGGCTCGAGGAATTTCATCGACGAGGTCTCAAGAAGTGAATCCCTCTTGCCATCTACCATCCGACGCGGACAAGTGGCCTGCTCTTCAAGTGATCCATACACATACGTATACAAATACACACACATATACACACATACATACATACATACATACATACATACATACATACATACATACATACATACATACATACATACATACATACATACATACATACATACATACATACATACATATATATATATATATATATATATATATGCACTTGTAGGGATTCTGTGTTTGTTATAATAGCTCGCAAACACGTCGTTATCCGGCAGGCCTTTGGTGCGCGTTACAACTGCGCTCGCCCGCGCACCCATCCAAGGGAGAACGCGATACGCCAAAGTAGAACGAGAGGGAGAGAGAAAGAGAGAGAGAGAGAGAGAGAGAAAAAGCTCAAGATTTTTATCGACTTGTAAAATGCTCTCGCGAAGAGACGACTCTGTGCGAGGAGAGGATCTCGAGTGGGCCATCGAGCGAGAGCCGCGAGAACGACGTTTCTCAGCTCAATTACTCCCGAGAGCGGCGAAAGATCATCGAGAGAGAAAAACGAAGGGCGAGAAAGAGAGAAAAAAAAAGTAAACTTTGACACGAAGGCCTAGGAAAAAATTATTGCGAGTCAAACTCAAACTTTCAGTTTCTGAAGGGTCTACAACCCGTGCAGAAATTTTGACCGGGATACCCTATGTCCGATCAAATCCCGATCAGGATTTGTCATGGATTCCCCAAAACCGGTATCCCGGTTAGAATCCAACTTGCATCAGTATCGGCATATGTACGACGACGATGGCATCATTTTGAAAATTTTGGCGTCACGTGTATTTTCTGTATTACTATGGAATTCCTATCTATAGATAGGAATTTCTGTCTATAGATTCCTATCTATAAAATTCCTATCTATAGATAGGAATTACATAGTAATACCGAAAATACACGTGATGCCAAAATTTTCAAAATTATGCCATCGTCGGCGTACATATTCCGATACTGATGCAAGTTGGATTCTAACCGGGATACCGGTTTTGGGGAATAAGTCTCTGTTTATACCCACCGACATGTCGGTGGGTATAAACATGTATTTAAGACAAATTAAAATCAAATTCACAATGATTAGATTAAAATTTACACCAACCGTGAGTTCTTACGTATTTCGAGAGAAAACATTTCGTCGAGGCAAAGAAATTTTTGCAAAAAAAGTTGTGAGTTTCAAATATTACATTATAAATTTGAAAAAAATCACAAAATGAGTTGTGAATTTCCTCAAGTTGAAGAAAATAAAAATCGAATTCACGACAGTTATATTAAAATTTACACCACAAGTGTAAACGTATTTTGACAGAAAACATTGTGTTGAGGCAAAGAAATGTTCGCACAAAAAGTTATGTGCAAAAATTTCTTTGCCTCGAGGCAATGTTTTCTCTCAAAATACGTACAAACTCACTTTTGGCGCAAATTTTAATCTAATCATTTTGAATTTGATTTTAATTTGTCTTAAATACGAAAAAATTCACAACTAATTTTGTGAATTTTTTGTATTTATAATTTCTTGTCAATACATTTGCATGCATAGATTTTGAAGTTAATTTTTTTTAATTCACACCAAAATCTCGCGATGAGCGCGATCTGCCATTTGAATCTTTGGACAAATTTTTTTTTATTGATAGTTTAATGCACCAAAACTTTATAAATGTTATTTATTTTTACAATAAATTTAACATGTCATAATTCCATTTTTGACATTTTATTTCAGCCTGTATTCACCCGTAATCCTTCCCAGATTCCTCAATGATTCCATGGGGAATCTATTTAGAGTCATTAAAGGATCCGGTTCTGAATCCCTAATGGAATCCAGTTTACGGATCTTACATTTAGTCTTCGAATCTGATCCGATATCGGACTAGATCCCAACTGGGAGCCCGGGATACAAGTCAGAATCCAGCTGTATCCCGGCCAAGATTTCTGCACGGGAACTCGCTGACATTTTTGGAAAATATCGATTCCTTATTTTCGACGGATTCACAAAATATAACAATTTTGGAATATTCTTGGAAAATTTCACGTCACTAGCGTTATTCTTCGACGAATCGGAGCTTTTTAAAAAGTGCATGTGTTCCTGGCAATAACAAACGAGGCATTTTTCAGACATGAGTTCTTTTTTTTTATAATTGATACTATTTTTTAGGGCTTACATACGGTTGAAATTTTGGAAAATATTGATTTTTTGTTTTCGACGGATTCTCAAAATATGTGTCAAAAAATATTCTCCGAAAATTCCGCGTCGATCCGTTGAAAATTGAGGGAGCTGCGGGCGTTTATTGGTCGATTCCGCGAACCGGCGAACTTTGAACGCTTTTTTGTTATTAATCAACTCCGAATTTTACACGCTTCTTTTACATATCGAAAAGCAGTGCTTAAACGAAGGATTTTTTTTCGATGCAGTTTTATTTAATCAAGGAAAATAGAGTGCTTTTTCCCCGAAAATCGATACTTTGACTTTGACCAGCGGCCATTTTTGCAAAAATCAATATTTTTTTTTGAATTCTTTGTCCAGGCACTGAATAATTTCATGCCAAAACTAAACGCGTTTGATAGTTTGATTTCGGATAATTTGTTTTCGAACAGGAGTGGTCACTGCGAAGGATGTTTTTCACACAGTCTGCACAAACAATTGTATCTGCCGCATTTATAAAAAATTTAAATACAAAAAATGTAAAAGATACTCGAAACTAAATACTCTTTAATCCATATGAATAAATACTCTTTAATCTAAAAAACAAAAAATATTTATCCTGCACACGTTGTCCCCGAAAGAAACGACGAAAATTCCTCTTTCTTCCGGTCACGAGCAAGATGTAACCCATTAATGACCTCCGATTAACGTTCCCGCAGAACAGCACAATCGACAGATACACGCCTTGTGAAACTTTTTCCCCAGCATCAGCGTCTTCCGCAGTCCTTTTCACTCTCCATATCTGCGCGCCATAAACGCGAAAGAAAAGAACAATTGGAAGAATTTATTGTCGAGACGCACGGCTTGGGGCATAAAACTCTCGTCTTCCCAGGGATTCCGGAACGAAATCGGTCGTCTACCCTTTTTGCGAGTGCATTTTCTCTCGCTCAACCCCCTATGCCCTCCCCCTCTCTCCGCCAATGCAGCGCGAAAGAGCTGCGATCTATATATATATATATTTGGACGCGTTGTTCCCTGGGTGTCCCCCTCCCACACTTCCCTTCTCTGTTTCCTCTACCGCTCCATTTCAACCCCGTTGATGTGCCTTCAGCAAGCGCGAGACAGCAACGCCACCGCCGCCGCAGTTACCGAGTGCGCTGGTAAAACAGCCCCTTAAAACGGTTTTACTGCCCTGCACGGGGCGCGCAACGACGTCTAGACGCCAGGACCGTAAAGTTTGACCTACTCACCCCCAACCTCCTTTTTACCCCCTCTCTCTCTCTCTCTCTCTCTCTCTCTCTCTCTCCTCTCTCTCTCTCCTCTCACTCTCTCCTCTCTCTCCTCTTTCTGCATCCACACACGAGCTAACTCAGCTTTCATGTCTTCAACAAGGCACAACCAATTCTCGGAGTACCGGAAGGCCTGCAAGCCCGGTCAGGTGGTGGTGAGAAAAAGGGCGAGAAAGGGCAAGGGAGAGGAAATAAGGTAACGCGCGAAAACTGGGCCAAAGGGTTGGAGCGGATGAAAACGCCGTTGGTCTCGTAGCGACGAGAGATGGCGAGAATATTTTCATTTCGTTGAAGTTCCGCACGTACCTAACATACAACATCACCACCGCCACCTTCCACTCACTGAAAAGGGGGAATAGAATTTATCTTTTCGTTGCTGTATATACATGGCGCACGTGAAATCCGCACCCTCGCTCGCACCCACCCCTGTTGAGAGTAAATATGCCACCGAGCCTCCAGTATCCGCATACCGGTTCTTCCGTGTTGCTCAACGATTAGCCAACATTGTGGTACATCTAAGAGGCCATTGTGACACTTTGGTATTGATGGTTGAGGGGGTGAAGTACGCTTGGCAAATCGGCGGGAAAAAGAGCGTTTTTTGAGCGGAAGACAAAAGAGTGGCTCGGTAGGAAATTGACGAGCTGGTTTGAGATTGCTTATACGAACAGACACCTTAGCCCATCCGTTGGCCAACAATCGGATTCCACGCCGGAAGCATTTGGGTTCTTTAGAGGCAATCCAGTCATCTAGGCATTTTTCGACTCTTTTGCACGAGGTGAAGTACTAAGCCGTAAGCGCTGACTACATCGACCGGAACAAATGGTAATCGCGGGGAGCTATGTCTGGGGAACATGACGGGTGGGGTATGATTTCCCAGTTCACTCCTTCTAAGTACTTCTTAACCGGTTGGGCAAACATGCGACCTGGCGTTGTCGTGCTGCAAAATCAACTTGTCATGGCGAGCCTACCATTCCGGCTTCTCCTTGTGCAGAGCTCGCTTCGCAGGCATCAGCTGCAGTCGATAACGAGCCCCAGTGATGCTTTCCAACTGTTTCAGCAGATCGTAATACAAGACATCCCTCTTTTGGGTGGTTTTCGACGGTCCTAGTTGTACATAGAGATATCACCACTTTGGAAGCAGCGAAAATCACTATTTGCAGCTTGTACCCGATGCAGCAACTTTGGCATTCACTTACTCTGGCAAACGCTGTGTTTTCGGGCCCAATTTCTTGTCCGGGCAATAACGGAGCATACCGTACCGCAAATGTGACTTATTTGAAATAATACTTGCCATTGCAAACACAATTAAAATAGATGATGTTGACGCATTGAACAAATGTCACCTATGGCGCCCCAGCAGGACTGTATGGACCTATCATCATGTACATTGCCAACTTTTGATCGGAAAAAGTAGTATACCCAAGCGAAGAATCCGCACCTCGAAGGGTAACCACCGATCTCCTCCACTATTTTCAACAATTTCTACCGACCAACGTTTCAACCTTTTCAGCAATCAATTGACGAAACATCGGCACGTCAACGACACGATAATTCAATACGTACAACCCCACGTTGTTCCCCACATACGTACACACCACATTCCTATTCTCGTGAGATCCCTATGCATTGGTATCCCATAAATTCTCAAACAGATACGCGTTGTTGGAGCATGTGGTTTAGCTTTCCAAGTGTCTGGGGAGGTCGTGGAGGGGGATGAGGCGAGGGAGAGAGTTTGAAATGGAGAATTGATGGTGGAGAGCCTCCAAAGTGACCTGGGGGTCTTGCCTCCATATTCCGTCTGTGGCCTCTCAACGCGTCCGCAGCGTGTATGCTTTGAACGCGGTTGTCGGGACTGAGAAGCAGCGGGTAACTTTATCTTTAAATCGGCCACAGACAACCTGACTACGTTCAAAATACTTGACGTCAATGCCAGGAGGGCGACAAAATCTTGGCCGTTATTTAGCCACAACAAGTCCACGCGGTCATCCCACGTGCTGACTACCTACGTCCAACGCGAGAATTAAGGTTGTTATGGGGTTGAGTCAATATGTTACCACTGAACTGAATGTTTTCCGGACCTCTGTAACCTCTCTGATCATCCTGTGCAGTTTGAATACGATCCGCAGTACCGTTTTTTAGAGAAAAAAAATCGCGAATCGACGTATTTAGTGGGCTAATTACATTACGCTTATGGAAAACTCCCGATCCTTTTTCAGTACATTATTAATATCTGCTAAGTGAATGTTACCACGGAGCTGAAAAAATAGATACGGTTCGACTAATTATCGGACTAACCCTTGGTACGGTGAAAATGAGGATTCACAACACCGTTATAAAATTATTAATGTTTTTGATGGGGAATTTGTGCGAAAATCAAGCACACGAAATATTAGACTGTGCAATCATGGCAACGTCGTAGACGGCACAAATGGCATCTATCTTATCGGTATTCGGTAATTATGCCCGGGAACCTCAAACTACTCGGTCAGGATAATTAACAACGAATATTATTGGTACTTATTCTCTTAATTAGTAATAATTACTTAATATTAATTTGATAACTATGTTCAGAAATTATACATTTCCAGACATCTTTAGGCAAAGACAAAATAACGCGGATTTTTTTTTCATACATACATTTTTTGTTTAGAATATCGGAAAATGATTAAAGTTTTCGATTTCTTCGAGATTATAGACAGCTTTAGTACACGCTTTTTCTTTCCAGCGGGATTTTTTTTACTCGGGCCGATATTCATTTTTGACAGCTCCTTGGGCCGATATTGAGGTTACGAACGGGGCGCATATGTCTCTAACTTCGCGACACTTCTGCCAAGCTGGGCATTACGATATACCACGATTTACGACGTTGCCAATTCGTTTCAGGTTCATTCAGCGAAAAAAAGTTATAGAAAATAATTATACGAAGTAATGAAAACACTTGAGTGGCTATACCAGTGTGAACGCTGAAAATTTGGGTGATTATCGTCAGTTTTCATCCAATCAAAAATATCCTACGTCATTGTAGAGTAAATATATTCAAGAGTACTCAGTTCAAATTTCAAGTCAATCGGATAATTGCTCTTTGAGTTACAATGTCGGCAAATTTGAAAAGTCTTATTTCGAGAAAAACGCGTTTAACGATTTAACTATCGATTTTTGCAATTCGGGGATTATTAGAAATACGGCCTTGAAATGTTTACAGAATATTCTTGAAAGAACAAACTGTCGAGAAAGGCAGAAAAAATCGAATGTTCACCGAATGTTCAAAAATGCATAATTTTACAAATAGATGTAGAAAAACAGTTCGTAAACGCTCGTTTGATATGACGATTATTTGAAAGCTAACAGTTGGAAACAGTCAATAGGCTCCGTGCATAAGCATAGGGCACACCCCTCGTACGTCACCCCCGACGGCTAAACCCCACAGCAACCTTAAGGCGATACCCCCACTTGTAGCGCAAAAAAGGCCTTTTTCGTGAATTTTTTTCAAGAAAACTACAAAACTTTTTTAATCGATCAATATACCATCTTAAAGAACACATCTTGAAGAACTTTCAGTAATTTTTTTATTGAAAAATATTACATTGTTTAGTGGCAAATGGCCGTGAATGAAATAATGTTTTTATATACACGGTTTGCGGTGACCAACATTGCGGCGAAGTGGATCATCTGAAAAAAAAATGCGGATGGATTTAGTCAAATATAAGTATAAAGTAGTCTTTAATCGAAGGATTTTAAAAAATATTTATTTTTCACAAAATGGCGGACAGTCAAAGTTAATGGTTCGATTTTAACGAAAAAAAAACGGCCGTTTTTTGGCTATAAAACGGCCATTTTTTTCGAAAAACAAAAATCGAACGATCAAAGACTACATTTTTATGTATTAAATAAGCCTGAAAAATTTCAAGAAGATCGGTTCATTAGAGTTCGAGTAATCTTGGTCACCGACTTCAGAAATGCCATTTTGAGAAAAACGCGTTTAAAGTTTCAATTAGCCGGTCGTTTACACAACGGATTCTTCTCTTTCAACGCTCATATCTCAGTCAATTTTGTTCGGGTCGACTTGAAATTTTCAGAACATATTCTCAGATACTTCAAAAAAATGCAATAAAAAAAAATCGATTTTGTCAAAATCGCAAGTGGGGGTAACCCCTTAAGGCAACGACACCGAGCTCTCTTTTGGCCGTTCTATATTTCACCAATTGGAATATCGATTGTTTTGCCGCAAGTGTTTCTTCCGCCGATATATTTATTTCTGTTTCTCATAACTATGGAGAAGCTTTGGGGGGGGGAGGGGGTGGTAGAAGAAAAGGCGAACGGAAAAACCCTGTCGGCGAATCGCGAAGTCGATGGAATATTTCAGAACTGGCGAAAATAAAGCGTCCGACAATTGAACGACGGATTAACCGCGCACACGAATCATGCATGTATTCTCATCAGAATAATAGACGCGTTGCAAACGCTCGATTATTTTTCTCCTATTTTCATTTTCCTTTTGCCGTTGCACTTTCATCCCCTTTTTGCTCGCTCGCCTTTTTCCTCCCGAGTCAGCGCGAACTATAGAGTTCGACGTCAGTCAACGTCTCGCGAAATGCACTAGTGGAATTTGTTTTTCTTTTCTGTCATTATTCCGTGTATTTCGGATCTGGAAATAACGTCCCCACGGGCACGAAAAAAAAAAAGTATCCGCGAAGACATATTTGTCCGTGCCCTCGTCCGTGGCATATTTGTTGGACGTGCAATGATATATATATATGTTATCGTAAGACCGTGTCATTTGTTAAAACCCGACTAGTAAAAAGTAGTCGATGCTTGTTTGGGTCCAGTTGAGTTTGTTACTCTGGATTGTTGGCTTTGTCCGATTTCGACCTGAGTTTGGTGGCCTTGTTTTTCGTTTCCCTCAAAACTAATTTTATTCAAGGAAAAATGATTTTAACATAATGCGGCTTTTGACGGTGGCGTATATAAATTAAGGGAGACTTTGTCCTTGGAGTGCCATATTTCAGGTGTTTACATTTTTTTTTTTTTAAAGGAAACGAGTAAAGCTTTTTGAGCGCGGTTTTTTCCTGCTTTTATTCATGATATAGAGAACGTTAAAAAAAATTTTTTTTGAAAAAAAAAACCAAAATGGCGGCCGTTGCAGCTCCGCGAAAACAGGTCCTCAAATCGCGGGAGGTAAACGGCTGACATCACTGCCCCCTCTTTGTTGATCCGAAACACAAATTCAAAGCATATTATCAATCTGTGAGCCTTTGGTCATGGAATGACGGATGGGCTTTTCGTTTAGTACAAATTTCGGAAAATGGCGCCACTTAAAAAATAATAGAATTTTCGCGTTTTTTTTCGCACAAAAAAGATAAATAATAAATGCAAAAATGTATCTATCGAAAAAACGATCCGTCATTCCGTGAAGACGTATTTTCTGAGTATGCTCTCCAAATTTCAGATCGATATGTTAATTACAGCGGTCAGGAGAACGTCAGCCATTTTTAAAAAGGTGTTTTCGAGAAAAACGCGTTTAAAGTTTCGTAATGTGTTTATAATTACCGCTAATCGGCAATGCCTGGTCCATAGAGGCATCCCTCCTCTTCTTCTAGCTGCTCATGTTGAGCAGCTTGAATTTTTTGAAAATTTCAAGGACAAAGTCTCCGTTAAGGAAAAAATAGTTCATTTATTCTATAAAGAGAATATGTATTCTTGATATTCTAAATAATTATGATAAATAAATATTATATTCTAAGAAATAAATACGCGATACACGAGATCGACTTTTTCTTAAGTTGTGAATGAGATTAAAAAAAAAAAACAATAAAAATTATTCCACTTTTAAGTGCTCAAATTCCGTTTGGCAGATTTAAGCCCCTAGCTCTAAAATCTCTAGGCTGCCTATTTGAGTATCTAGGCCAGAAACGAAAAAGATTGTACAATAATAAAAATAACGGAATCAAAATCGAAAAAAAAGACTGTCTCAGCTGCATAGTTGCGAAAGATTCGAGGCCGACGTCACTTCACATTTCCATTACTCCAAAATATATCTCAAAATATTCTCGTCCCGATCCATCTGAAATTACATCCAAGGAAATTTGGACGGGAATACCAAAGTCTCCTTTTCGTAGGATATTGATTCGGCCTGCGAGGAATCTTCATTTCTACATATATAGGGTGTCTCAAAATGACCTGACATTTTAATTTATTAATAAAACGTATTATTTATTTGAAAAAAAAAACACGAATATTTGTATTTTGATATAAGGTACAAACATGGAGGTTATGTGTGAAAGAAAATATCCGATAAATGGCCGCCTCGTAACTGTTTGCAAACGTTCACTCTTTTGACGAGATATTCGATGACATTTTGACACAATTGCGGACTAATTTAATTAACGGTGCGTCCAATTGCTTCCTCGAGCTCCGAAATGGTCTGTGGGTCATTGGCATGCACTTTTTCTTTCAGAAAAGGCCAAATGACGTCAAAACGCACGATATAGGTGGCCAATTGACATCGCCGCGGCGCGAGATAACACGATCATGAAACTTCGTCTGCAATAACTGCAGTTTTTCACCCGCAGTGCAGCGGGTTGCGCCATCTTGTTGCAAAAATATGTCTTCCAAGCCCATGCCGTTTATGCCATTTATCGGATACTGTGTTCCACACATAACCTTCATGTTTGTACCTCATATCGAAATAAAAATATTCGTACTTTTCAAATAAATAATACGTTTTATTGAGGGTATAAAGGGGGATACATTTTTTTGATAGGTTTATATCATAGTTATTGATATAAAAGTTGTTACATTTAATAAATACATTTTGAAAAATTTTGAACAAAAAGATGATTTATTTAAGGCCTTAGGCCACAGTAACGGGTATAAAATCACGTGCGAATTTAACAATTTTTTTTCGTATGAAAAAGTGATTTAGTCGTAAAATTAATTACACATCTATTTAGTATGAATATCAAGCTGTTAGAAGTTTCTCTTCGATGTGCAAAATGGCCGACTATTCGAAACTTCTCGAAACAGCTTTTTCCAATTGACGTGACAAATAACTTCAACAATTTTCACTCGATTTACTTGAAATTTAAAAGTTATGTTCCTAATTGCATTTCGCAGAGAAGTACGTAGGAAATTTCTGATTAATCGAGAACTTTTCCCTTATGAGCAGTTTATGAGCAGTTATAACGAAATTTTTCACTGAAAATTCATTTCTTAAGTTCAAATACCTACGACTTTTGAATAAAACAATATTTTTTAAATTCCATACGTACTTCTCTAGGTATTCTAATATAGATTGACGAGAATTTTTGTTTTTTGTTTTAGGTAAAAAATTGTGGATGCTAAATGTCAAGCTGCGGAGCGCTTAAAAAAAAGATAACAAAAGAAAATATTAGTAGTCGGCCATTTTGTAGATCGAACAAAAAAAAATTCTGACAGCTTGATATTTATACTAAATGGGTGTGTAATTAATTTTATTATTTTTTATTGATTTTATACCCGTTACTGTGGCCCAAGGCCTTAAGTCAGTTGATGAAATCTCAGAGATGGATCATCCGAAACGAAAAAATCAAACGCTTTTAGATTCAGTATGTCAATGTCTATAGCTCGTATTATACGATTTTTTACATATGCAAAAGTAACAAAATGGCGGACATTTTTCGAAAAAAAGTGTTTTTTTTCACCGTTTTTTGCAATAAAAAGTAAATATCAACATTTTAAAAAATCCTCGATATGCGCTATAGCTATAGTTGTAAAGAATATGCGGTTAACATTTAATGAGGATCGGTTCAGTAGTTTTATCAACAAGCCGTCGAAAAACGTTGTTTCGAGAAAAACGCGTTCAGCCCTTTGAAGCATACATTTTTCTTCACGTGCACGTTTTTTTTTGCACTTTCGTTATTGATGACACGCGTTACGTGAAAAATAAAAATTTACCAGGTACGTCTGAGTAGTTATTGAAGTCCTAGGGACCTTGAAACGCATTGACAACCGCCATATTGAATCAAAAAACACTTTTGAATCGTGAAAATCTGAATTGAATTAGGTGTAACACCAGTGTTACACTGTGCCACAAAGGATTGATGTTTGTTTGGTTTACATAAGTACGCAAAAAACGTTTTTTTAAATGTATTTCGAAAGTGTATTCATTGTAACAACTTTGATATCAATATCTATAATATAAACCTATGAAAAAAATGCATGAAAATAGGCTTTTTTAGCATCTAAAGTGAGAAGACCCCTCCATAAATTAAAATATTAGGCCATTTTAAGGCGTTACCCCCCCACTTGTAGCGCAAAAGAAAAGGCCTTTTTCATGAATTTTTTTAAAGAAAACTACAAAACTTTTTTAATCGATCAATATACCATCTTAAAGAACACATCTTGAAGAACTTTCAGTAATTTTTTTATTGAAAAATATTACATTGTTTAGTGGCAAAAGGCCGTCAATGAAATAATGTTTTTATATACACGGTTTGCGGTGACCAACATTGCGGCGAAGTGGATCATCTGAAAAAAAAAATGCGGATGGATTTAGTCAAATATAAGTATAAACTAGTCTTTGATCGAAGGATTTTAAAAAATATTAATTTTTCACAAAATGGCGGACAGTCAAAGTTAATGGTTCGATTTTATCGAAAAAAAACGGCCGTTTTTTGGCTATAAAACGGCCATTTTTTTCGAAAAAAAAAAATCGAACGATTAAAGACTACATTTTTATGTATTAAATAAGCCTGCAAAATTTCAAGAAGATCGGTTCATTATTGTTCGAGTAATCTTGGTCACCGACTTCAGAAATGCCATTTTGAGAAAAACGCGTTTAAAGTTTCAATTTCCGCTCGTTTACACAACGGATTCTTCTCTCTCAACGCTCATATCTCAGTCAATGTTGTTCGGATCGACTTGAAATTTTCAGGACATATTCTCAGATACTTCAAAAAAATGCAATAAAAAAAATCGATTTTTTCAAAATCGCAAGTGGGGCTAACCCCTTAAGCCACCCTATACATGTATATTGATGCTCGTGCACGATGGCCACATCGAGACAGGCGTGAATGTATTATAAAATGACAATGAATAGATGACGAGAGACGGCTGGGTGTCATCGAATTTCACGCCTTGAATTCGTAAAACGAGAGAAAGCCGCTGCTGCGATGGGGTCTCGCGAGGAATAGCCAGTCTGGTGGCCTGTTATCAGAGAGAAGTGTAGGTCTCGTAGCGCGCGTCGCTTGCATTCTCTCGTTTGGAGTAACGGCCCCAGGCGCTAGGGGGTTGGAGGATTTCGGGGGAGGTCGGGAGGGCTGGAAAAACCACGTCCGAGAAAGATGTTTCTGCTGCGAGATTGGAGGTATGGCCGGGAAAAGCGCGAGACGGGAGGCAGACGTATAGGTTTATGGGTTTCGCGAGCAGGACTATCCCGCGGCGTATCTAGCAGTTGGGTGGGGGGTAGGAAGGGGGTGATGCAAACGCGTATACCTATACATCTGGGGTTGCTAGCGGCGTGGGGTTGTAAAATTTTTACTGCGAATTGTCTGCAGACTCGCCGTCATAGCCGCGCGATGTTATGGGCCAGGGAAAAATGGGAATTTCCATCACCGCTTCTTTCGCCGGCGTCGCCATTCTGGTACGGTGCAAAACCAGGCGGCAAAAAGCCGTCTGGGTCATAGAGTACCAGCTCTTCGTCATCGTTCGCGGCTCGTTCATTTGGGTCACGCATCAATGCAAGTTGACCGACCGTCAACCAAACGGCTGATGTAGCCCATTGGACGTCAAGTGATGACCGTCCACCTTTGCATATTGGTAACCCGAAGCACATTGGTAACTTATGGATGTTGGATCGCGTTGCACCGAAATCTCCGAGCCCGTTGATAAGAAGCGCCGAATAATGATTGGAAGTTTTAGTTTGGGAGTTTGGCGGCCCAAGATACGAAGATCTTATGGACTTTATCAGGTCCGGAGAATCTCACGAAGGCGGCAAGGGTGGCGATAACGGAGTCACGGGTTTTCGGGGCCAACTGTTGAGTTTTATCGCCGCGTGTCCTCTCCCTTTCTCATGCTCTACCAAGGCATCCCGCATATGTCGTCTCCGTCTACGTTTCACATTTGGAACGAAGCCGAGAGAAGTCACACGAGATAGGCACATGTGTACGTCGTTTGGATTTTCTCCCTCCCTCCCTCCCTCCCCCCTCTCTCTCTCTCTCTCCTGCTCTCTCCCCACGTGACTCTCTTGCTCCGTCACTTTCGATTTCCTCGTCTGGTGCACCCTCTCGACGCGTTTAGGGCCACAAGACCCCTCCTTCGTCACCAGTGACTTTTGACTCTCCGAATGGCTTGTGAACGAGAGGCCGAGGGGGGGAGGGGGAAGGAAAACAAAAACGAGACCTTTGACGATAACCCCAACGCGGAGGGCGAGCTAGACAAGCTACGAAAAGCGATACGATTCTACTGGTCCACTTTCTCACTCGATTTCCCGCGTCCAAGATATTCAACGTCTGGGTGTTTGGATCACACGTGTCCCCCTCGCATCCGGCCTATCGTGGCAGCTCTTCCGATCGACAGTCAAATGCTGATTGACCACTCGAAGCGTTTGTCAAAGACATTGGCCGATCGACAATATCCGTGAAAACATTGGCAATCTACCACAGTGGACCAGTAGGATTCCCATGTGCGTTCATTCGTCATGACGAAAGCTTGAAGGCATGTAGGTGACTTAGAGCCCGGTCGTTAGAGCGTGTAACCCTTCAGGCTTTGACTATAAGTGGACGCTATTGGGTCGCAGCTGTCGTCAATTTGTCGCAGCGGGATTACCGAAATATTTGAAGCCATGGGAGGGCGGGGAGGGGGAGGGAGGGAGCAAGATGCTGATTCTCGTCTTTCAACGTGAACCATTCGCGGTCACTTCGCCAAGGATGGTAAATGGCCCGAGTGTCTTGTTTCTCGTTCTTCCCATGCTGTCGCTCACTTCGAAATGTCTCGAACGCGACGAAGGTAGAGCGTGGCTCGTTAACTCATCTCGTTATTTTTCGCATTGGAACTTGAGGAGCATGAGGATTCAGCGGTGCGGATTGACGCGGCGAGTGCCCGGACGGAACTTTTAGCCGTGGCCGTTTTTTTCCGTGCTCCGCTGGCGTATCTTTTTTTTCCTACCGTTCCTCTTCTCCTCGCCCTCGCGTACGAGAGGACCACCCCTATCGATCGACGTCGTGGTATCCCCGTGGCCTCTCCCACTTTTTCCTTATACCACACACACACACACACACACACACACACACACACACACACACACACACACACACACACACACACACACACACACACACACACACACACACACACACACACCCACATGCCTACACCATCTGCACCTATAACGTGCCTCCAGTCTTCCGAAACTCTTTCGGGACCTGCGAGTCGCGCTGAAAATGCATCCGGGCTAAAAGAAACTTGGAGAGCTGCGGGACATCTTCCGGTCATTGTTGATGAAGCAGAACTAAGAGATTGAAGGGACTTGGAAGGAGGTGAGCATAAAAATCCACCACTCTGGAAAGTTTTTACGAGAATGGCATTCTTTTTCTCGCCTGGCCGCGGTCGCCCTCGATATTCGTCGATCCACCCCTTTGGTAGGATCCTGCTGGCGACTGGTGTCGTTATCTCAGAGGATACGACCAAGTCGGAGACAAAGTTGTCCGTCGCGGAGGTGACGTCATGGTGCCGCGTCTCGTTGGGCTAGGTCGTGGTGGCAACCGCCCTCCTTGGTCCCTCACGGTGCTTTAAACCAGACCACCGCGCACCGCGATCAGCAACACCAACGGCTAAGGGAATATGAGGCAAAGAAAACCGGAGAATCATCGGCAGCTATCCACAGCTACATGAACGGTCCAAAGGAGGAGAGAGAGAGAGAGAGAAAGGCATGTAGCACCCCTTTCCTCCTCATCATCCCCAACTCTCAAAGCCCTTTTCATCCCTCTCTCTCTCTCTCTCTCTCTCTCTCTCTCTCTCTCTCTCTCTCTCTCTCTCTCTCTCTCTCCCTCCCTCCCTCCCGTTCTTCAGCTCCGCACTCTTCTCGTGCGGCGTGTTCTGTTCCGTGCCGAAAAAAGCAAGGCTCGCAAAAAGGACGCCCGGCGTCGTGGCGCTCTTTGGCTGATCAATACGCCACCGCCTCTTCTCGTACGCGGACGGTCACGCATGTGCACGGGGTGTACTAAGGGGAGGAGGAGATGGTGGTTCCTCTACCTCTCCTTCCACGTCCTCCTCCTCCGCTCTTCCTTTCCTACTAGGCAGCGCGATTTTTTTTCTTCCCTTCTTTTCAACCCAGCATCGTTCCTCTCCGTTCGTGCATTTTTTACGCCTTTTTTTTCTCCCCAAGCCACCCCTTTCACTCCCATCTCCTCCGCTCCGCCGTATCCCACCCTCCACCCCTTTGGCCGAGTCGAACCTCCTCCTCCTGCTCCTCCCGCCGGCCTCCAGCACACACGTACTCTTTTTTCACTCCCGCGTTCTTTGGACAGAGCTGGAAGCTCTATCTTGGTGCACTTTTTCTATCCCCCCCACCCCCACCCCCTCGTGTGGCCGAGCTTCGGAGGCTGCCATGAGGAATAGGTGGAGGTCGGGCACAGCCGTCTCTTTCTTTCTTCTTTAATCGTCCTCTCTCGCTCGCTCTTTCTCTTTCGAACTCGCCCCCTCCCCCCCCCCCACCTTGCCCCCATCACCGTCCTTTTTGTTTTCCTCGTTTTTTCTTTACTACACACGGCCCGCGTTCTGCCCTGCTTCGGTCACCCTTTTCACCTCTTTTCTCCTTCTTTGCTCGCTTTTTATTTCAACCACCCTCGCGTTTCTCCTCCTTCACCCACCGACCCACCTCCAAGAGAGCCCCCCCCCCCCAGCCTTCTCCCTCGTCGTCTATCCGCACTACGGCTCGCTCTAGCCGACGCCGGGCATTCCATTTTTTTTCTTCTTTTTTCCTATCGGAGGGGCCGATGCCGCTCGGTCTATCGTACGTAGCCCACCGACACATCTCCCACGTCGAAGCTTCACCTCGTGTCACGCACGCACACACTTACTCACGTATACGTGGAGGAAAAAAAAGATTTTGGAGACACGCGACTCTGAGAACCGTCCTCGCAATAACCCGATCTCCCCATACTCGACTTTACGTAAACACAAGTGTCTTCAAAGTCACCTCTGCACTGCTCTTCGAAGACTCTCCTGCTTTGAGATTCGACGATTCGTGGGAGCATAATTTAAGGACTGTCCTCAAAACAGCCCGATGGTGCCGATAGACGACATTGCATGGATACGAAAGCTTGGAAATGACCTCTGCCTCTGTGGATATGGTCGAATGTACCTATACGTCTGTACGGACACGAGTGAGCACCGGGGACGTGTGAGGCAGCCAGGTCTAACCGGAGAACCCACGTATATCACGCCGCATCAATACCGATGCACGTTTCGAAAGTAAAATACATTTTCGTAACACACACACACAAACACAGAGACACATTATCGAAGAAGCACACAAGTATACGTCGTTTTCTCGCACTGCTGAATCACCTCACTCCCCCTGCCCCGAACTCCGCGGAACTTTGCTAATTTCTTCCTTTTTTCTTCGACCATCCCCGGTTGCCGTTCTCCCTGCCGTTTTTTTTTTCGTTTTTTTCCTCATTCTTCTCATCCATTATTTCTTTTTATTTTACGTGCATCGTCCGAGTGGTATAAGCTCCGGGGATTCGTGTATACCGCAGAGTCGATCGGAGAATCGTCCCTTTTTTTTGTTCCTTCGTATGTGTCGCATCTCGAAATAGAAAGCTCGTGTGCCGTTTTTCACGGATGAAAGATTTGTGTACACGAGGCGATTTCCGGGCCGGAAGACGACGCGGCTCTCACGAGAACAGCGCCTTCGGTTCTTTTTTCCTTCTTCTTCGCGCTCGTTACTTCTCAATTTGGGATGGCAAACTTGACGTTTGTATTCAGGGATGAAGCACTTTGCTCTGTCCAGCCGGAGAACCTCCCGCCTGTTTATTCGCTCCACTGTGTAGCCAGAAGCCTGCCGTGAAAACGCGTAACTTCCTTAAGGGCGACTGATATACGGCCTGGGTGTTGAGCAATGGGGAATGAAAATTTTTCTCACAATGTACAAGGGTGATGTTCACTGAGGGGCACGTATCTCTCCCTCTCTCTCTCTCTCTCTCTCTCTCTCTCTCTCTCTCTCTCTCTCTCTCTTCTCTCTCACTGTTGCGTCCTCGCCAATGTCTACTCCCTTGCTCGTCTTGTCGTCGAGGCTCGGCGTGCGGATACCACCTGTAGCGCAGGGCCAACCATGAGGGATTGCTCTCGCCCTTTCTTTCTCTGTCTACCTTTCAAACACCCCCCCCCCCCTCTCTCTCTCTCTCTCTGTCTCTCTGGCTGTTGTCACAGAGCTCTCCATACAGTGGCACTTTTTTGTAATCTACACCACACCGCACCGAAATGGGTAGCCTCGGATGCTACATCATACAAATAATAAATAGTGCAGTCGTTGTCCAAAAAGCTATATACTCGCTTGGTTCCGGCGTTTAGATGTTCATTATTTCCGAAGCAACGGATTTTATTGCCATTGTTCATGCTTATTGCCCTTGATGACTTTTGTCATCCTACTTTACTCCCATACACTTGTCATTCCACTATTTCCGGTTCGCTGGAGGGACCTGCAGAGCCCGCAGCCGGTTTTCTGATGCAGCACTCTGTGTCGCATTTGCACGAGGGCATAGGGAAACTGCGAAAAACCTGCAAGTGGCTTCACCGAGTTTCAGTTGCGTCAGCATCGAGTTGGGAAACAGACCACTAGGTAGGCCGCTCGCATGTAACTGCTGAGATGTCACCCATCCAAGCTACTGTTGCCTAACATGGATCACCGAAACTGCACGCGATGGCATATCCGCTACTGGCGGTTTTTCCATCCAGGCGATAACATCCAGTCTTCAAGAAAACCGCGGGCTTGGTAACTTCTATTGATGTCATTGAGGGGTTAGGCCACAGTAACGGGTATAAAATCATGTGCGAATTTAAGAGTTTTTTTCGTATGAAAAAGTGATTCACTCCTAAAATTAATTACACATCTATTTAGTATGAATATCAGGCGGTTAGAATTTTTTTTTTCGATCTACAAAATGGCCGACTGCTCGAAACTTCTCGAAACAGCTTTTTTCCAATTGGCGTGACAAATGACTTCAAGAATTTTCATTCGATGTACTTCAAATTTAAAAGTTATGTTCCTAATTACATTTCGCAGAGAAGTACGTACGGTACTTCTGATAAATCGAAAACTTTTCATTTTATAAGTAGTTTATGAGCAGTTATAACGAAATTTTTCACTGAAATTTCATTTATTCAGTTCAAATACCTACAACTTTGGAATAAAACAATATTTTTTTAATTCCGTACGTACTTCTCTAGGTATTCTAATGTAGATTGACGAGAATTTTTTTTTTTCGTTCTAGGTAAAAAATTGTGAATGGTAAATGTCACGCCGCGGAGCGCCAAAAAAAAAGATAAAAGAAAATATTAGTAGTAGGCCATTTTGTACATCGAAATATATATATATATATATATATACACACAGGGTGTCCCATTTTAATCTTACACCTGAATTTTCTCGAAAGATATTGCTCGGACGAACTATTGTGTGGAACAAAACTTCTAGGGATTGAAGGGGGACGTTTGAAAAAAATTTATTTGAGGAGCCATTCAAAATGGCGACGTTACCAAGGCTGACATGTTTTTTTCAAACGGAAACATAACTTTTTTATTGCCAAAAAATTTGTCAGCTGAAAACTAAAAACTTTTGTTGAAAAAATTTTTTGATAAAGTTCATAGTTTTCAAGTGAGAACATCATTTTCATGCCATCAGCCATGCAACCTCCTACGCTTTGGCTAACGCAAATGCCGGTGGTAGGGACAATTAGACTAAATGTCTCACGGCAAGCCGCTCAATGTTGTATTTTCGAATGTATGAACACTTGAACAAAAAAAGAATCAAATTTTTTTGTTGAAAATTTTTGTTTTTTTTTGTTTTTTTGTTTTCAAATTTGAACGATATTTCATGAGAAAATTTTGGAGGAAAATCGATGAAAAATAGTTTTTTTTCCATTTTAATAACGTTTGTGCCATTTTCAGGCCCAAAAACGTGTTTCTTTAAATCCTTGACGAACTTTGATCACGATGGGTAGAAAAACACACACACACACACACACACACCCACACACACACACAAATCCTGGATACATCTGAAATAATTGAAAATGATGTTCTCACTTGAAAACTATGAACTTTATCAAAAAAAATTTTCAACAAAAGTTTTTAGTTTTCAGCTGACAAATTTTTTGGCAATAGAAAAAAGTTATGTTTCCGTTTGAAAAAAAACATGTCAGCCTTTGTAACGCCGTCATTTTGAATTTTGGCTCCTCAAATAAATTTTTTTCAAACGTCCCCCTTCAATCCCTAGAAGTTTTGTTCCACACAATATTTCGTCCAAGTAATATTTTTCGAGAAAATTCAGGTGTAAGATTAAAATGGAACACCCTGTATATTTTCTAACAGCTTGATATTCATACTAAATAGATGTGTAATTAATTTTATGAGTTAATCACTTTTTCATACGAAAAAAAGTTAAATTCGTCCATGATTTTATACCCGTTGTGGCCTAAGCTCTTAATTGGGGGACTAGAGCCTATTGACATCGCCAATTTGTGGTCCCATGCACTTACTTTGATTCACTTTCAAAGAAAGCGGACCAACGGATGTTTCCTTTACATCCGGAGACATATTCCAAGGCAACAGTGAAAACGTCAATGCTTGTTCTGTGGGAATAATGAAGAATTTTGCAGAAAGATTGATCGACGGCTTAATCTTCTTATCAATTAGCCCTAATGACTGTTCTGTTGGTTTTCCGTATTCACTTCTGCAAACATCGATCTTCAGCGAGTGCAAAGAAGGGACAGTGCTGTTGTCACCGTAAACAAGTAAACCCAAACATTGCCAAGATAAAAGTCTCAGTTGAGAAGAGATATCGGCAAGAGAATATATCTTCGAGTCGTCACTGTCAATATTGTAAGATTTCCCAGTTGGTCTGTGGACACAAATCCCATAGGCTGTGACGGGCAACGTTCAATTGCTGGGAAGAGCGTAGGCGAAGCTACAGTCTGCAGCCATTACGGAGGGTGCAGCTTTGGCCCATATAGAACAACGACTAGAGGGGTGGAAGAAAAAAGATATCAAGGGATGACCTCGTTTCCCTTCTCAGGACCCTTGAGCGAGCCCAGCCGTGCGCCGGCCAAGATTATTCCCTTACCCTCGGTCTACTCCGATGTAAGGCAAAATCCCCGAACGACCCTTGAAGTAACGTATCTCGAGGGCTCACCCACACTCAGACACACGTATGCACATCAGAGTTGATCTATTACCCACGAGCGACTGTGTACGTATCCCAGTGAGATTCCCTCGTCGTTCTATCGTCTAATACCCACTAAAATTCGTCTGGACTGCGACGATCGATGAATCCCTCTCTCGCCGAAAAGTGGTCTGGGACTTGGTGCCTTTTCGGAACTTCCACCAAGTATCCAATCTAACTTAACCTTCGGCATAAGCTCGTCTCGTGCATTCCATATAAAGGGCTCCGCACGCAAGCGGAGATTGGACTCGGAGCTCTCTCAAAGAGCCCTTCCAGGGCTAATTCGAAGCTTCAGTTTTGTTCCCGTAATACAGCAACGGTTCTGATCTACCGTTGATGCAAAGGGACATGCGGTAGGCATCAATGTCTATCCTCAAGATTCCAAGGTAGACGTAGAACCTTTGGAATTCGTAGATATTGTGGATGTAGGCTGCCTTTGATATGTTACCTGAAGGCAAATGCTCTTATCGGGCTGATTTGTCCGAAGCTCCCACCGCGATCCCCATCAACGACATCCGTTATTCGACAACAGGCCAAAGTTGCCAGGCCAAGAGCCTGGGAATTTCGTGTTTCGACGGTACACGTTGGTTCGTTGGGTGCGTTTGTGACGATAATATTGACTGAATCGATGAATTCGCTAAGATGAGACGAGAGGGTTGTTTATCACCGTAGAAGAGTCGGGAGAGTGATACCCAAGGTCGCAGAGGAGATACACCACCCCCGAGCTCGACTCGAGAGTCATTCCAGTCTGTGTTGTGTCTAGACCACCTCCACCACCGCCGACATCACTCCCCCTATTCGCCGTCGCAAACGACTAAACCTCATCCCCCTTCAACCCTCCTCCCAGTCGTCAGCTGCGCCCTCTCTCGCCCCCCTCGTCGCTGTCTGTACTCGCACCCTTCTTGCCTTCGAGCTCGCCCGCGGTTCACCGCCGCACAGAGAATTCTAGGTGACACTCCTCGTGTATGGTGTTACACAGGTTGTACTCCGGCGGCTCTCCCATACCCTGTAACGCCTGCCAATTATTCCCTCCTCCCCGGGCTTCTCCACCGTCCCGTCAACCTTCGTCGTCACCCGCACACCTAACCAACCCTCTCGTCGTCCATTTTGTCTGCCTCACGAGCTCTCGCAAAGCAGAACGCACACACGATCCGCAGCAAAGTGATAATGCAAAGGGAGACGACGAGCGGATGAGGGGAAACCAAGTGTGATGTCTGGATAAGAGTCATTCGAAACGGACAGCTTGAAGACACTTGCCGGCCATCGAATATGATGCCCCTTTTGCGGCAGTTTTGCTCTCTCGGCCGTTCGCTTCAACTTTAGCGAACTTGGAAGTTATTGACGATTCATACCAATGATCCAACGCGTTTCCCATCACGGTCGCTTCATTATTGTTCTTGAGGCCTTAGGCCACTTCGGAGGCCGGAAAAGTAGGCTTTTTGGGGATTTTTTTAAAGAAAAACTACAAAATATATCAGGACCACAAAAAGGGTGTTTATCATACATACCAGTGACTGTATACAATAATTTTTTGAAGCGTTTTCTTGGCAAATTTTTCACTAAATTGTCTGAGTTATGTTTCCGGCCGACTTAAAAAATGCAGTCTTGAGATAAACGCTGCACAGCCGCCATGATGAAATTAATCGCTTCAAAAAAATTATTGTATACAGTCACTGCTATGTATGATAAACCCCCTCTTTTGCAATCTCGATTTATCTTGTAGGTTTTCTGAAAAACAAATCTCCAAAAAAACCTATTTTTTCGGCCTCCAGAGTGGCCTAACCCCTTAAACTTCGCTAGATGAATTCTCCGCGTAAAAAATTGAGCGTGACGTCCATGATGGAACAGAGTCTCAGTCGTTATCGGCAATGACAGCGGTTGTCCGAAAAGGTTGGAAAACTTCGTAACTGCTTCAACGATCACTCAAAAGACCTTTTATCTTCCTCAGTGGCCAATCTCACTTGGACTCGGACGACGAAGAATTCGCCGAGTGACAAGCGCCTTCGCTCCGTGTGCCATTATTGCATAATCGATAACGTAGCAACGAACGGGTTCTTTGCGAAATTCCGTAACTGGTGAAAAGACTGGATTTGTTCTTTTTTTTTCTTTCTCTTATGTTATAGCAATGCAATCCTCACGAGAAAGACACGGATTACTGGGGGACGGGAAGAGGAGCGAAGCAGGGCTACGAGGTGAGTCCAGACAAGCCGAAACTCATCGCGATTGAAACAACGGCCAACCACGATCAACGAGATTACGTTCTACTTTTTGATACGCAGCATTTTCTGTTGCAGGCCAAGATGAACGCCGATCACGGCCAGCTGCAAAAAGGTTCGTATAGAATATACTCACTTGTATTCCTTTGCTTGGCATTCTCGCTGTTTTGAACTCGCGCGCAATTTGTTTGCAAAGCGAACCCAAGGTGGCCGGTTGCCCGGTATGAGGCAATTCGTTGGAACGCGCGCGTGTTCGTGATCCCGCAGATTTTGACCCCGAAAGGCATTAGGTATGTTGCGCAATGTGACCTTGAGGCCCTCGATTGACCGGGAAAAGACGAGGGACACACGCAAACGCAGACAAACACACCGGTTATTCGAGCTGCCAAAGGCAGAACCGTAGAGGTAACTAAGAGGGAACAGGAAACGTTTTAGCGGCGCCGAAATTCTGTATTTTTTTTTTTGTTTTTCTTTCGCGCTGCCTCTTCTCACTCGATGGAACCTGAAATCATCACGCACACGCAGAGACCTTCGCTCGCGTGGCAGTGTACAAACAGCGACATATATATATATATATGTATCCGCATATGAGCAAGAAAAAAAAGTCCGAGACCCACGAGTCAAGAACAACGTAAACACACGCGAGCGCAAGAATCTCGGCCCCGTGTGTGATGGTCCAGCGTTCGAGAACCGGTTAGGATTTTGCATCCGTGACGTAAGATCGTCGATTAGGCGCGAGGGAGAGATCACCGACCAAGAAAAAAAGAGAAAAAGTGCGTGAACAAGGGACCAGAATTGATTCCTGTACTCATTTTGGTCGTATGATGCAGTCTCTGCAAGATCGAACATCAAGCTGATGATGCGGAACATTGAGGATTTGAGGGCGGATACTTGTATGTCATAGAGGTTGTTTTTTTTTTATTGAGAAATCGTACGGTCCAGGCGTGTTTTATTGCGAACGACAGAGCTTCGATGGATCGGTGAATCGTCAAGTTTTCGTTGATGCAGGTAAATGATAATTGGCCCCGGACCGGTCTAGATCAGCTCGATTCACGATGTTTCCCCCAAAAAACTAGCTATCACGATGAAGTGGAACTTGTTGGATCTTGTGCCCGCAAAGTTCCAGAAAGGTATGCCATCTCGATCCAGTGGACCTTGGTGAACGAGATCTACGGAGGTAGATAAGTAGGTAGTCAGCTAGATCCGGACCTATCTTGATAAGCGGGATTCATCGTATCTCATGAGAAGCTGGTAGCGAAGTAGTGGAACTTTGCGGACCTGCCAAGTCGAACTTTGACATCTACCGATTCCTCAGACCAAATCAATGTCCTTCAACATCAATCAACGAAAAGACTTGCTTCTAGCCTGGACAAAGGGACGTAGCCGGATAAAAATTGAAGGGAAAGACAATCAAGGAACGTACACTCATACACTAAGAAAAAAAGGCATTGATCCAATGTCATTGGTGTTGTGGAACGAAATTTCGTTGATTCAATTGTAAAATTGTTGGTGTAAATAATCGGATTTATTAGTCCAAATAAAACGCTATTGACTTTAATAACATGATAAAATCAAAAGTTTTTTTTTCATTCAAAAGATATATTGTTAGCCGGGAACAATATATTATTGAAACTATCTAAAAAATTATCGCGAACAAATTATATACTTTTGAATGCATTTTCTGCAACGAAGAAAAAAAAGCGTTTCAATTCGTAACATGAATATTGTTGATTCGAGTACACGAGAAAAATTGAATTTCGCTCGTTTGATTCAGATAAAATTTCTATTGAGTAAATATGTTATTTTTTTCACCATATCCGATATTGATTTCCAAGTACATTATTCGTTAAAATATTAATATTTTATTTTGATTGAAAAATATTAAGCAAATGTCTGAATTGGTTAAAAAAATTATGCGAAAATAAAAGTTGATTCTTGCGCATTTGGTTGAAAAAATTCAACCAAATCATTGCCGAGCGCCGCCGAAATTATAGATGTGAGGAAACCCGTAGTTCTCGGAGTAACCGCTAGAAGCCGCACGCGCGCTCGTTTCTCGTAAGCGTATAGCGCGAACCGAAAATCTACTTAAGGCGTTACCCCCACTTGTAGCGCAAAAAAGGCCTTTTTCGTGAATTTTTTTCAGGAAACTACAAAACTTTTTTAATCGATCAATATACCATCTTAAAGAACACATCTTGAAGAACTTTCAGTAATTTTTTTATTGAAAAATATTACATTGTCTAGTGGCAAATGGCCGTCAATGAAATAATGTTTTTATATGCACGGTTTGCGGTGACCAACATTGCGGCGAAGTGGATCATCTGAAAAAAAAAATGCGGATGGATTTAGTCAAATATAAGTATAAACTAGTCTTTAATCGAAGGATTTTAGAAAATATTCATTTTTCACAAAATGGCGGACAGTCAAAGTTAACAGTTCGATTTTAACGAAACAAAAACAGCCGTTTTTGGGCTATAAAACGGCCATTTTTTTCGAAAAAAAAATCGAGCGATTAAAGACTACATTTTTATGTATTAAATAAGCCTGCAAAATTTCAAGAAGATCGGTTCATTAGTGTTCGAGTAATCTTGGTCACCGACTTCAGAAATGCCATTTTGAGAAAAACGCGTTTAAAGTTTCAATTTCCGGTCGTTTACACAACGGATTCTTCTCTTTCAACGCTCACATCTCAGTCAATTTTGTTCGGATCGGCTTGAAATTTTCAGGACATATTCTCAGATACTTATACTTCAAAAAAATGCAATAAAAAAATCGATTTTTTCAAAATCGCAAGTGGGGGTAACCCCTTAAACACCGGAGAAACTCTAAAGAGTATCGCTTCTTGGCCTGTGGCTATGATCAAAGTGTAGTATCTGCTCTTATCAGTTGAATATCTGATATTCTCTCCATGGATATTCCGTTGGATATCTGATATTCTCTCCACTATTATCGTGGATGATCATTCTAATGCTCACTTTTTATTTAAGAGGGAATGATACCTCATCGCGGTCGGTATGATAGAACAATTATAGATTCCCAAAAATCTCGAAAACGGCTCTTCAGATCCCGTCGAAACTTTGCCAAACGACGTCAAATAGATAGACGAACAGCTGTCTTCCCCTCAAATTTTCTGAATTTGAGAAAAAAAACTAGATTTGCTTATGATAAGCCGATCTACATTTTTTTTTCTCAAATTCAGAAAATTTGAGGGGAAGACAGCTGTTCGTCTATCCATTTGACGTCATTTGGCAAAGTTTCGACGGGATCTGAAGAGCCGTTTTCGAGATTTTTGGGAATCTATAATTGTTCTACCATACCGACCGCGATGAGGTATCATTCCCTCTTAAGATTTAAAACAAATTGAAAAACTTACGTCCCATGGCATATTCGTTTCGATGCAGTAAAGAAATAAATAACTCTATTGATTATATTTATGTACGAAATAACAAATGTTGTAGCGACCACTTCATTATTTCATCCACACATCGACGGATTGTATATGTATGATTCCAATAGAATATCATTTCATTCGAAGGATACTGCGGATATTCAGAGAACAGAAGAGCTTTTTCAAACAAAAAAATATGTTATTTAAATCAATCACATTTACAAATATTTTATAGTATTGTAACAATCTCATATATCGGTGGCACTCCGCAGCAGCACATTTATTTGTATCGACCAATATATTTTTTTGATTCAATTGGATTTTTTTTCTCAGTGTAGTAAAAAAAAATCGAGAAAAACACAATGATCCGCGCTCTGGCTGAAGATCGATAACAGATTTTTTTGGCTCCCCCATACGCGATAAATACCAAGTAGAAGTGTCGGAAGGAAAGGCAACCCCGATATGATTGATCGGGAGCCAAGAATTTCTTCGCTCCGAATCAAGATTGTTATCAGCGGCGTTTTGAGGTTAAGACCAACGCGGAAATGGCGGGCCACGCGATCGTGGAACCGTGAGAGGTTTACCGTTTTTATTGGAATTCATTTGTCGACAATGTCAATGTCACACCTACCAGTCCTGGTATGAACGTCAATCCTATTTATAACTATCTTGTCATTAGGGATAAAAAAAAAGAAAAGTCCTCGACTGGCCGCACAATCGGACCATTTCTAGCCGAGGTGTCAATGACTGTGGGACAGCTATCTTGTCTATTTCGCAATGGCTGGAGAAAAATGCGGTGAGAGTGGTCTATGATCGCGTACAACGAACTGTACGCCTCTCTATATGTCTCTTTGCCAAGTCGGCAGTGACCTAGGTCTACCATTTGCAAAAAGCACCGTCTCTCTCTCTCTCTCTCTCTCTCTCTCTCTCTCTCTCTCTCTCTCTCTCTCTCTCTCTTTCTCTCCTTCTTTCGTCTCGAAGGCACGAAAGGGATTGAGTAATCGTCCCGTCTGGTTACTGGTGTGCGCTCGGCTCCGTGGCTCGTAAAAGGTGAAGCACGTTTCCATAAACGCCTTTTCACTGCCAATGCTATGTTTACCCACTGTTACAACTTCTCGCGCATGTAACTGCCGCAACGAGTGTGTTACGTGTGACTCGGATGGCACTTGCGTTCACCAGACGGACGTAACTTTTCCATTCTTCGAGTGAAAAGGTGGCTCGTATACAGCCAAGAATTACTTCGTGCTTCTCCGTGTCTACGAGCCCGGGACTATCACTTCCAATACAAGTGAATGCGGTCCTTTGTCCCGGCCATTCTTTCTTCTTCCTCCAGGCCTGGATGAGTTTTTTCAAAAATACTTCCACAACGATCAGTATCTGGGCCAATTTCAAAGTGCGTTTCAGTCGCCTTCACGCAATCCCAAACAAACCCAAACAAGCTTGTGGGTTGATCGGTTGAAACGTTTTTTTTTCTGGGTATGTCGGGCCAGTCGAAAATTGACCAAGCGTGCAACATGAACGTTAAGGCCTTGGGCCACTCTAGAGGCCGACAAAATAGGCTTTTTGGGGATTTTTTTTCAGAAAATCTACAAGATAAATCGAGGCTACGAAAAAAAGGTGTTTATCATACATATCAGTGACTGTGTACAATAATTTTTTTTTAAGGGATTAATTTCAAAATGGCGGCTGTTTTGAAAACTCCTTTGACAAACAACTACTGTAGTTGTTCAATTACAATTAGTCAATGAATTTTTTTTCGATTATATATAATAACTGCTGTAGAAGTACGTAGGACTTTTTCGATATATTGATTTTTGGCCAAATGGCGCACATCTAAAGTGGAAAGTGAAAAATTTGCCTAAAAGATCGGTAGATAATTGTTAATAACAAATGAACTATGCAATATAAAAAAAAATCCAACGTACTTCCATGGACAATGTATTTTTCAATATATATTCAACATTTCAAGTGAATCGGTTGAAAATTGTCCGAGTTATGTTTCCAGCCAACTTAAAAAATGCAGTTTTGAGATAAACGCGTTTGAAGTTTTGAGTAGCTCGCTGCGGACCAGGCGGCTTTGTACTGAAATTCGAAAGCCCGGTACTTAGAGATTTTTCCCGGCCTTAATCTTTTGGGACATCATTTTTGACGTCCTGGAGGACCATAAAAAAATCGATTTTTCGAACATTCTAGAGTGGCCTAACCCCTTGAATGGAAATATAAAAAATCGCTGCTAACTTGGCTGTTGCAGTACAACGAGATGGTAAAAGGATTATTGGTCTCGTCTTCCACTATGGTGGATCGCGTACTCAAAGGACACCGCGTTCCATTTTATCTCTCTCGTTCTCTGCACTTCCCGCTTCCTCTTCGTCTCCTTGGCCATCTCTCTCTCTCCCTCCTGCAGTTCTATGATGATGCCCACGCCATTAAAGTCACGCACCTGTTGTTCCTAACAATGGGGGCGCGCTTACGTGCGCGGTGAATAACGCGAAGCGGGATAGCGAATCCGGGAATTAATTCGCAAGGGTTAGAAAGAGAAGACGAAAGGGGGGTGGTCAAGAGGGGAAGGGTTTCACTGCGCGGAGAGAAACGGAAGAGAGAGACAGAAAGAGAGAGAGAGAGATTTTGATATAATTTATTATGCCCCAGTTAGACTTTCGGGCAAATAACGATACACTATAGACATAGGTGTAATGAAACAACCAAACTAAGAATCGATAATAACAATGCAAAAATTATAACATGATAACGATGAATCAAGATGATAGCATGAGATGACAAAATAAAATATTGATAGTAATAACGCAAGATGCATAATCATAAGTAACAATACTTAAAAGTTTGAATTAATAGTACATACAACTATAAAATAATAAAGCTGGAATACAATGGAATAATAATGATAATGAACGAACGTGAATAATAGTAGCAATAACAATGGAAAATGCCCAATAATAAGTAATAACTTAAAAGATAATAATATCCGAAATATTCGAAAGGAAGCAATCGAAAGACATACGAGCACGAAATGCAATATCGCAAGCATCCAGAATAAAATGTAATCGAGCATCGAGAAAAATATAAAGACATTACGAGTGTTTCATAGCCACTCGCCAAGTGCTTTAAGAGAGAAAGAGAGAGCGAGAGAGAGAGAGAGAGAGGTTGATTGATTGAACATTTATTTTGTCCTAGTATTCTATGGGACAATATTTTTACAATTATAGTTTTTGGTGAGTTCGACTTATAAACTATACACAGTTGAACAATAGCTACACATAAGGGGCCTTTCATAGTAGAAGTGGTAATTGATAAACACGGCTAATCATTCCAATATCGTACTAACAATAGTAATATAAAAATATAACAATATAACAATAAGCGTACAGTTCTCGTGTAGAAGGGCTCGTCCTGCCTAGAAGATAAAAAAATAAAAGAAAATAAAACGCGAGAGTGGACGCTACTGCATTTCCGATTGAAATAAGTGGTGAGAGAGAGAGGGGGAGAGGGGGAGAGAGAGAGAGAGGGAGAGAGGGAGAGAGGGAGTGAGAGAGGGAGAGTGAGAGAGAGAGAGAGAGAGAGAGGGAGAGGGGGAGAGAGAGAGAGAGAGAGAGAGAGAGAGAGAGAGAGAGAGAGGAAATCTGCGGAGATAGTTCGTCCAGCATCTCCCCGAAGATTCTTCTTTTCTCTCTCTCCCTCTCTCTCTCTCTCTCTCTCTCTCTCACTCATCTCTTCAGTCATCGCAGTATTTCATGTTTTTGCGTCCACGGCAAACTTTACTGCCAATTAAAATGGTCAACGTGCCCATGCGATCTCCCTCCCTCGTTCCGCGTCACTCTCTATTGAACTCTCTCTCTCTTTCTTTTCTTCTTCAAGCGTCGCAACACTCGATTATGTGAGGAAGCCCCCGTGGGCTTCTCCTAGATCGCGAGAGATGAGCCTCGGCGATCGGGCCTAGTCCCAGAAAAATGCGCATTCCTAATAACCAGAAAAATGTGTCTAGAATTCGATAATACATTCCGCCTTGACTGGCCCCCGTCTAGACGAGCTTGAGACAAGAATATACGTAGCATAAATATCCGCAAACAAAAAACAATCAACTCGGGGCTTTTTTGTCGCTTCTTTTTTCTTTTGGTTACGTTTTTTTTTCTCGTTGCTTCTCGTCTTTTCCTTAATCTCGGCGACACGAACGGGAGTCGTATTTTTCGTAATTTTTCGACACAGCTATAGATATAAATATAGGTGATGGGATCGATGGAAGCCAATGAATATTCGCTCTTTTAATCGCGCTCTTTCGCCGCGATAATGCGCTTTTTATTCACTCGAACGACGATTGCAATCGATTAATCGATCATGCAAAATAACGGCCCCAAGACTACTGACATTTTCCGTGAATCTCTCGCATTTGCATTATTCACACGCGACGCTAAAAACGAGAGAGAGAGAGAGAGAGAGAGAGAGAGAGAGAGAGAGAGAGAGAGAGAAGGGTGGGGAGGCTGATCATCTCTCGCCGCTTGCTCCTCGTAACTGATTCGCCGCGAACACGAGGATGACCTTACGACGAAACAAGATTGAAAGGATACTGCGTTGGCGCGTCACACATCGAATCGAATCGCCGCGCGCGACAGCTCAGAGGTCACGCGCGATGCATTTTACGAAATTTTGCATGTCCCGCGCTCGAGAGTATTCTCCTGTACACGTCGCGGAAACGATCGGCGAATTGATTAAATTTCTCGCAGATGGACGATCGAATGGGGAGGAAAGTTTTTCGACGTTCGGTCTTTGGAGGAGGTTCGACCTTTTCACCGGGGATGGTTGAAGGTTGCCGTTATCTTCTATGGAGACGCGGATAGTATTCTATTCAATTATAGGCCAGTAAAAGTAGAATTTAACTGTCGCACTAAATTACCGATACAATTTTTTTTATGTATATAAGGTTTAGGATCACTTGCTGAGTATAAAATCACAAAATGCTGACAGATTCCGGTGGAGCTTCAGGCGCCATGGTGAAAAAACGTTTTTGGCCGACATCTCGGAAACTATCCACTTTAGGGCAAAAGTGATAGAGACCGTTATTGTAGAAAATAAAATTTCGCATCTCTTGCTTCCTATAAACTTTTTTGTAAAACTTACCGCTTATGATTTATGGCTCATTTAATGAACGGGTTTTTCTATGTCGGCCGATAACTCTTATAATATTGGATGAATCAATAAAATGCGTCTATCCATTTTTAAAGGTCAATCTATTGCCCACAACTTTTATTTGAAACTTTTCTTTCTAACGTTCATACTTTTTGAGCTATGGGACGTTTAAGACGAAACGACACCTCATCGCGGTCGGTATGGTAGAACAATTATAGATTCCCAAAAATCTCTGAAACGGCTCTTCAGATCCCGTCGAAACTTTGCCAAACGACGTCAAATAGATGGACGAACAGCTGTCTGCCCCTCAAATTTTCAGATTTTGAGAAAACAAATGTAGATTGGCTTATCACAAGCCAATCTAGTTTTTTTGTTCAAAGTTTTGGTAGCTATTTTACACGATCTTGTGAAATATTGTCGTCTTATACTGCCATATACGTGTTCTTCCTCATAATCGAAATCGTGTTGCACACCTAATCTATGCAATCTGCAGGCATTTCGGGCCTCTTCTAAATGTTCTTGGGCTTTGATGTCCGCTTTCGGTACACGCGAATCATCCTTAACCCGACGCACACTATTACACTAAAAGAGATGTAACTTCGTCAATTTTTAGATTTCAAGGGTCCGGTTGGTCTCAAAATATTCTTGAATGTTCGCACTAGAACAATAGGCAAAAAAACGATTTTTCAAAGTTTCCAGAGGGGAAACCCTCTAAAGCTAAACGTCGAGCTAGTTTTAAAAATGCAGTTAAGAATACCGTGCTATACCTCCGCCACTCTTAAAGATTGATAATAAAAATATACCATGTAACAGCCAAAAGTAGTAATGAGACATACCCTGAGTCTCAAAAATGGTCATTAAATTTTCCCTTAAAAACAAATTAATGAATATCAGGAAAAAATTTCCTCGTCTAAAGGTATATCTCCGCGCTTAAAGCTCGCCAATTTGGCACAGTTTGTTGCATAAAATTCGCGATTTTTTTATGGAATTTTAACGTCAATGAGCAGTCAATATGACTGAGGATAATAGCCGGGAGTTAATTGTTTACAGGTGGATTCTTTTTCTCGAAAACTAGGTAGAGAACCTTCCGGAAGTTTTGAGAATCTTCATTGGACACGTATGGGACTGAAAAAAAGCACTAGGTCCTTCGTGAGGATTTTCAGGAGTCTTACAGAAATGCTATGGCGATATTTTTATCGCCATAGATGTGTTAAGGGGTCTTCTCATTTTAGATGCTAAAAAAAGGATATTCTCATGAATTTTTTGATACGCTTGTATTATCGATATTGATATAAAAGTTGTTTCATTTAATAAATACACTTTCGAAATACATTTAAAAAATGCTTTTTACGTATTTATGTAACCCGAACAAACTTTAAACGCGTTTTTCTCAAGACAAAGTTTTTTCAACGGCTTGCTGATAAAATCTTCGAAAGTACTAAACCGATCCTTATGAAACTTTAACCACATATTCTTTCAAGGATATTCTTACAAGCATATCAATGATTTTTTTAATTTTATATGTACTATTTTTTTTCCGCCAAAAACCATTAAAAAAACCCTTTTTTTGTTTTTTTTCGAAAAATGTCCGCCATTTTGTTATTTTTGCATATATCCAAAATCGTATGACATGCGCTATAGCTATTAACATATTGAATCTAGAAACGTGTGATTTTTTTGTTTCGGATGATCCATCTTCGATATTTCATCAACAGCGCAGACCTTCAATTTTTTTCGAACATTTTTTTAACTACCGTTTTCGTCTATAAATAGTGACTTAAATTAATGAAGTGTATTTATTAAGTGCAACAACTTTTATATTAATATGTATAATATAAACATATCAAAAAAAAAAATCATGAAAATAGCCTTTTTTCTAGCGTCTAAAAAGAGAAGACCCCTTAATGGTTCGTTTGTTCTAAGGCTGTTGGCAAAGTTTGAGATCGTTGCAGTGGGTGCCTGAAGAAAAGTAAGAACTTTGATTCGCGGTAGTTTTGCTTGCGGTCTCATGGGACTTTGTTGTATTCTCAGGTACGATCGGCAAAAGCGTAATGGAAAAGTGGCACGGAACGTTATAGATTTTTTGTGTGGCTAATTTATGGATGGAAAATAAATTTGGAGAATTTTGGAATTAATTAATTAAGGGAGAATACCACTGTGACAGGCCGAAATAAGTTTTCTTTTCCGATTTTTTTTATCTTCTGGATTATTTATTTGGAATTTGAAAAAAAAGTCTATTGTTAAGCATACATTGAACTTATTTCGTGTAAATTTTGATTTAAAGAAATAAAAAATCAACAACGCTATTGAAGTATAATAGAGCCTCTGTATAAAAAAAAGTGGTCCGAAGACCGGATCGATAATTTAACAATGGTTGGTCCAAAAAATAAAATAAACAAGTTTAATAATCTATATAAATGTAGTTCTCGTTGCACACAGCCGTTTTTTCGAAGAAAAAAAAAACATTTACAAAATCGCGGGTATGCAAAAAAATGTTGTCAAAAAATATAATTTTGGGTAACTTTTTCCTTATATCGGGAGGCTCAAAAAAACTAAAATTCAAAAGAACGGCTACGTAAAACGATAGCTATGGGAACTAAGGTATTTCTTTGTTTTTTCAAATTGAAAATCGAACAATTATAGCTAGAGATGTGATTTCGGCCAGGCAGAGAAAAGTCGTTTCGAGAAAAACGAGATTGAAAGTTTTAGTATACGTAAATCGTTGCGCTATCTGCTCTGACTAAATCGTCTGTAACTTGGTTAATTTTCAATATTTCAACTTGAATTTTTTTAGCATATTCTCGAATATATATATACTTCGATAAAATGCAAAGAAAATCGATTTTTTTTACCCGACACAGTGGTGTCCCGCCTTTAATATTAATTAGTATCTATTAATCAATAGATTCACTAATCTATTATTTAATTAATTAATAACTAATTAGAGGCAATAAATATCTCCGAAATAAACTTAGAAAATGTTGGTAACGTTTGGGAAAATTTCACAATCATTTGCTGCATAGTTGTGTAATTAATTAAAGCATATTAAAATTCTATTGTAGCTATTAATATTGACACTTCCTTTCCTTTTTTTTTTTTCAAAAAAAATCTAGACGGAATTTCCCTTTAAATGTTAGCGCTGTCAAGTGCAAATTCGGCCAGAACGAAAAAATAAATAATAATATTTAAAAACCCCATTTACGAGCAGCCTCTTGACGACAGGAAATATTTATTAAAAAATTAGAGATATTCGTGAGATCAATCCATTGCCATTTATTGTTTTTGGTCAAACAAGCCCGACAAAAAAAATCATGAGTCTCGTTACTTTGAAATAATTAATTCGATAATTCAAAATTGATATAAAAGTGATTTTTATTTTTAGATTTTCAAGACCCAAAAATCGCTAGTAAAAAGATGAAAAATCGAGTACGGTTTGTTTTCCTGTTTTGAGAAAAGTGATGTTAATTTTTTCATTTGCGAACTGAAAATCGCTAGTCAAGGATCGAAAATGGAGTACGGTTTGTTTTTTCCTGTTTTGAGAAAAGAAAAGGACGAAGAAGGCTCTGGCCTGCCTTAACCGCACGTATCGCGAAGTGGCTCTGATTACGCAAATTACGACGTCGCCCCGTGAGGATCCGGTAGGAAATAAAGCGAGAACACGCAAATTGAATGGGGGGATGCTGCAGCGTGCGGCATAAACATGACGCAATCAACTCACGATCCTTCTCCGCCCCTCTCTCTCTCTCTCTCTGACTCTCTCTCTCTCTTTCTCTCTCTCTCTCTCTCTCTATCTCTCTCTCGCTCTCTCTCTCTCTCTCCGTTCGCTTCTGCATGTCGTCTCTCATTTTTTTTTTTCATCTTTCGCGATGTATTTTTTTCAGCCCCGGATTCGGCGGTACACACTCGAGACACGCCAACGTGTGTTTTAATTACTCACCTCGAAGCTATAAGAGCAAAGAGAGAGAGAGAGAGAGAGAGAGAGAGAGAGAGAGAGAGAGAGAGAGAGAGAGAGAGAGAGAGAGAAAGAGACGGAATTTTAGACTCGTAGACGATTTTTTTTCATAATTTTATTCCTTTTGAATTTAAGAACAAACAGGTAAAAAAAATGGAAAGATTTTTAAAAGCCGATACACCAAGGTCGCTCATCATACGAGAAGACGAGACTTTCGTTTTCCAGGCAATTGTCTGCGAGACTTTGGTTATTATATTTTTCGCCCGCTATCGCCATGATCTTCATATTTATTTTTTCCACCGTTTCGCGTAACTTTTTTTGCTTTTCCTACTTTTTTGTTTGTGTGTGTGTTTTTTTGTCGATTCTTTAAAATAAATTTTACATCTCAGCTCGCCGCGATATAATTTCGTTGGCCATTGTAAAATTGCGGTTGGTTAGTATTCGCGTGAATGACGCAGATGTTGAACAATTTTATAGTTCTGCTATAATGTCAACCGGTATTACTATGCCGCGTGTACGCGTCCCATTCCCGTCCCGACAATGAAAATAATTGTCGAGTTCCCACGGCCATCAGAGAACCGCGACGAGTTTGTTAGCCGCGCACACATAGGAGAGGTTAATATGCAATTTCGGGTTATCAGCTAAAGTAACGTGTGCCGAGTACCGAAAGCGACCATGAAGCGTCGTGTATTGGCGAAAAAATATTATCTATGAAAATCGTCGCGAATAGTCTGAATGAATGATTGGCAGGTCTGCTTAAGGCCTTAGGCTACTCTAGAGGCCGAAAAAATAGGCTTTTTGGAGATTTCTTTTCAGAAAAACTACAAGATAAATCGAGATTACAAAAAAGGGTGTTTATCATACATATCAGTGACTGTATACAATATTTTTTTCGAAGCGATTAATTTAACAATGGCGGCTGTACAGCGTTTATCTCAAAACTGCATTTTTTAAGTTGGCCGGAAACACGGGCTCAAACAATTTTCGACCAATTCACTTGAAATGTTGAATATATCTTGAAAAATATATTGTCTGTGGGAGTACGTAGGATTTTTTTTTCTTCATATTGCATAGTTCATTTGTTTTTAACAATTATCTGACGATTTATTAGGCAAATTTTTGGAAAGTAAAATTAATCGCTTGAAAAAAATTATTGTGTACAGTCACTGATATATATATGATAAACACCCTCTTTTTAATATCGATTTATTTCGTAGATTTTCCGAAAAAAAAAATCCCCAAAAAGCCTATTTTTCGGCCTCTAGTGGCTTAACCCCTTAAGTGGGAGCCTTAATTGGAAGGTCCGAAGAAAGCGTTTCTCCGGGATTCTTTTAGAAGGGAAAGAAGCAAGTGAGCTCAGTAAACATTGAGGTATATTTTCGTGTACATTTGAAATGCATGAAAAAATTGTTCAACGTGAAACAATAAATGACTGCAGATTTATCAACCTATTCCATGTGCATCTTGCCACTGCAGTCCCCAATCGGCGGGAAAGGTGCAGCTCGTGATTCTTGATTGAACCAAATAAACCAATAAAAAATTTAATTTTCATATATTTTTCTTCTGGGTGAATTAAAAAAAAAGCTGAAAAAGTAATGAAATTAAAACTTTTCTCAGGTTTGAAAAAAAAATGTGTTTAAAAAAAACACTTTAACGTGCTATAAAAATTATTTAAAAAGACTTCGTCAACGACTTTTTTAATTCACTTAGAAGAGATTTTCATACTAAAGAAAATTAACTTTGGTTTTATTCAATGGGTCGTTTAGTTTTTTTACTATCACGCCCGCCAATTTGGAAAAATTGTGAAAATGAAAACTGGAGAAAACGCGCTCCAAAGTTTTCAATAGGAGGAAATATCGATATCAAATATCGATTGTTTCTCTGCTTTTGGCCTTGTATCTTCGAAAATATTTACAATTGGCCTCTGTAACTTTGTTAATATATTCTTCGATAGTTTATCTATCGATTTAAGCAGTTAAAAAAAACGATTTTTCGGACCTTCCAATTCAGGCTCCTGCCTGAAGCTCGGGGCCCGAGACAACGGTTGATTTTTGATATTTTATTCTGATGAGAGTATTGGAATGACGAGCTCGAGATTTTGCACACAATTCATACATAATCTTACCGAGTTTGAGATTTTTTTGTCGACATATATTCATAAACGATAAAATTATTATAATTCAAACAAAGTGCCACCTCTGCTGCATGGCCGATCGTCGTTGGCACTAGGGTAAACAAGGCAACTAGGGTGATCGGAAATAAAAAATGAAAAAAAAAAAAATTCTTTTAGCATAATAATAAAACTTTCTTAGGACCGGATACATTATTAAAATTTAAAAAATTACCAAAATGCCAAACGGTAAAAAAAAGTTGACTTTCGACCAAAAAACAACTTCAATAATTTGTTATTAAGAAACGGGTAAACATGTGACAAAATCTTCTGGCCATGCGATTAAAAATGTCATTAATTATGCTCTGCTCGAGTTTAAAGTAAATCGGACGAATAGATTTCGAGATACGACTTACACCGTTGCATAAAACAAAGTATCGAGAAAAATGCAAAAGCAAAAAGTTCGGAGGGCTTGCTCGCCTTGTCAACAACGTCATTCCTCATCATTTATCTCTCGAGATCTTTGGTACGCAACACGTAAGATGTGCATTTCATTGAACACATGGAAATCGTATACAGGATATTTATATGCGTTTTTTTATGTAAAAACATGTAGTACTGATAACTCGGTTTCAACCTGTAGATGATGTAGTAGAACCTTTATATATATATATATATATATATATATATATATATATATATATATATATATTTATACTTTATAAAATATATACTTTTATTTTTATATATACTTTTATTTTTATACTTTATATATATATATATATATATATATATATATATATATATATATATATATATATATATATATATAAACACATTACGAACCAGTAATATCTACGTAACGTTGGCTGCTAGCCCATCTGACTATTTTTAGCTATCCTTAATTTTTTTTTTACGAATAACTGATTATGGGGACCGGTCCTTAAAATGAACTTTACATAAATAGACTTGCATTCATTTACCGGTGATTTTATTAATGTCCATAGGATTTACATAATGTTGAGTATAAGGACGACAAGCTACGCCGAGGACGCTCCTAGATAGATCCTTGAAACGAGCTTCTTATAAATATATTTACATTTGTCCACAGGTGATTTTAATGTCGATAAATTAAACATAATGTAAAGTTTGGGGACTAGTTTTTGGGGATAAATCCTTGAAATGAGCTTTATATAAATATACTTGCATTTGTCTACAGCTGATTTTGATGTCGATGGGATTTAGATAATGTTGAGTATGGGGGCAATAAGCTACTATGAGGACACTCCGGGATAGATCCTTGAAATGAACTTCATATGAATATACTGACATATGATATCGATGGGATTTGTATAATGTTGAGTATGGGGACAATAAGCTACTATAAGGACACTCTTCAACGTCGAGTGTCGTCACAATAATTTTTCTCAATATATATATATACACCGGGTGTCCCACTTTTATCTCAAACTTGATTTATCACGAAAAATACTACTCCGATCAAGAATTGAGTATAATAAATTTAGGAATCTAGAGGAATAAATTTAGGAATTTAGAGTATAATAAAAATAGGAATTTAGGAGCATTTAGGAATTTTTGACCAAAAAACATTTTTTGGTCCAAATGATTTTTTTTCCACCAAAACATTTATCATGCCAAAACTAACGTTTGTAGGAAAAGTTTTTCGATAACGTTCATAATTGTTAGCTTACAAGACTATTTTTACTATTTTAGCGCTATCCAGAATGTGCCACTAGGGGGTAAAGTCTTCAACGTCCTTACACTGAGAAAAAAGAATCGCTGAATGTGCACAATGTTTTTTGTTGTCTCGAAATTTTGTTGTTTCCACAGTTGCTCAGGCATGCTAAATAAGCAGATAGTTTAAATGTATCTTTGGTTACTGCCCAACTATACTGTTTTGTTATGCCAATCAGAAATCAAGTTGAACGTATTTAAAGATACAATTTTGTTAAACCAACTGAATTTTGACGGTTGTTTTAAAATGGAAGGTTTGTGCAAAATTTCAGCTCGATTAAGGGGGGGGGGGGGTTCGGAACCTCGCCCAAAAAAGTCCCTATCCCTTAAAAAAAACATATCGGCCACCTTAAGGTCACCATTTTGAGTTTTGGACCAAGACACATTTTTTAACTTCCTCCTTTGAACCTTAAACGTTTTATTATACTCAATACTTGATCGGAACAGATGATATTGAACTTTACATCGTTGGAACGCAACGAAAGTGTAGTAGACCGATTCTCTTTGCCAAATTTTGCGTACAGAATTCACTCAAAAGTTATTCCATCGTTACCAGAAATCTCCAGCCTATATTTGCCCGATAAAACGATAAAGAATACGAATAAATAAATAAATTAAAAATAATGTTCGTTGCGTACCAACGATGTGAACTTCTACATCCTTCTGAGCAGTATTTTTGAATATAAATCAGGTGTAAGATTAAAACGGGACACCCGGTATATATATATATATATATATATATATATATATATATATATATATATATATATATATATATAATGATTCTCATTGAGGTAAACGGAGAGCAGGCATATACTTTAGAGCAGAGTCGAATGTATGCAAAGTCCAAGAAAACATATATTAAATATAATCACGAACGGTTATATGAGACTTCAAAGTTCCTACGTGTGTGTGTGTGTGTGTGTGTGTGTGTGTGTGTGTGTGTGTGTGTGTGTGTGTGTGTGTGTGTGTGTGTGTGTGTGTGTGTGTGTGTGTGTGTGTGTGTGTGTGTGTGTGTGTGTGTGTGTGTGTGTGTGTGTGTGTGTGTGTGTGTGTGTGTGTGTGTGTGTGTGTGTGTGTGTGTGTGTGTGTGTGTGTGTGTGTGTGTGTGTGTGTGTGTGTGTGTGTGTGTGTGTGTGTGTGTGTGTGTGTGTGTGTGTGTGTGTGTGTGTGTGTGTGTGTGTGTGTGTGTGTGTGTGTGTGTGTGTGTGTGTGTGTGTGTGTGTGTGTGTGTGTGTGTGTGTGTGTGTGTGTGTGTGTGTGTGTGTGTGTGTGTGTGTGTGTGTGTGTGTGTGTGTGTGTGTGTGTGTGTGTGTGTGTGTGTGTGTGTGTGTGTGTGTGTGTGTGTGTGTGTGTGTGTGTGTGTGTGTGTGTGTGTGTGTGTGTGTGTGTGTGTGTGTGTGTGTGTGTGTGTGTGTGTGTGTGTGTGTGTGTGTGTGTGTGTGTGTGTGTGTGTGTGTGTGTGTGTGTGTGTGTGTGTGTGTGTGTGTGTGTGTGTGTGTGTGTGTGTGTGTGTGTGTGTGTGTGTGTGTGTGTGTGTGTGTGTGTGTGTGTGTGTGTGTGTGTGTGTGTGTGTGTGTGTGTGTGTGTGTGTGTGTGTGTGTGTGTGTGTGTGTGTGTGTGTGTGTGTGTGTGTGTGTGTGTGTGTGTGTGTGTGTGTGTGTGTGTGTGTGTGTGTGTGTGTGTGTGTGTGTGTGTGTGTGTGTGTGTGTGTGTGTGTGTGTGTGTGTGTGTGTGTGTGTGTGTGTGTGTGTGTGTGTGTGTGTGTGTGTGTGTGTGTGTGTGTGTGTGTGTGTGTGTGTGTGTGTGTGTGTGTGTGTGTGTGTGTGTGTGTGTGTGTGTGTGTGTGTGTGTGTGTGTGTGTGTGTGTGTGTGTGTGTGTGTGTGTGTGTGTGTGTGTGTGTGTGTGTGTGTGTGTGTGTGTGTGTGTGTGTGTGTGTGTGTGTGTGTGTGTGTGTGTGTGTGTGTGTGTGTGTGTGTGTGTGTGTGTGTGTGTGTGTGTGTGTGTGTGTGTGTGTGTGTGTGTGTGTGTGTGTGTGTGTGTGTGTGTGTGTGTGTGTGTGTGTGTGTGTGTGTGTGTGTGTGTGTGTGTGTGTGTGTGTGTGTGTGTGTGTGTGTGTGTGTGTGTGTGTGTGTGTGTGTGTGTGTGTGTGTGTGTGTGTGTGTGTGTGTGTGTGTGTGTGTGTGTGTGTGTGTGTGTGTGTGTGTGTGTGTGTGTGTGTGTGTGTGTGTGTGTGTGTGTGTGTGTGTGTGTGTGTGTGTGTGTGTGTGTGTGTGTGTGTGTGTGTGTGTGTGTGTGTGTGTGTGTGTGTGTGTGTGTGTGTGTGTGTGTGTGTGTGTGTGTGTGTGTGTGTGTGTGTGTGTGTGTGTGTGTGTGTGTGTGTGTGTGTGTGTGTGTGTGTGTGTGTGTGTGTGTGTGTGTGTACACATACATACATACATACATATATATATATATATATATATATATATATATATATATATGTGTGTGTGTGTGTGTATATGTATATGTAATCACTAAATGCGATATGTGGCAACCACACGCGCGCTTTCGAGTACCAGGCCTACGCGTAGGTCGAGCATTTCCATAGGCGCGAAACGTTTCAACCAATTATGAGCTCCGAGCAAGCTATCCAGATACAAAGCCCAAGGAAATAGTCGATATCAGATTGAAGCACTAGACTCGAACGCGTGAGCCAATATCTGCTGTGTACAACTGATTCATGCACATCGATCGATTGATTAACCGAGAATTGAGTGTATTCCTTCAGTTGTGATTCACAAAGAGATCAATCAGGATAAAACCGCAAATAAAGGGCTAATCGATCGATCTCCAGAAGTCCACCGGTAGAGATTAATCGATCGAAGATTCATCATCGCGTTTCCAGATTTTTGTTAATTGAGCTCGCGATGAATTGTTTCTCGTAGATAGTCATTCCATCGCTAGCGATAACACAACTTGAAAAGTTACGTCGGTATAAACCAAGCGCAATTTTTTTTTTTTTCTTTACACAATCGTGAAATGACTGAAGGTGGTAAAAATGGAGGATGAAGTTCCGAAAAGGACACACCTCGGATTAATTTGGAATGTTGCGTACCCATGTGTTTTTACTCGCTGATTACGAATATGATAGTGAATAGACGCAAATCTGTTTTTCAAGGTCAAAACTCACAAAAACTGATTTTTTTTTATTTTTCTATTTTATTGCAATAAATGTTGATCTTAGAGAAAAATGTTTTCCACAAGAGTTGTAGCCTATAAAAAGATTGATATTTTATGTTCAATACAAGTTTCGTCTAAAACCAATCTGTTTAGAGATAAATGGGATAATGCTCCAAAAAGTACATTTTCCTAAACTGCATTAGTTTTGATATTATCTATTAGGTGTACAAATAAGTTTGAGGACAGTTTTCAAAAAATTCAAGATTTATTAAAAAAGAAGTAAAACACTCATCGAAGTAATCTCCATCGCACTGAATGACCTTCAGCCATCTCTCAGGTAACTCGCGGATGCCTTTCGCAAAGAAACTTTCGTCTTGCGAGGTGAGAAATTTAGCGACCCATTTTTCCACTTCTTCAAATGTTTTGAATCGCACGTCAGACAAATCGTTCTGCATTTTCCGGAATAAATGATAATCGGATGGGGCTAAGTCTGGTGAATACGCCGGGTGTGGTACAGCGTCCCATCCAAGCGCTAGTAACGTATCCTTGACCGGTTTACCCACATGAGGCCGCGCGTTGTCATGGAGCAGTTTTACTGGACGTTTTCCTTTACCAGAAAATGGACGTTTCTTCTCAATTTCTTGATTCACTTGCATCAATTGATGACAATAGCGATCGGTAGTAACTGTTTGACCAGGTTTGAGAAGTTCATAATACAGTACGCTTTTCATATCCCACCATATGCACAGCATGACTTTGTTACAATGAACATTGCGCTTTGGCGTGGATGTTGTCGGCTCGCCGGGGTCAACCCAATGATATTTCCGTTTCGGATTATCAAAATAAATCCACTTTTCATCGCCGGTCACAATTTTCCACAAGAAAGACTTTCTATGTTGCTTGTTGTAAAGACTCACACAAATGTTAAGACGGCTGTTTTTATTTTCTTGAGTCAGAAAGTGTGGTACCCACTTTGTTCCTTTTCGAATCTTACCCATTGCTTTTAAACGATAAGAAACAGTTTGTTGAGTTACTCCAAGCTGTTCCGAAAGTTGTTTCTCCGTCTGACAAGAGTTTTCATCCAGCAACGCTTGCAGTTCCTGATCGTCCACCTTTACAGGAGGCCCCGTGCGTTCACGGTCACTAACGTCGAAATCACCTTCTTTGAATCGCTTATACCAATACTCACATGTACTTTTAGATACAATGTTGTCTCCAAGAACAGAACATATCGATTCACACGCTTTCCTAACACTTTTTCCTTGATGGAATTCATAGCGAATGCAGTGTCTAATAAATAGGTTATCGGTCTGCATGTTTAATTTACAGAATTTATAGGTTATGTTTATGACTCCTTTACGTTTCGATACTACATATCAAGCGCCATCTATGATAAGTGAGCGGAACCTTTGAATTAATTTAGAAAAGCTGTTATGATACAAAATCGAAGTGTCCTAAAACTTATTTGTACACCTAATACTTACGCACTTCACCGCGGGAAGGTTGCAATTTCATCTTCAACACTGTACGCATACTAAAACAACAAACGACACACCGCACAACAAACAAACACAAACAAACCAATGCACACAACGTAACCAACAAATCCAAACAGCACACGACACAGCAAACAAACCCAAACAAACTCCAACCTTCCCGCGGTAAAGTGCCTAAGTAAATAATATCGAAGCTAATGGAGTTTATCCGAATCTACTTATTTGAGCATCACCCCATTTTTCTCAAAGCAGAATGGTTTTAGACAAAAACTGTATAGAACATCAAAGGTCAATCTTTTCATACGCTACAACTTTTGTGGAAAACACTTTTCTCCAAGATCAACACTTGTCACAATAAAGTAGAAAAACTTTTGATAAATCAGTTTTTGTGAGTTTTGACCTTGAAGATCATACGTACGGGTATTTTCACTATAATGTTCGCAATCGGCGAGTCAAAATGCATGAGTCCACGTAATTCTAAATCAATCGGAGGTATGTCCTTCTCGGAACTACATCCAAAATAAATTCACAATTGAGTATTTCGGAAACGCTACTTTTCACGTACCAAAGATTCGGGGGAAAAAAAACTTCAGCCCTTTTCCACGTCAACTTCGCTCAAACAGACGGAATTTCCAAAATTCACTATCATCTCAGCATCGCGTTCTTATTTTATTTTGTACGTGCTCGAGAACGGGCGATTACCGATATGCAAATCGGTAATGATCAATTTCAAACGCGTTCAAAAGATTATGCGCGGCATGATCTCTGTCGAGAACGATTGGAAGATCAAAGCGAGAAAAAGAGGCAGAAATAAAAAAAATGAGAGAGAGAGAGAGAGAGAGAGAGAGAGAGAGAGAGAGAGAGAGAGAGAGAGAGGATATAGAAAGAGGATTCGTATACAATACTCCGTCGATACATTACAAAAACTCTGACGCAACGAGCACATAGTTATGAGCAAATCATCCGATGCGACACCTATCTATATACATAAATGGGATGCTGTGCAAAGGGCAAGGATCTCAAGCAGCAGGTTGCAAGGCCGATACGACGCCCGTTGATCTTGCCTTGACTATTTAATATTCTTGGTGTGTATTTATATATATGTACAGGGTGTCCCGTAACGTTATGTCCAAAAGCAAAAACCTAGATGTCTCGTATCAATGCCTATCCGAATCACCCCAATGTACACTGCCGGCCAAAAGTTTCCGGACACTCCACATAATTGCAAAACTTTCCATCACTGGATAATTGTAAAATTATATTAGAATAATATAATTAATTATACAGAGCTATATAATATGTTTGTAAAATGTGAATAAAACAAACGATATTATTCTATCATTATTTGGCAATTATCCATTGATGGAAAGTTTTGCAATTATCTAAAGTGTCCGGAAACTTTTGGCCGATAGTGTTGTCCTATGATTTTTTTAGTATTCCGGAAACATAGTTTTAAATTTAAAAAAAAATTCTGTAGCGTAGGTTTTTTTCTACTCTTTTGCGTATGTACTTTCCTCGTAAAAGTTTCAAAAAGCAATTGGGGTAATTCAGACCAGTTTAAGTATTTTGTTGTCATCTGAACTCTAGTGACCCTTTTAAACCTATTTAGAAAAACCTTTGATCAACATCTAAAGCACCTGCGCTGGTGCTCAGTTTATTCATTCATTTATTCCTTTATTCATTATATTTATTTGATTATTTTCATTATTTATTATTTTTATTTATTTATTTATTACGCAGCAGTGCACTTCATAACGATGAGAAAAGTAAAAAAAAAAAATCGCGACGAAAGTACATACTCAAAAGCGGAAAATAAAAAAAAATGCCGGTCTCTCGAAGACCAAAAAAGATCGCACAATATCCACGGAGGCGTCAAATGTTCATTTTGGAGATCTGTTTTCGAGCCACCCTGTATACACAGATTCATACGCACGTACGCAAATAATAATTTCATTTGTGAAGGCAATCCGGAAAATTATGATCGATCTCAATATCTCAGCGCGTTTACTCACTCACGATATTTCCGCGACTCTCCAGCAATAAATTATAGTTCTCGATTCGATCCGATTACACGTCATATCTTCATAAGCGCACGAGCAATCTGCGCTCAAACCGCGCTTCGATCGTCTCCCCCCCCCCCTCCCGGCAAATTTTTCATTTTCACCATAATTCGTACAGAAGCGAGAAGAGTAGATAATTTTGACGTATTCAGGATGTATCTGATATATTGTATTTTACAGGAGAGGATCAGTATCGCGGAGCAGGGGGGAGCAGCAGCGGTAGTCCTCCAGCGAGTTTACTCGTCGTGCCCCAACCGCTGACGGTCAAGCCGTCGCATCCGTCTCACCTGAATCCTCATCTCGGAGGACCCCACTCCCATCCGCCGAGAAAGTACCAGTGCAAAATGTGCCCCCAGGTGAGTTCGATAGTATTTAGGCAATTTGCTTACGGGCAAGTAAGTATCTTGGACGATTTGGATGGTTTCGTCGATGCGTTGATAATGAACCAAGAGCTGCAACGTCACGATGGTTACGGTGAATTCGTAAATGGCTTCGATGATCAGTGAGTTTGTTGATGTTAACGGTGATGGAGTTTGCCGGGGGTGGGGGGAACGAAGAAAGAAATTGATCGATATCTGAGTACGTGAATGGATCAATCAAATTACGAGGAAACTTATTGATTAGGAAAATGAACAGATTGATCAGGAATGAAATGATTAATGTACACATTGATAGCCTGATTGAATGACAAAGTAGTGAATGGATCGATGCATGTATCGATTGAGAACTGAACATGCAAATGGATCCAGCGAATAATCAGGAAACAGTTTGATTGGGAAAATGAACAAATTGATCATGAATGAGCTGATTAATCTACACATTGGTAGACTGATTGAAGGACAAAGTAACACATGGATCGATGCATGTATCGATTGATAACTGAATATGCAAATGGATCTATGGAATTATCGAGAAACAGATTGATTGAAAATGAGATGATGAATTTAAAAATTGATAGCTTAATTGAAGGACAAAGTAGCAAACGGATCGATGCACGTATCGATTGAGAACTGAATATGCGAATCGATCAATCAAATTATCGGGAAACAGTTTGATTAGGAAAATGAACAGATTGATCAGAAATGAACTGATTAATCTAGACATTGATAGACTGATCGTAGGACAAAGTAACAAATGGATCGATGCATTTATCGTTTGATAACTGAATATGCAAAGGGAGATAATTATCAGGAATCAGACTAATTAGAAAAATGAACAGATTGATCAGAAATGAGCTGATTAATCTCCACATTTATGGACTGATTGAAGGGCAAAGTAAGAAATGGATCGATGCGTGTATCGAGCGATAACTGAGTACTCAAATGGATCAATAAAATTATCAGCAAACATATTGATTAGGAAAATGACCAGACTGATCAGGAAGGAGCTGTAGAATCTCCACATCAATGGACTGATCAAAGGACAGTAGTCCAGTAGAAGAGACGAAAATCCAGCACTTTTTAGCGTGGAATATGAATTTTTGACTGAAGGTAGCTGGCTGCATACTGAAAGTAATCCCAACAAAATGTTGCCCGTCAACTCGCCCCAACCTAAGAAATAGGGGTTGAAAACTTAAAAATTGCCGTATCTAGATAATTAATAGCCCGATGAAAAAATGTTTCAAACAAAAGTTATTTAGAATAACAAAATACGTATAAAGTTATCCGACGTACAGGCCCCTATATTCGAAAATAGCGGCACAAAAAGACGAGAACACCACACGCATCAACCCCGAATTTTCGAATCGTTTTTGTACCGCTATTTTCAAAGATAGGGACCTCGACGTCAGATAACTTTATACACATTTTATTATTCCAAACAACTTTTGTTTAAAACCTTTTTCGATCGGGCTATTAATTACCGGGATACGGCTATTTTTAAGTTTTCAACGCCTATCCCGTGCAGAAATTTTGGCAGGGACACAGCTGGATTCTGACTTGTATCCCGGGCTCCCAGTTGGGATCTAGTCCGATATCGGATCAGATTCGAAGACTAAATGTAAGATCCGTAAACTAGATTCCATTAGGGATCCAGAACCGGATCCTGTAATGACTCTAAATAGATTCCCCATGGAATCATTGAGGAATCTGGGAAGGATCACGGGTGAATACAGGCTGAAATAAAGTGTCAAAAATGGAATTATGACATGTTAAATTTATTATAAAAATAAACAACATTTATAAAGTTTTGGTGCATTAAACTATCAGTAAAAAAAAATTTGTCCAAAGATTCAAATGGCAGATCGCGCTCATCGCGAGATTTTGATGTGAATTAAAAAAAATTCACATCAAAATCTGTGAATGCAAATGTATTGACAAGAAATTATAAATACAAAAAAATTCACAAAATTAGTTGTGAATTTTTTCGTATTTAAGACAAATTAAAATCAAATTCAAAATGATTAGATTAAAATTTGCGCCAAAAGTGAGTTCGTACGTATTTTGAGAGAAAACATTGCCTCGAGGCAAAGAAATTTTTGCACATAACTTTTTGTGCGAACATTTCTTTGCCTCAACACAATGTTTTCTCTCAAAGTACGTTTACACTTGTGGTGTAAATTTTAATATAACTGTCGTGAATTCGATTTTGATTTTCCTCAACTTGAGGAAATTCACAACTCATTTTGTGATTTTTTTCATATTTATAATGTAATATTTGAAACTCACAACTTTTTTTGCAAAAATTTCTTTGCCTCGACGAAATGTTTTCTCTCGAAATACATAAGAACTCACGGTTGGTGTAAATTTTAATCTAATCATTGTGAATTTGATTTTAATTTGTCTTAAATACATGTTTATACCCACCGACATGTCGGTGGGTATAAACAGAGACTTATTCCCCAAAACCGGTATCCCGGTTAGAATCCAACTTGCATCAGTATCGGAATATGTACGACGACGATGGCATCATTTTGAAAATTTTGGCATCACGTGTATTTTCGGTATTACTATGTAATTCCTATCTATACATAGGAATTTTATAGATAGGAATCTATAGACAGAAATTCCTATCTATAGATAGGAATTCCATAGTAATACAGAAAATAAACGTGACGCCAAAATTTTCAAAATGATGCCATCGTCGTCGTACATATGCCGATACTGATGCAAGTTGGATTCTAACCGGGATACCGGTTTTGGGGAATCCATGACAAATCCTGATCGGGATTTGATCGGACATAGGGTATCCCGGTCAAAATTTCTGCACGGGTATTTCTCAGGGTTGGGGCGAGTTGAGGGGAAACATTTCATTGGGATTATTTTCAGTATGCAACCATCTACCTTCAGTCAAAAATTCATATTTTGCGCTAAAAAGTGCTGGGTTTTCGTCTCTTTTACTAGACTTTAGAGTAACAAATGGATCGATGCACGTGTCGATCGATAACTGAATACGCAAATAAATCAATCAAATTATCGTCAAGCTGGTTGGTTAGTAAACACGACTCAGGCTGCTAAAAAAAAATGAAAACTCCACGAACGAGGAGCTCAACGACACCGGAGTAAATAAAAAAAAAAGTAAACGACCAAACGACTAACTTGGCTCGAGCGTCAAAAAAAAAGGGTTGAAGAGGCAGTAAGTTGTGAGTACCTCAGAGGTACGAACTATAACAGGACATTACTCCCTCGTCTCACTCAGGCGCGTTGCTTTTTTCCTCCCCTCCCCGTCGCCCTCGCAGCGCACTCGAGCTGTCTAATACACATAACTGTGTGTTGCAAATTTCATGGCTTTTTCCGGCGATAATACGCCTTTCCCTCGAGTTTTATTGCGGCAATGCGTGCCCGGGCATTATTTCAACCCTTTTGGGGGCTCGTTGCGGTCATCCAGCCGAGTAAAATAGTCCCCCCATTGTGTCTCGAGGGGGGGGGGGGGGGGGGGGGGGGGTAAGCAAAAAAGGCGAAAAACCAAAAGGTCAAAGCCGCACGAAGGATTTTCGGTCGTCAATGTCGTAAAACCATCGTTGGACGCTCGTTTCTCCATTCAAATATCAATTCTCTGCAAAGCTTGTACAAACAACTCGTGGTACACACAATATACCAGAAAGTGCAGTGACGAATGGAGCAAGAGACGGAGATAAGTGGGGGGGGGGGCGAGTGAGAAAGAATTCGTACTGAATGTTGGTGCGTCTCGCATCAACCCATGGGAATCCCCCTAGCTTCGCTCTCGCTCTTCCGCACACACTTTTAACCCCCCCTGAAGCACAGGTAGCGGAAGGGTTGTTGATTCTTTTACCGCCAAAAATCCTGATCGTTTACGATCCAGCTCTATATAGCACCCTGCTCCTTTTTTTTCGTAAAAAAAATGCCGTTAACACTCAGCAGCCCTTTTTCTCTGATAATTCTTTAACCCTTCTGGCTGCCCATGAACATGGATTTATATATATATATATATATATATATATATATATATATATATATATATATATATATATATATATATATATATGTATATATATATACATATACATATACATATACATATACATATACATATACATATACATAGACATATACATATACATATACATACATACATACATACATATATATATATATATATATATATATATATATATATATATATATATATATATTATAAAATTGTCGTGTCTCGGCCTTCTTTGCAAACGGAAATTAAGCTGGTATGAGTAGAATACGATGCTCAGACTTTGTCTATGACTTTGGACATTTTGTCCAAAATGTGAAAGCGGAATTAAAAATTTTAAGGGGTCTTAACTTTAGACGCTAAAAAAAGCTTTTTTTCGTGAATGTTTTTGATAGGATTGTATTGTAGATATTGATATAAAAGTCGTTACACTTAATAAATACATTTTCGAAATATATTTGAAATTTTCTTATTTATTCATTTAAGTCACTGTTTATAGATGAAAATGGTAGTTAAAAAAATGTCCTAAAAAAATTGTAGATCTACGCTGTTGACGAACTCGGAGATGGATGATCCGAAACAAAAAAATCAAATGGTTTCAGATTCAATATGTTAATAGCGCGTATCATACGATTTTTTATATATGCAAAAATAACAAAATGGCGGACATTTTTCGAAAAAAAAAACGTGTTTTTCACCGTTTTTGGCAAAAGAAATAGCAAATATCAAAATTAAAAATAATCCTTTTTTTTAAATTATAATAATAATCCAAAATTAAATAATCAAAAATCATAATCCAAAATCCAATCCAATAATCCAAAATTAATAATCCAAAATTAAAAAATAAGCGCTATATTTATAGTTGTAAAGAATATGTGGTTAAAATTTCATAAGGATCGGTTCAGTAGTTTCGAAGATTTGATCAACAAGCCGTCGGAAAACGTTGTTTCGAGAAAAACGCGTTTAAGGGGAGATATACACCTAGAAACCGGAAAAAAAAGGTCATTTTTGTGAATTTTTACGAGGAAAACTATTGGAAATTTCGGATTGGGGTTTCAATGATCTAAAGGTGTATACATTCAAAAATATGTTTAATTTTCTTTATTTAACAATATCAAAAATATACAAGGATATTGTATGATCCTTGGAGCGTCGTAAAAAAATCTGCGTATACGGTACCCACTGGCGTTTCGTCGAAAATCGTCTAAAAAAAAAAATCCGAAAAGATTATTAAATTAGATACTATAATCTAGTACTTGTCATAGCCGATTTTGAAAATATCGATTTATGACAAAATGGCGGACGTTTGAACGTTAATAGTGATTTTTGGGCCAAAAATTAGTTATTATTTTGCCTACAAAATAAAAACTAAGTATCGGGAAAAAAAAATCCTATGACGAGTACTAGATAATGGTGTATGGAATAACCACAAAAAACCTCAAGGCAATCGGTTCATTGGTTTTCGAGAAATTTTGGGTACCGATTTGAAAAACGTGGTTTTGAGAAAAACGCGTTTGAAAATTTGGGAATGAATAAATCGTGAAATTTCTCAACTTAGATGGAATCATCGATACCGGGCCCATAATGGAGGTCTTCTACGGTCGACGGAATGTTCATAGCTTCTAAATCCTCGACCTCAAATATCTAAGTGTATATCTCCCGTTAAAGTTTCTTTGCCTTACATAAATACATAACATTTTTTTTTTTATGTATTTCGAAAGTACATTCATTAAGTGTAACAACTTTTATATCAATATCTATGATATAAACCTATCAACAAATTCATGAAAATAGCCTTTTTAGCGTCTAAAGTGAAAGGACCCCTTAATGGTGTATTGATGTGTCTTAATCGATACAAATTTTCCACAATTCAATCATCGTAGTAGTATCGTAAAGTTGTCTGTGAATTAATTTTTGCAGGCTGAAATTGGGCTGCATCTTTGCAAAATATGTTTCGTCGAATTGAGAATGTTATTTATCATCGAGGTGTCTTCATCGTAAATGTTCTACATGAATTATTTATCTTACTAGTTGGGTTGAAATACGATGCTGAGACTTTGTCTATGACTTTGGACATTTTGACGAAACACTAAAACCGGAATTTAAACATTTTGATGATTATCAAGATGTCTTCATCTGTGAAATTGGTACATGGTTCATTGATCTCACTAATATTATCAAGTTGTCTGTAAATTCATGTTTTCAGACTAAAATTAAGATCTACCATTTTTCGAAATGTGGTGTGGCTGTCTGATCGAGGTGACGTGGAAAGTACCGAATCTTATTCCCTCGACCTTCGCCATGTGAAAAATAAACTTCCGGAATTTCCCTGCACTTTATTTCACCCTGATCCGTCAAGTGGAATCTCAGAGAATCCGATTTTCTCGCTAATAAGACGATGATGTCTTTCATCATCCATGAGGAAGATCTTCAGCTTCCTCGTAAAATAATATCACCAGCTTTAATTATTCTCTAACCCAATGGTTCGCATTATTTTTTTGGTAATGCAATTATGAATATGTAAGCTGTACAAACAAACATTTTCTCGAATCTCAATGGGCACCATGTTGTTCTCCAATGTGTAAAAAAAATCAAATACGTATAAAAATCCATTCCTGTCCCACGTGACCCAAAAAAAAGGAATCCACCAGCAAAGGCAATGCCAATTGTGCTACTTTCGTCGTCACTTGCCCAAAGTACACCTCAAACGCCTTCGACCAGGCTTCAACGCAAAAAACCAGATCCGCAAAAGTCCTATCCACCACATTTTCCAATGTTCCAAATGATCTTCCCTGATCATGAAAAATGATCTGCCCTGATCATGAAAAATGATTTTCCCTGATGATGAAAAAACCAGATCTGCAAAAGTTCTATTCACCACATTTTCCAATGTTCCAAATGATCTTCCCTGATCATGAAAAATGATTTTCCCTGATGATGAAAAAACCAGATCTGCAAAAGTCCTATCCACCACATTTTCCAAGTTTCCAAATAATCTTCCCTCATTAATAGAAAAAAGACGAGTAACCCAACGCGACAATGTCACACGAGTCGGATAAAAATCACCGAACAATCAAATACCCAAACTCAGCCGCGTTTTTGCAATTTTAACTTTCCCCTCTGAACTGCCCGATACTGCCATCAAACCAATGTCTCTTCATCGTCGTTGTTGCTCATTATTTCGACGCTGTCTCCGCACAAATGATAAACCATCGAGACCGTGCTGAGCAACACTCAGTCAAACCTAAGGCAAGTTGATTCAATCTGCGGCAGCTCCGTATTAGCAGCAGCCCCCGTTGATCAGCTGGAGGCAATGGAATGATGAAAAAGATGACGGTAATTTCGCTGCTTGTGTCGTCAAGCACAAATCTGCCACTTTTATACTCTCGCGGCTGCTCAGCGTGGAGCGTTTGAGAAAAGGGAAACTCCATTAATGAACTGTTACAGTCGGAGTTTATGTCTTCTTATACATATATGGGGAAAGTTAATTTTAAGGCGTTACCCCCCGTATTTTTTTTAAAGAAAACTACAAAACTCTTTTAATCGATCAATGTACCATCTTAAAGAACACATCTTGAAGAACGTTCAGGAATTTTTTTATTGAAAAATATTACATTCTTTAGTGGCAAATGGCCGTCAATGAAATCATGTTTTTATATACACGGTTTGCGGTGAACAACATTGCGGCGAAATGAATCATCTGAAAAAAAAATGCGGATGGATTTGGTCAAATATAAGTATAAACTAGTCTTTAATCGAGGGATTTTAAAAAATATTCATTTTTCACAAAATGGCGGACAGTCAAAGTTAATGGTTCGATTTTAACGAAAAAAAACGGCCCTTTTTTGGCTACAAAACGGCCATTTTTTTCTAAAAAAAAAATCGAACGATTAAAGACTACATTTTTATGTATTAAATAAGCCTGCAAAATTTCAAGAAGATCGGTTCATTAGTGTTCGAGTAATCTTGGTCACCGACTTCGGAAATGCCATTTTGAGAAAAACGCGTTTAAAGTTTCAGTTTCCGGTCGTTTACACAACGGATTCTTCTCTTTCAACGCTCATATGTCAGTCAATTTTGTTCGGATCGACTTGAAATTTTCAGGACATATTCTCAGATACTTATACTTCAAAAAAGTGCAATAAAAAAAATTGATTTTTTTCAAAATCGCAAGTGGGGGTAACCCCTTAAAGACGTTGGACTTTGTGAAAGGTCCTCAAAGTATCCAGATATGCTGATAGTCAACGTGACTTATAATAATAAATATTACGAGGCAAGGAGACGAGATTTAATGTATACATAGGTGAATGTATACGGCGAATGACGAAGACGTCTTGGTGGCCGTAGGACTGAGATTCAAGTCCGGAGGCAAGTGTACCGTGACGGCGCAGCATCCTGTCTTCCTCTCGCCCCTCAACCTCGAAGACCTCACCGTGGCTTGCCCAGAAGATTCCTTCCATTCTGGCCACCACACCTCCCTTCTCACTGTCACTCTCTCTCTCTCTCTCTCTCTCTCTCTCTCTCTCTCTCTCTCTCTCTCTCTCTCTCTCCCTCTCTCTCTCTCTCTCACTCTTTATTCATTTCACTCCCTATCACTCTCATTCTCTCTTTATTTTCCTTCGCTACCGATCATCACCGCTGCTCTCCTCGATTCATATATACGTATCTGTGTGTATGTCTATGTGTGTGTGTGTATGTGTGAGCCGAGAACAGAGCTAACCAAGAGATTCTCCCCGATCGCTCCCGGTCTTCCGCCTTATACTTCGTCTTCATCATCATTATCATCAGCAACATCATCATCATCATCATCATCATGTCGCGTTTTTAATCTTCTTCCTTTGCTTTGATCTTCCTCGTGTTGGAAATCAACAGCAACGAAACAACGGATGAACATATTCTAGAAATTCTATACACGTTCTCACTCTCTCTCTCTCTCTGCCTCTCGATAGCAAACTGAGGATCAACTACCTTTCCCAATAGAACGTCCAGGTATTGGATGGGTGTATCATTTATTTGGATTAATTTTTGTCAACTACGGCTCTTTATTGGGTGAACGATTACTCTGATTGGCAGACCTCATCAAACGTCTCCAGGACTGGGTGAAATTCCCGCCATTTTTAGCTCATAACCTCCAATTGATGGCACCTCCACGAACCGTCCAAGGAAGAGGATTGCCAGCAGTCATTTAGGGGGCTATACCAGTGTGACACTTTCAAAACATACATTTTTTGGATTGCCTTTTTCGACAGTATACTTTATACTAAGCAGTTTTTATGGTTAATATCATTTTATGTTGCAAAAATCTTGAAACGCGTTTTTATCGAAATGAGATTTCTTAAATTTGGTGACATTGCAACTCAAAGAGCAATTATCCGATTGTCTTGAAATTTGAACTGAGTGCTCTTGAATATATTTACTCTCCAATGACGTAGGATATTTTTGATTGGATGAAAATTGACGATTTGGCATTGGAAAAAAAACGACCATTTTATGGGCAATATAACAGACCTTTTTTCATAACTACGCCATTTTGTTAGATTTTGATATTTTTCGAAAATCCTATGTCATTGTACAGGAAATACCTTCCAGTTTACCGACATTTTTTCCTTTTTCGGTTTCAGCTACTCCATCGGCCGGAATCGTGTCAGCAGTGGAGGAACTTTTTTTTGGCGCCTCCGAAGGCAGCGCATAAGTCGCTTGGATCTCAATATTTTTCTATGAAAAAATTATGCAATATACGTCAAACATAGCCAAATATATTCTTAATTTTCCGAAACATTTAATTGAGTACTTTTCTTACAAAAAATTCCCGAAAATCACCCAAATTTTCAACGTTCACACTGGCATAGCCCGAGCGTTTCAGTTGAGTCAAATGACGGTTTATTCATTTTTTTTTCAATGAACCTCAAAAAAATGTATACGAGGTACAGATTTATTCTATATATGCTAATTTTTTTAAATATATAATTAAAGGGCAAAATTATGCATTTTAACATTTTTATTACGTAAAGTGAAAAAAACTTTCGTGTTACTACCAACTTGAAAAAGCATAACATTATCGAAAATGTAACATATCGAAAAGCATAACATTATGAAAAACTACGACTACGAATGTTTTATACAATTCACAATGAAATTTTGAGTAACTCGTAATTATGCCTATTCATATTTACGTCACGAGATTATTGGCCCATGGTTTACGATGAGCAAGATGAGGATTTTTTTTCGAAATGTTCACGAAGGTTCAGTTTGCGTTAATCCGTTGTTAGAAACGGTTTATCTTGGTGCTAAATAACAATAAAAATTACATAACCTTTAGCGTGAAAGTCTTGCCCATCTAACCGCACGTTAAATACATACATTAAACTATTTTTTATCTCTGGTGTTAGGTGGTGAAAAAGTTCAAAAAATTCGTAAAGACTCAGTATAGTGTAAACAATAACATGTATTTTTTATTAAATTTAACCTTGGACTGTGGCTAACGCTCCAACCTCCTTAAAGACGAGTTTTCAAATTAAAAGATTGATCTTCCAGATCAGAGCAAACGATCATGGAAAACTGCCAATGGACAATGCAATATACCGATTATCCTTGATCCGTGATCGTAATCCGAACGATTGAACTTTCCAGCATTTTTTTTTTCTTACTTCCTAAGTCCGGACGTTGGATATTGAGAAACGGAAATCGTTACTGAATCAAAGCTCGCTCCATTTTTTGTGGAACCCCTCCGGGGGAGTTTTTATGCTCCGGTCGAAGAGATTTTGGGTCTGGCGATCTCCTTTCGTAAGTCCCCGTCATCCTAATTCATACGGGAGTGCAGAGGGGAGGGGTATATACCGTGGACAATCAAGTGCAGAGCTGGTCGATCACGTGCAAGCATGAGCGCCCCGAGTCTCATCGTGGCTCTGAGCCGATATCAATATACACGTACACACATGTATACATACATACATACATACATACATACATACATACATACATATATATATATATATATATATATATATATATATATACATACATACACATATACATACATACATACATACATACATACATACATACATACATACGTACATACATACATACATACATACATACATACATACATACATACATATATATATATATATATATATATATATATATATATATATATATATATATATATATATATATACAGGGTGTCCTGTTATGAATGGATAATGCTGCAACTGTCGATAAGTCAAATCATGTCCTACATGCTTGAACTTAAATTTAGTTAAAGTTCCACGAATTTCAAGATTTTGGGCTTCATGTTATTTTTGGAAAAAAAATCATCTGCTTTTGGTTCGTCGCATGCCATTTTTACAAATGATGTGAATCGACAATAACTAAGCCACTTTTTTAAGTAAATGACACGATGTGCGTAGTACATTTGTTTACACCGCATGCTATCAGAGTCAGACGTTCGAATTGGTTTGTATAAAAATTCTGCATTAGATATTTTTCAGACTTAAAAAAAGCAGACTTTTCTGAGCAAAACAAATCCGAGTCGGGCCTCGCTCTATTAGGGTTTCGTACACACGAATTAACTTTTTCTAAATAGATATTTAATTAGGTGATGCTGTTTTCTGCCTTAGTTTTTAAGTAGTACTAAACTGAAACGATATGGGGTGATGGTAGCTAAAGAAGGCTTTGTATACTCCTGCTGTAAGCTAATAATGTAAATACACAAAATTATTGCTATTTAAATATTAACAATACGAAATTGCTTATTTTTTTTAAGTCGGTACTAGCCAATTGCCAATATTGTCACATTTTTCGCAGAGAAGAGGAGGCGAATAAAAATAAATGAAGTATACGATCTACAGCCTTTTTATAAATTTGCAATCTCGTATCTTCCGTGACGTGAACTCACGTTCTTGGTTGACACCGACTCCAAAATTAAGTCAGTTGGTATTGTAAATATTTAAATAACAATAATTTTATGTATTCTCATTATAAATTTGTTGTAGTGTGTATACAATAAATTATTGAATATTACTACATCATGTATCAGCGTTTTCAGTATTTGTTGTTTGAATACAATATATTGTACATAATATAGAAAATTTCCGGATAGGATTCCGAAACCCCCCACCGATCGAGCTGAAATTTTGCACAAACCTTCCTTTTCATATTTTAGGAATATTTTTGTCCAAACAAAAAAACCCAAACAACCAAACTTAAACAAACACAAACAACCCAACAAACAAACCCCAACAACCACACTTAAACAAAGAAAAAATCCCAAATAACCAAACTTAAACAAACACAAACAACCAAACCCAAAGCCAAAAACTATTGCACGTCACCAAAAATGCCTTTAGGGAAACCCCCCTCCGATAGAGCTGAAATTTCGCGCAAACCTTCATGATAATATTTCAAGAATATTTTTGTTCGAACAAAAATACACAAACAACCCAAAACCTAAACAAACGAAAATAACCAAACAAACCCGAACAACCAAAGCAAAACAAACACAAACAACCCAAACCTAAACAAACGAAAACAACGAAACAACCGAAGCAAACAAACACAAACAACATAAGCAAAACAAACACAAACAACCGAAACCCAAAAACTTATGCACTTCGCCAAAAATCCTTCAGGGGGTGTCTTAAAAATATTATTTGAAGGGAAGGTTTGTGCCAAATTTCAGCTCGATCGGGTGGATCTCGGAACCTTACCCCAAATTCCTAACTAGTTTAGTTTTTGAGATAGACCCCCTTATCTAAATTTCTATAATTGTGTACTAAAATTCAAAAACCGAGTACTTAGAAAATTTTCCCGGCCATCATCTTTTGGGACATCATTTTTGAGGTCCTAGAGGACCATTTTGAAAAAAATTGATTTTTCGAAAATTCTTGTGGCCTAACCCCTTAATAGGTTTCCCTTTTACCCTTTGGGTACGGAACCCTAACGAGAGTTTTTTTTTAACGGGTCAAAAAAGTTGTCATTTGTAGAAATGGCATGCGGAAAAACCAAAAGCAGATGACTTTTATCTCGAAAACCGTGGGACTTTTACTAAACTGAAATTTCAGCGTTTAGTAGGACATGATCTGGCTTATCGACAGTTGCAGGATTATCCATTCGTAACGGGACACCCTGTATATACTATACGAATGGACTCACCTGATCACGCGCCACCGCACGGTAGCGCGGGTCTTGAACTCCGTCATTTTTTCCGCGCCGAACGCTCCTTTTTTTCTCCACTTTTCGTTGTGCTTTATTTTTTCGATTCCATTTGCCAGCCACGTATAAAAAACGGAGTAACGGGGAGCGAGAGCCCTCCTATGTGGTCTAAGATCTGTTCTCGCAGCGTTACTCCGTGACTAATTTCCGAGACTCGATAGTCGGAGGAACTCGCGCCGCGCCGTAATTCGAAAAAAAAAATTCATTGCTTCATAGATATAATTTTAATAGTAAGGCCCAACATACGCGCGATATCTCTCTCTCTCTCTCTCTCTCTCTCTCTCTCTCTCTCTCTCTCTCTCCCTCTCTCCCCCCTCTCTCTCCCCCTCTCTCTCTCCCTCTCTCTCCCCCTCTCACTCTCTCCCCTCTACCCCTCTCTCCCTCTCTCTCCCCCCTCTCCCTCCCTCCCTCTCTCTCTCTCTCTCCCTCTCCCTCCCTCTCTCCTCCTCCCTCCCTCCCTCTCTCTCTCTCTCTCTCGTCTCTCTCTCTCTCTCTCTCTCTCTCTCTCTCTCTCTCTCTCTCTCTCTCTCTCTCTCTCTCTCTCTCTCTCTCTCTCTCTCTCTCTCTCTCTCTCTCTCTCTCTCTCTCTCTCTCTCTCTCTCTCTCTCTCTCTCTCTCTCTCTCTCTCTCTCTTCTCTCTCTCTCTCTCTCTCCTCTCTCTCTCTCTCTCTCTCTCTCTCTCTCTCTCTCTCTCTCTCTCTCTCTCTCCTCTCTCTCTCTCTCTCTCTCTCTCTCTCTCTCTCTCTCTCTCTCTCTCTCTCTCTCTCTCTCCCCCTCTCTCTCTTTCTCTTTATTTACGCTTTTAATTTTCATAGATTGACTTTTTTGCTTTTCGTATTAAGTATTTTTTTAAATTAATTAACTTTTCTCTGTGTTGAATGATAAATGTTAATTGTGTGCGATAGGACATTTATTGATCCATTTGCACGGATAAACGTAATCCAGTCTAATCAATCTCTTTATCTATCTTCGATATACTTATTTATCGTATTTCGTCTTCGCGGATATATGAGGCCCCAAGCAAGTCGCGTTGTTGGCGCCCAAATTTCGTAGGTAACCAAATGTGGTTTATAATATGACGTGGTATAAACCTTTAGGCAACAGGATTCATACAGGGTGTTAGGAAGGTCGATGGAAAGCTTAAGGGGATGATAGGTCACCTCGTTAGGAACATATCTAACCTAGGTTGCCTTAGCCCAAAGTCTAAGGATTTCGACTTATCATGGTAAGTATGATTTTTGGAAAGTTTTCAGAAACGAGGTACTAACTCGTTCATAATGTTCAAACAGACAATAATTGGTAACTAAAATGTAATTAGGAAACTTCTAAATTTGAAGTAAATCGAGTGAAAATTGTGAAGTTATTTGTCACGCCAATTGGAAAAAAGCTGTTTCTATACTAAGTAGATGTGTAATTAATTTTATAAGTGAATCATTTTTTCATGCAATTTTTTTTAATTCGCACATGATTTTATACCCGTTACTGTGGCCTAAGGCCTTAAATCACACATCAAAAAATAACATAGCAAAGCAACCAGAAGAGCAATGTAAATGAAACGTAAAAGAGGGAGAGAGAGAAAGGACATTTTGGGCCCATTATGTCTATATATTATAGGCTATCAATACATCTAACAATTTTGAAGACGGTGCTCGGATTCGATGTCTCAAAATCATCCTTTTTTACACACACACACACGCACACACATACACGCACACACATACACGCACATGCACACGCACACACACACACACACACATACACACACGCACGCACACACACGCACACACACACACATATATGTATGTATATATATATGAGCACACACACATACGCAGGAGTACGGGGATTCGCGGGAAATTTTCTTCCCCGATGGAGAATAGTATACAAATTCTAAAGAAATCTCAAGATTCGAAAATAGGGTGAGGAAAAAAATAAGTCTCCGGCGATCGTCGGGCGGGTTAGGCTAGGTCGGATCAGGTGCCCGGGAGGACGTAAGCAGCGGCCAGTGCAGCGGGCAAGGACCCAGAGTTCTATATATATATAAGTATATATTTAGAAGCCATAGACTCCCACGCCAAACAAAAGTCCCTAAGCCTCGGAGACTGAACATGATACCCCATTTGCTGTCTGTATACGCGTACGAAATTTTCGAGTTGCCCCGACAGGCAATGGCATCATAGTGCGAGACCGTGTGCGCATATGTGTGTGTGTGGGCCTTCTCGCGTACAACGCGCGTATTGGTGGTGCGCGAGCGAGTGAGAAAATGGGCACAATGCCGCCTGCCGGAGTTACGTAACCATCCGGCGGTCCGAGCGCGCAGCAAAGGTGGGCCCCTCTCCGCGCGTCGTCGCGTGAATGGGGGCCCCGTATACGCGTCGTACGCACACGCGGATACAAGGGTCCCCGAGTGTACAGTCGCATGCACACGCGGAGGGAAAACAAGGAGATGTTGGGGAGCGTGAGGTATGTAGACTGAAAGAGAAAGAGTATAAACTTCGGGATGAGATGCTCCTGCCGGGGGAATGGTCCCTGTATTCGGACGCCTGTATTTGGGGCCCCTTGAGCAACGAGAACTACGCCAGAGTAATGACGCACGTGTATTTACCAATCGAGAGGGAACATGTACGAGAAAGCGAATGTAATGTTCTCGAAAGGGCAAGGTTAGCTTGGACTTTTGGGCCTTATGAGCCCTGGCACGTTAATGTGACCAATTGGCAAATATAGAGAGAAGAAGAAGAAAGAGAGAGAGAAAGAGAAGAAGAAGGATGTAAAAGAACGGGCAAAACTACAGGCAAAGGGCCTCCTTGGGATTTGGGCCTTATCACGATAGATATAGTGATGCAAAAGTACATCGAATACTCGAATACGAGGTGATATGGAAAAGCTCTTAAAAGCAAGCCTCTGGAAAGGTCGGAATATTCGGTCTCGCAATAACTGGGCCTTACATTGAGAAATCTTTCTAAAAAAGGCAAAACGACCATTTGAAGAAGCGGAAACGAATAAAAGCGGAGAACTCGATCTCGGACCAAACTAGCTGGACCTTACAGTCCCTCGTGCAATATTTTGGGCCTTATTTCCGTGGGGGGGAATCGAAACGCAGAAATCCGCGATCCTTCTCTAACGCAGAGAAACCAACGCGGGGAGATTGACGAGTTGTCGCTGACGAGGCAGCACGCAGTAGTATCCATTCAAAGATATTTTGGGACTCATTTGGGAAAATAACTGACGCACATCGACCGTAGCATAGATACGACGAACCGTGACGCGGAGTGAACGAAGATGAAGAGTTGCCGCCGACGAGAGGGCGCCCAGAGTTCATAGTCAAAAACATTTTGGGCCTTATACTCGGCGGGGAGAACGACGTTCCCATGCGTATCAGAGGGCCGAGATTTTCGGTACGGCGGCAGAGCCTAAGAATTCTCTCGTTTGTCTTTTCGAACCGCCGCCCCTGCCGTTGATCCGTGCGGCATGAATGGTAAGTCCCAAAATTATATACATCGGGCGCCGGGCGCGCCGCAGAGTAAGACTGAGCGTAGTCAATAACGCTACTGGTTAATGGACTTCCTCTTTGATCTCGACGATCTAGCACGTCGCGCATAACGTGCGTCCAACTTATGAACATATATTTTATCTTTAATTCAATTTCCCGTTCGAATGACCGGGCAAGATTGGGCCGGGCGCGTGGCACTTTTCACGAGCGGGCCCCGGTGATCGGGGCCTCGGTACGTATCCGTAAAGTGCTTTGAATGAAAATAGAATGGGGCGAAAAAAATTGTGAAAAAGTTAGATAAAGTGATGGTCAGAAAGCGAGCGAGAGAGAGAGAGAGAGAGAGAGAGAGGGAGGGAGGGAGGGAGAGAGAGAGAGGGGGAGAGAGAGAGAGAGAGAGAGAGAGAGAGAGAGAGAGAGAGAGAGAGAAGAGAGAGAGAGAGAGAGAGAGAGAGAGAGAGAGAGAGAGAGAGAGAGAGAGAGAGAGAGAGAGAGAGCGAGGGTGGGAGGGAGGGAGGGAGGGAGGCAGGGAGAGAGGGGGGAGAGGGAGAGAGAGAGAGAGAGAGAGAGAGAGAGAGAGAGAGAGAGAGAGAGAGAGAGAGAGAGAGAGGAGGGAGGGAGGAGAGAGAGAAGGAGGGAGAGAGAGGGGGGAGAGGGAGAGGGAGAGAGAGAGAGAGAGAGAGAGAGAGAGGAGAGAGAGAGAGAGAGAGAGAGAGAGAGAGAGAGAGAGAGAGAGAGAGAGAGAGAGAGAGAGAGAGAGAGAGAGAGAGAGAGAGAGAGAGAGAGAGAGAGAGAGAGAGAGAGAGAGAGAGAGAGAGAGACCGAGAGAGAGAGAGTGAGAGAGAGAGAGGGGAGGGAGGGAGGGAGGGAGGGAGAGAAGGAGGGAGAGAGAAGGAGGGAGAGAGAAGGAGGGAGAGAGAGACAGAGAGAGAGAGACAAGAGAGAGAGAGAGGGAGAGAAGAGAGAGGGAGAGAGAGAGAGGGAGAGAGAGAGAGACAGAGAGAGACAGAGAGAGAGAGAGGGGGGGAGAGAGAGAGAGGGAGAGAGAGAGAGGGGGGGAGAGAGAGAGAGAGATCGCGGAGGGCACAGT
>OZ023315.1:8143178-8160678 GCA_964007375.1 Ophion obscuratus | reverse complement strand
CACATAATAACGTGGCTGCTGCGTACAGCAATAAGAGAACACAATGTGTTTTCCACAACCCGTTCGATCTTTCAATATCGAACGCGTGCAGGCTACTTGTTCAGCATCTTTTTCTCTTTGCTAATACTCTAAACAATATTGGGCTCTCGACAATCGCAGAAAAATCGTTTTCTGCAGAGCCCCATGATCTCGGCGGTCTTATTTATCATTTTTATTTTGAAAACCTCAACTTGAGACGTTAAATGAATAATTGAGATAACAATCGAAACGAATTAGGGATTGGCTGGCATGAACAATGAACTTCGAATGCATAATGAATTTTTAGTGTAGTAATTTAAAAGGTATAATGAGTTTTACGGGAATGCATGTTTTTTTAATAAAAATAATTTTGTATTATGAATGATGAATATATTGATGGAACAATTTTTGTAAAAAAAACATGTAAATTTTATTGTTATTATTATATTAATAGAATAATATAAAATAATATGAATAGTAAATAAACGTTGAATTGATAATAATAATTTTGTAATATAAATAATAATGTAAATAAAATAATATAAAATAATATAAAGAGTAAATAAACATTGTATTTATAACATTATTTTTCAATTAATCATAATTTTGATTAATTGAAGTTTTAATTAATACATTTTTTCAAATAAACTTTTAGTTTTCACATGAACTTTAAGTAAAAAATTAAAATACCAATTTCCATTAGACTTGAATCTCGAATTTACTTTTCCCTTTGCTGATCCCCATCATCGTCGTTCGATCATTTCGCATAATCTTCAAACTCAGATTCAGCGCGTTTCAGACAAAGTTAAACTTTCGCCCAATTTGCGCCCTCGACTAAAACATCATTAAGCGAAATGTCCGCAAAATTTGGTGGAAATTGCTGTACGCGTTTGAGCGTAGTCCGCAAACAAATGGAAACGTCGACAAATAATCGAGAGAGACCGAGAGAGGGGGGGGGAGAGGAAGGAGCGGGAGGTAGATAGACAGGGATTAAAAAGCCTCCGTACCCTTCCGTTCAATTATCCCAGCTTATTCCGTGTTTTTCCCATTTTTCCCAACTTCAAATACAACCCGCAAACTTTGCTCAATGCTCGAATCGCCGGCTCTCCTCGTTTGCATCCAAAAATCGAGAATTAATTTTTGCTTTAATAATTGTTTTCCCATAAATCCGGCTTTTCGAGGATCGAGCCCATACGGCGATTATTATTTGTGCGCCTCGTATTTCTCGGCTGTGCATATGCGGAGGGCCTCATCGCCGAGATTGATTTAGCGAGCTAATGACGATGAGCGGTCTATCCTTTCTCGTCGAAATTACAACCGGTATAAAATCAAGAGAGAGAGAGAGAGTGAGAGAGAGAGAGAGAGAGAGAGAGAGAGAGAGAGTTTTATTTCGTACTCTCGAGCGTATGCTCTCTAAAAGTACCGTGCATACATATTTACAAGTGCACATGCACTAGAATTTTGCGGATACGTCGCACCGCTGGATAATCGTATAGATACATGTAAATATAATCAATAATAATAATAATAATGATAAAGATGACAATACCGATAATAAAAGTACCCTGTAATAATTCAAAATTCAAAATGTAAAGTTTATAAATTAAAAATAAAAGAACTCTAAATGAAATAATTCAAAATTTAACAATTAAAAATGCAAAAATATCGATTCAGAAATTGAAAACTGAAAAATTGAAAATTCAAAGATTAAAAGTTTAAAAACACCGCTAGATAATCGTATAGATACATGTAAATATAATCAATAATGATAATAATAATGATAAAGATGACAATACCGATAATAAAAGTACCCTGTAATAATTCAAAATTCAAAATTGAAAATTTATAAATTAAAAACTAAAACATTGAACATTTTTATTAAGACATTTTTTAATCAAAAATAAAAAAAACTCTAAATGAAATAATTGAAAATTTAACAATTAAAAATGCAAAAATATAAATTCAGAAATTGAAAATTGAAAAATTGAAAATTCAAAGATTAAAAGTTTAAAAACACCGCTAGATAATCGTATAGATACATGTAAATATAATCAATAATGATAATAATAATGATAAAGATGACAATACCGATAATAAAAGTACCCTGTAATAATTGAAATTTCAATATTTAAAATTTATAAATTAAAAACTAAAACATTGAACATTTTTATTAAGACATTTTTTAATCAAAAATAAAAAAAACTCTAAATGAAATAATTGAAAATTTAACAATTAAAAATGCAAAAATATAAATTCAGAAATTGAAAATTGAAAAATTGAAAATTCAAAGATTAAAAGTTTAAAAACACCGCTAGATAATCGTATAGATACATGTAAATATAATCAATAATGATAATAATAATGATAAAGATGACAATACCGATAATAAAAGTACCCTGTAATAATTCAAATTTCAATATTTAAAATTTATAAATTAAAAACGAAAACATTGAACATTTTTATTAAGACATTTTTAAATCAAAAATAAAAAAAACTCTAAATGAAATAATTGAAAATTTAACAATTAAAAATGCAAAAATATAAATTCAGAAATTGAAAATTGAAAAATTGAAAATTCAAAGATTAAAAGTTTAAAAACACCGCTAGATAATCGTATAGATACATGTAAATATAATCAATAATGATAATAATAATGATAAAGATGACAATACCGATAATAAAAGTACCCTGTAATAATTCAAAATTTGAAAATTGAAAACTAAAACATTGAACATTTTTATTAAGACATTTTTTAATTAAAAATAAAAAACTCTAAATGAAATAATTAAAAATTAAACAATTAAAAATCCAAAAATATCGATTTGGAAATTGAAAATTGAAAAATAGAAAATTCAAAGATTAAAAGTTTAAAAACACCGCTAGATAATCGTATAGATACATGTAAATATAATCAATAATGATAATAATAATGATAAAGATGACAATACCGATAATAAAAGTACCCTGTAATAATTCAAAATTCAAAATTTAAACTTTATAAATTAAAAACTAAAACATTGAACATTTTTATTAAGACATTTTTTAATCAAAAATAAAAAAAACTCTAAATGAAATAATTAAAAATTAAACAATTAAAAATTCAAGGATTAAAAGTTACAAAATTTAAAATTGAAAGATTGAAATTTTGAATTGTAAAATTAAAAAATTAAGATTCAAGAAATTCAAAATTAATTTAAAATGAAAAATAAACGAATGTCCAATTAAAAGATGTAAAAATTCTAAAGAGTGAGAGGGGGGGGCGACGTAGACGCATAGGTCGTATGGTTTACCTGAAGGGTCGCGCTCATAGCCGAGAACCCTCGACATCTGGTCAGATTCTTTTTCACGAGAGGGAGGAGAAGAGTGAGACAGAGGAAGAAGAAAAAAGCGATCCACCAACACCTTATCAAATATACTAGAATACGAGGGAGGGAGCGTTGGTCCTGATGGGCCACGGCTGTGCCAGACGGTGGCGTCCGGAGCGAGAGCGAGAGAGAGAGAGAGAGAGCGCTGAGAAAAAAAATCGTCTTGGACGATGTGTGGGAAAGATTTCGAGAGGTTCACTTCCCTTGGACTCCCCTTAAGCCATATCCGCCCCCGCATCCCCGAGAGTCTATATTCTCATTTTCTCACGTGAATGAAGGAGCAGCTCGCGGCTCTGATAGTCATCGCACGCTGAGAGGGCGCCTGGCTAAAGCCTCGACGTTTATTTTTATTTTTTTCCCCTTCCATCTCTTTGTACCCCCTTTTTTTTCCACGTGTACACGCGTGTCTGTTTTCCTTTTTTGCGATCGCCCAACGCGTTAAAGTCGCAGGTGCCAAAGCCGCAAAAAAAGAAGAATTCACGAGGATTCAATAATCCCCGCGGCGCAAACTCTGCCGTTTTTTTTTGCATATTTGTACGGGAGGAGGGGGGGCAGGTTGAAACAGCGATCGCGAGAGTGTATTCTTTTTTTTTCGATTTTTTCATCCCACCTCTCGTGGCGGGCACTCGACAAGTCCGCGTGCACCCCTTCGCTGTTTTTTTTTTTCACGCTTTTTTGCGCTCTTTCCGCACGCGCCGCTTTTTTTTCCCTTCTCGAGACACACCGCAACGGGAAACCGGTGATTTTTCGGTGGTTAACGTGTAAAGTTTCCGCTCGAAAAAAAAAAAAACTTTTCGATCTTGCACTTTTGCTTCTTCTTGGGTAATTTTTTTTTTTGTTTTTTTCTCGAAATCCACGTGAAGTAGTTACGAAGATTGGCGGTGAGGTGAAAAAAAAAAACCGGCACACATCGGGCAACGATCCATCGTCCCTTCGCGACGATGATCGTTGGCGCACACGCAACGGCCGAAATTTTTTTTTCCATCTTTTTTGTCTCTTTTTTTGTCGATTTTTTTTTTTCGCTTCGAGCTCGTCAATGGCGAAGCAAATTTATGTGACGCGCGGACCCAACGGAACGGGGGCTACGATTTTACGGAAACGCGGAAAAACGGGGGATGCTTAAACGCTTCGGGACAGTTCCGAGGGCCCGTGGCACTCTCGGACTCTCCCCTCCAAACATATACCGACGTGTAACGCACATATGAGCGAGGCTGCAACGCTTTTCAACTTTTTTTTCTTCCTTGTTTTTTTTTTATACGCACGTTTATCCACCTTTGCACTCTCCTTCCGCATACGCGTGGTCTCCCCTCGAGATCGAGTAATACTGCGAGGTGGGGGGGGGGTCGATAGGGGAGAGTAGGGGAAGGGGGCGAAAATATTAAGGAGCGGAAAAAAATGATGAAAAAACCCGGGGCCAGCTTCCTTTTTCCTACGAGTCCACCGTTCTTATTATTACGTGTGTGTGTGTATATATATATATATATATATATATATATATATATATATATATATATATATATATATATATATATATATTATGTCGTCCACGCGCCACATGGTCGATCGTCGTTGTTTTTTTCGCAGTTTTTTCGCCGCTCGATTTTTTTTCTTCCCTTCTTTTTTTTTGTTCTCCTCGTATTCCGAAATCTCGCGGACGTGGACCGGGTGTTTCGATTGTGCATAGACCGAGGGGCGAGGTGAGTGTCCAGCGCGCACGTCCGGCGCCAACGGACCCCCCCCCCCCCCCCCCCCCCCCCGAGATCGAAATAAAAAATAAAGAAAAAAAAACCGGGCCTCATTCAGAATTTGCCTAACCGCCGCGCGTGGAAAATATTTTCTATAATGCCCATCATAGAGACGTTAAGGGTGTGGTGGAACGAGGAACGGAAAGAAAGGCAGAGGAAAAAAGAAATCTTACGAAATCGGCAGCGCGCGCGCGCGATCCTGCAACCGAATATCCTTGATACGCATTAGGGAAAAAAAATTGGTGGAGAAAAAAAATGGACGAGTAAAAAAAGGTGTATGAAACGAGAAGAAATCCACCCGTCCGTGTACCAAGTGAAATTCGACCTGTTAGATTCTGGTCTAGGTCTGTCGACCATTATTACGTTTATGAAAAAGAAAGAAAAACATTGGATATCACTAGAAATTACAATTTCGATAAAAATGATAATAATAACTGTTATTATTTTTTTTATTATTAAATATTAATAATAATAATAATAATAATAATGAGTAAAAATAAATATAACATTCTTTTTATTTTGGTATCATTATTATTATTATTATCATCGTCATCATCATCGTTACTCGTATGATGATATATCTCTCTGTCTACTATGATGATGTATTAATAATAATAACGAGAACATTTGCAATGAATAATAAGAACAATAGTGTAATAATAATAGTAACAATTATTATCATTATGAAGACGGGCGATGGTAGGTGGCCAAAAAAGCCAAAGGGAAAAAGTAAGAGCAATTATCAATGGTAACCCATCAAAATGGGGAAACGAAATCAAAGCAGCAATGGAAAGTGTCGGTGAGGGGGCAATCTGGCAAGCCCTGTGGAATGGAGATATAGAGAGGTGGAGAGAGAAAAAAAAAGACAGGCATGAGAAATTAAAATTGAACGAGAAATTCAGTAAGATTGGAGCAAAATCAATGGGTCAACGTGCTGCAAGGAATATAAACATAGGAAAACAGGTATACACGTGAAAAAAAAATATCGAGACGACCAGATCATTAGCCGAGAATTAAAAGAAACGTGGGCGAGGATAAAACGTGGTTGAGAAAAACGGGAGAAAAAGGATATGCAGACGCCCAATGTAGAATGTGCAATCGCCAATTTAAAATTTAAGACTTAGTTGAGATAGAAGTCTCGCCAAGGCGTTTTTCCATAGATTTTTATATCATTTTGAGGACACATTCAAGACACTATTAACGCGTTACCCCCACTTGTAACGCAAAAAAAAGGCCTTTTTCATGAATTTTTTTAAAGAAAACTACAAAACTTTTTTAATCCATCAATATACCATCTTAAAGAACACATCTTGAAGAACTTTCGGTAATTTTTTTATTGAAAAATATTACATTGTTTAGTGGCAAATGGCCGTCAATGAAATAATGTTTTTATATACACGGTTTGCGGTGACCAACATTGCGGCGAAGTGGATCATATGAAAAAAAAAAAATGCGGATGGATTTAGTCAAATATAAGTATAAACTAGTCTTTAATCGAAGGATTTTAAAAAATATTCATTTTTCACAAAATGGCGGACAGTCAAAGTTAATGGTTCGATTTTAACGAAAAAAAAAACGGCCGTTTTTTGGCTATAAAACGGCCATTTTTTTCGAAAAAAAAAATCGAACGATTAAAGACTACATTTTTATGTATTAAATAAGCCTGCAAAATTTCAAGAAGATCGGTTCATTAGTGTTCGAGTAATCTTGGTCACCGACTTCAGAAATGCCATTTTGAGAAAAACGCGTTTAAAGTTTCAATTAGCCGGTCGTTTACACAACGGATTCTTCTCTTTCAACGCTCATATCTCAGTCAATTTTGTTCGGATCGACTTGAAATTTTCAGGACATATTCTCAGATACTTATACTTCAAAAAAATGCAATAAAAAAATCGATTTTTTTCAAAATCGCAAGTGGGGGTAACCCCTTAACCCTCCAGCCGTGAACTTAAGTCATTTTCGTCCTGCCCAAAATCATTTTTTTCGCAGGTTGTTTAATTCAATGAAAAAAATATATATTAAACATAAGAAAGAAAAAAACCCTATTTTCCCTTGAAAAGTACGACCTAAAGATTGACCGTGAATATTTTCCGATTTTTTTTCATTCACAGTTGTTGGTTTGGTAGTGCAAAAACGAAAACGACCCAGGTTCACGGGATTAAGGTGCCTGAAATATCTTTGCGGATTGAGGGTTAAGTGATTACCTGCAAAATTTCAAAAGGATTCACCGTTTTGTATTTGAGATATTGGCATTTAAAGATTGCACGGTCTCACATGTGTTCTTATGGGGAACGGTGGAAAATTTCACATTTCATGCAATAACGTCGAAACTTTTCTACAGATTTTTCTTTAAAAGTGCTCAATTACGGAGAAACATATGACGAAGTGGGTAAAACAAAAATCAGGAATTGCAAATCAGAAATATATATATATATATATATATATATATATATATATATATATATATATATATTATATATATATATGGTAATATAAAAAATAAGTAAACGCCGAACGCTTGCAGCGCTGCCAGATCGCCCTCTCTAGTCTGCTCCAGTCGCTTCGTGGCGCTAGCGTCGCTAGTCACTGCTTAATTTCAATCGCTATATCTCTGAAACTAGACGGTCAAAATTCCTGATTTTTTTTAACCCACTTCGTCATATGTTTCTCCGTAATTGAGCATTTTTAAAGAAAAATCTGTAGAAAAGTTAATTTAAAAAAAAGAAACAATGTTAATTGTTGGGTATATATATATATATATATATATATATATATATATATATATATATATATATTTACGTAAACACCCTTGAAAAGGGTATACAGGCAATAAAAATACAACTGCAATTATTATTAATATATATAAAATATACAATAATATTATATGTATGCGTATATATATATATATATATGTACCCAAACAATTAACATTGTTTTCACCCTTGTTGCATCTATTATTATTATTATTATTATTTATTGTACATAATAATAATGACAATCACATAAAAAGATAACAACGTAATAACAATATATATATATTATATCTTGTTGTTATGTTGTTATCTTTTTATGTTATTGTCATTATTATTATGTACAGTAAAAATAATAATAATAATAATAAATGCAGCAAGGGTGAAAAACATTGTTGATTAACATGTCTCCGACCTCGCTAACAATTAAAAATGAAATGGAACAACATAATTTAGTAAGTATTTTGTTATTTATGAAATATAAAACAAAATTTCAAGATCATGTACGAATTTGATCGATATATTTGCCATTTAAAGAAAAAATAATAATTATAGGAGCAATAATAATAAGAATTATTATACCCGGCGTTTTGGCGCATCAAGTAATGCATGGAAAGGCCAGGGGCAAAGGAACGATGAAATTCATTGTGATGCTTTTACACGGATGGCGGACTTATTTTTTCGGTAAAAATCGATTGACCAGGAGAAAGACCGCTTTCTCATAATAATCGTTTTCATTTTTACGGGAGTGCGCGTTCGAGGCTTCGAGTGGCTGCGCGGGTACTGCTTTCTCCCTCGTTCGATTGATGCCGAGACAGAAAGAAGGAAAAAAAGAGATTTTTGATGCGCGCGTCAGATTTGACGTTGAATCGCTCGAAATGCGAAGGTTTACGTCGACCGGCGACGACGAGACGTTTTCTCGAAAGTGACAGGAAAAAAAAGGAAAGAAAAGGTGAAAAGAAAATTTGCACACCTAAACGGATTACAGATGTTTTTCGTTGACTCGACGCCCGAAGGTGGGACGCGGAGGGGGAGAGAGGGGAGGGGAGAAGAATCAAGGATGAAAACGTTTCGGGACGACTTTTGGTGCATAGAAAAATTTCGTGACGCCTATGCGCGGCATTGAACTCGTCGTTGAAACTCCGTGGATTTTTATTCCGGTGGCTCGCACCCTCTCGGGCCCTTCTTACAACGGCAGGGATCGCGGCCTATTATGAATAATCCGGACTCGCGGCTAATGCCGAGGAATCACCCTCGCATGTATACAAACGTGTACACGTGCACGAGAAATTTTTACGAAGACTGGCCTATTTTATAATTTTTTATTTATTTTTTAAGGATTATTATATTTGGATCAAATGTGGTTGATGTTATTTAAATGAAAAGGACTCGAAACCAAAATATTCGATTGTGTTAACTTGTAACGAAAAGTTGATCGTTTTATTCATAAGTACATTTAAAAACTGATCATTTATTTATTGAATAAATTTATAAACTAATCATTCAATTATTGAATAAAGCTATCGATTAATCATTTAATTATCACATCATTTAAAAATTCAATCAGTTGATTATTGAATATTTTTTAAAATTAATCATTCGATTATTAAATAAATTTATACATTAATCATTCAATTATCAAATCATTTTTAAAACGAATCATTTGATTGTCGAATATTTTTAAAAAGTAATCATTTAATTATTCAATAAATTTAATAGTTAAACTTTCAATATACGATTATGTCTTATTTTTATTAAAAACTTCGATGTAACGAAAGTTGAAATTATCTTGTATGTATTTCAAGTATTTTTCACTGGAGAGAGGCTATTTGCCATTTACAATGTTTCGAGAACATCCGATGAACAATTTCGTAAGTATAGTATTTGAAGTTTTTCTTTTTAATTGCGCTTCAATTCGATAAGAGAAGATTATTTTTTAATAACAATAATTAACAAATAATGGTTTTTTTTTAAAGTTAGGTTGCAAATTAATCATCTAATTAACTGCAATCTGTCACGAGCATTCGTAACTGGGCAGATGGTATTTATTATTTGCAATGTTTCAAGAACATCCAAGAAATCATTTTCATAAATATAATGTGTTGCATTTTTTTCCTTAGCACGCTTCAAATCGATAAGGAACGATTATTTTTCAAATCCTGTTTTCTTATTCCGGAGATTAATTGTGAAAAAAAAAAGGTTTTCCTGATTGGTAGATCGAACAAGTGCAGGGCGTGTTCGTGAATATAGACAAAATCTTACGATATTGTAAAAAAGCAAAATGCTGAAGTCAGGACCGAAAATTGGATCGTGACACTTTTGAACAAAAAATGAATCATCCAATTGTCTGCATTGTCTCTTCAAACATTATTATAACAATATAGTCGGAATGTATTTGGTATAACTCGTATTCTATATATATATAATATACGTTTACTGCTGGTTTTTAAATCTTTTAATCAATTCAACGAAAATTTGAATATTCTTGTACGTCTCCAGTCCACGTCACTAGGGAGGGCGACTTTTATTAACAATCTCTCGAGAACGTCCAGTGAACAAATACATAAATATAGTACTTACATTTTTTTTACCAATTGAACTTAAAATTAGTAAAAAAAGATTACCAAAAAAACCAGATCCCAATTCCTCTCATTAATTATATATTTTTTTGTATAAATGAGAAGGGAGGGCCATTCCCAAAAAGGGTTTACATGAAAAAAAAAATACTACCACTACATTCCACATTGATAAAATATCAATCAAATATATTCCACATTTGTTAAACAATTTTTTACCTCATTTATTTCATTCGAATATTTTAACTTATTTATTAAACATTCCCAGTCCACATCTCGTCGTTTGTTTCTAAAAAAATATCGTTAACGCTTTCTCTAAGTTACATTTTTTTTACCAATTGAGCTTAAAGTTGATAAAAAAATTTTACCAAAAAATTCAGATTCCAATTCCTCCCATTAATTTTGTTTTCTGTAAATGCGAAGGGAAGTGCATTTATGTAAACACCCTTAAGGCGTTACCCCCACTTGTAGCGCAAAAAAGGCCTTTTTCATGAATTTTTTTAAAGAAAACTACAAAACTTTTTTAATCGATCAATATACCATCTTAAAGAACACATCTTGAAGAACTTTCAGTAATTTTTTTATTGAAAAATATTACATTGTTTAGTGGCAAAGCGGCCGTCAATGAAATAATGTTTTTATTTGCACGGTTTGCGGTGACCAACATTGCGGCGAAGTGGATCATTTGAAAAAAAAAATGCGGATGGATTTAGTCAAATATAAGTATAAACTAGTCTTTAATCGAAGGATTTTAAAAAATATTCATTTTTTACAAAATGGCGGACAGTCAAAGTTAATGGTTCGATTTTAACGAAAAAAAACGGCCGTTTTTTGGCTATAAAACGGCCATTTTTTCGAAAAAAAAAATCGAACGATTAAAGACTACATTTTTATGTATTAAATAAGCCTGCAAAATTTCAAGAAGATCGGTTCATTAGTGTTCGAGTAATCTTGGTCACCGACTTCAGAAATGCCATTTTGAGAAAAACGCGTTTAAAGTTTCAATTTCCGGTCGTTTACACAACGGATTCTTCTCTTTCAACGCTCATATCTCAGTCAATTTTGTTCGGATCGACTTGAAATTTTCAGGACATATTCTCAGATACTTATACTTCAAAAAAATGCAATAAAAAAAATCGATTTTTTCAAAATCGCAAGTGGGGGTAACCCCTTAAAAAGGGTTAACAAGAAGAAAAACAATACTACCACTACGTTCCACATTGATAAAATATCAATCAAAAATATTCCACAATTTCTTACCTCATTCATTTCATTCGAAAACTTTAATTAATTTATTAAACATTCCCAGTCCACGTCCCGTCGTTTTTTTTTCTCGAAAAAAAATCGTCAACGCTTCCTCGGCCAGAATCGAATAATTTCGAAAATAAAAGGGCCCCAAGGGAGCCGGAGCCGAGCGTGTGCTCGAGAAACGCGCGAGCAACCCTCTCGTGTCCCGTGGTCACTCACCCCCGTGTAGGAGGGTGTGTGGCATGCGAAAAGAGCGCGTGGTCACTTGTCACGTGAGCGTGTATCGGTCCCGGGGCCGGTGTACGGAGCGATTTGTTTGGGCCTGCGTGCGGTCATCGAGACAAGAGACCCACGTGGATCTTCGGGGCCACCCCCGAGACTCGTTCGGTCGAAGCCCGCGCGCCCATTGACGTCCCATGTTTTTTTTTCAGCCTCCTCCGCCTTTTTTCCACTTCTGGGTCCCTTCGCCGCAAGTTTCGTGTTTGTTTGCCTGTTTGTTTGGACTATTCGACACAGTGCCGAGTCGGAGGAGAAAAAAAAAATTGTGAAACGAGGATCTCTCGATCCTCGGAGGATCCTCGCTCGCGCAGGCTCTCCGCCCGGTCAACGACCCCGAGATCCTTTCGATCCTCGCAGCTGGCCCAATTTCTCAGGCCCCAAATTACGCGGAAAAATCACCAGACTACACTTTCCACAAGTCCCGATAAGCCTGTGCAAAGTTTCTTCTCACCGAAAATATTCCAATAATCCTACGTCTCGTCCTCGTCTATCAGGCCCCGTTCACCCTCCTTCAGAACCCTCCCTCCCCTGTATCTCCGAAAATATCAACTCCAGCGAAAAACGTCCCGAACAAAAAATGTCCCTCTTGTCCAGCCCTACAAAAAAGGTCCCGCGCATCTTCAACAGGAACCCGGAACTTTGGCCGTTAAATCGAAAAATGTCTATCTCTGTTCGCGATCGCACAAAAATTCCTATCGGAGGTTCGTCCTCTTCGGAATTTAATGCGAGAACCCGAGTCACGATAAAGCCTCGTCCTCGGTCGCGCCCGAAGAAGGCAGAATCATCATCGAGACGGAGAAAAAAAAATAAAGCACGTCGCGAGGTTAATCCTCGAGGAAGACACGCGCGAAATTGTTCCTAATTTGTCTGCGTACCACGAGAATATCGCACGGGCAACATATGCCGTTGTGTCGGCACAATAAAAAGCACACGTTCCTGTATGCCGAGGCTGCACGGGTCCGGAGAAGAAATTCGGAAAAAGGAGACGTGTATATGCCGATAGAGAGAGAGAGAGAGGGGAGGTTCTATGGATCGCGTGGCATAATCGGCTATTAGCCATCGAACGGGGGGGCCAGGGAGAATCGATTTTGGGCCTCTGACCCAAATTCAAGATCAACCCTTTTGCCGCACTCTTTTCATCCCTTACTCTCTGTCTCTCTCCCTCCCTCTCTCTCTCTCTCTCTTGCCGAGTTTTCATGTTTCCTCGTTCATCAGGCACAAATACGATCGATACAAAACACGTCGCGATGCTCTTTGAGAGCTCGCGCGAATCCCTTTGATATTTCCCCCGATGTGTAACACCTTGTTCCCTGGCCTCGTGGAAGGGGACCCGAAATCGGTCCGCGCCCGAGTCGACGGAGAGAGAGAGGTAGAGAGAGAGAGAGAGAGAGAGAGAGAGAGAGAGAGAGAGAGAGAGAGAGAGAGAGAGAGAGAGAGAACTTTCAATCGCACACGACCTGTGGTGAAAGGGTTCTCGAAGCATTTGTGCCTCGGATACATAACCCTGTATTCGTACGTGCAACCATAGAGAGAGAGAGGGATGTGTGAAGGACCCAATAGAGCCCGTAATACGCTATAGGTGCCGGCTATTGTCGCATCTCGCGAACGAACCAATTTGGGTATTGAACTCTGGCGATTTAAAGGGTTGATTTTTCTCGATAGAGAACCACCACGACGCATTGTCGAGCCTACATTGAGCTATCAAAACATCGAAGGGTTCTCTCGCTGTTTTCTTTTTTGTTGCCTTCTTCGTTTTCTTTCCGGTGGGACACACGACACAGGTGAACCAATTTTTTTTTTTCCGCGTCGGGAAGAGGACTTCAGGGGTGAAGAGCGAGGCGTTATTGTGGAGGCAATGTTGAGGAAGAAGGGAAAAAGGGTTGGAGGGCTAGTTCTTATTAGCAAGGAGCAGCGCGTGCATTGAGCCCGTCCATTATCGATGAATCTTTGGCTATTCATCGGGCCACCTCGTTGACTCGGGTATTGCGTTACTTCATTGGCGGCTATGGGGATATCCTCGATCAATGCGCCGGGCGGTACTCGGATTGGTGACTGCAACTTACTGAGTATGTGGAATTTGATGGACAATGTCAAATTTGGGTTTTATTGACGGTGTACACGTTTTGATTTTATTCTTGAAGCGGACGATTATTGTTTTATTCTTGAAACAGGGAAATTTTGGTTTTATTTTGAGAATAGAGAAAATTTGATTTGATTCTTAAAATAGACAAATTGCGATGTTATTCTTAAGGTAAAGGTTTTCGATTTGATTCTTAAAATAAACGATGTTTATTTTATTTTTTAAATAGACGAATTGTGATTTTATTCTTAAAATACTTGAAATGATTTACTACTTGAAATAATTAAGTATAAATTTTACACTCAAAACAAACAAATTTTGATATTATTCTCGGAACATACGATCTTTGTTTTATCTTTCAAATAGATAAATTGAGATTTTATTCTTAAAATACCGAACATGATTTACTGCTTAAAATATTTAAGTATAAGTTTCATGCTTAAAATAGAGGTTTTGGATTTTATTACGAAAATAGACGATTTTTATTTTATTCTTAGAATAGACCATTTTTCTTTTATCTTAAAAAAAGACAAATTGATATTATATTGTTTAAATGCTCAATGATTCACTAGTTTGAATAATGAAGTATCAGTTTTATATTTAAAATAGACAAATTTTCACTTTTTTTCTGCAAAATAAACATTTAATTATATTCTCGAAATAGACAAATAACGATTTCATTCGAAAAATAGATACATTTGAATGTTTTTTTTTTTTTTCTTGAAATAGACAAGTTCTAGCTTTATTCTCAATGAAGATGAATTCGTTTTTATTCTCAAAACAGACTAATTTTTATTTCTTACGTGAAATAAAAACGATTTTTTTATTTTATTATAAAAATACGCCTATTTTATTTCATTCTTAAAATAGACTGTTTCGATTTTATTCTCAAAAAGTGGCTTTGGAGTGGCGTAAAAAAATGTAAGCAGATAGGGTCAAGATTGATAGGGCGATACGAGCGATAAACGTGGGTCGTATCGTTGCTTATCGGGAGCTCTCCGCAAGACGAGAAATCGCTTACAAGTGTTCGAAAAAATGACGAGGTAGGGTGCGAAGCCATTGACGAGAATCAGCAGCAGGTCCGAGGGGAGGGGATGGCTCGTTTGAAAAATTCCTTCCGGCAGCCCGGCGGTCCCAAGTGAGCAAGAGAGAGAGAGAGAGAGAGAGAGAGAGAGAGAGAGAGAGAGAGAGAGAGAGAGAGAGAGAGAGGGAGAGAGCCAATGGAGGGCGAATGAGCGCTGGACCGTCCACCTGGCAACTGACGTCGCATACATCGAAAACATCGCATCATCGAGAGGGGTCTCATTTCGAGCGGGTGCCTCCGGTAAAGTCCCAAAAATCCTCGAGACCCCCATGGGTTCCCATGACCCCGGCTGACCCCCGGGCCAAGATGTCCCACGGGGTAGGGCCGTCCGAGCGATTTTTCGCGGCGATCTCGGGTCAGAGGTCGCGATGCATATGCTTTAGGTATACAAGAGTGCATATGCATTTCAATGTGAATCTTATACGTGTCCCAATGATTGACCGAAAATTTACGGATAATGTCCTCCCCTTCGTCTCAAGGGGGTCGAAAAAGCGGAAGGAAGCAAATCACCAAGTGTGAGATAATTTTCGCTCGAAATACTCGAAAAACCTCAGCTTTTTTTCCTTCCTACCCTCCTCACGGCAAATAAGAGCCCGGCTCGTCAGGATGAGAAAGTAACGCCCGGGCGCGTTGTTATATCGCATCCAGCGAGCGAGATGGAAAGATCGACAAAAACGAAGGGGCGTTCTCTCGCTGATTTCAGGCCCAAGAAATTCCAACGTGGAAGAAAAAAAAAGCTACCGTTTTTCGTTTGTTGTTTCGGCGACAGAATCGCAGGAGCTTTGACGGATTGACCGTTGGTGACCCCTACCGGTTGACCTCTTCCCTCACCAATGAGCCCACCGAGATCAGCTCAAGTCTGAGAAGACAATTCCTACTTTCCCCCAATCACGATACTGCCCACAAAAAGTCAACGTTTTTTTTTTCCTTTTTTTTTTCTTTTTATTTCTTTCGTTTTCAATAAATAAATAACGAAAAGCCGACGAAAAAAAAATCCTCTCCGGACACAATGGTCTCGTTAGCGAGGATCGAAAATTAACTCGTAACACGCGCCCAATAATGTTCCTCGCACATCTCGCTGGAACGACGTTGCTCGAAACGAAAAATGAGTGAAAAAAAAATTGAGAAAAAAAACAGGAAAAACGATATCGTCGCGCCGTTTATCTGAACGCTGTTGACCGTTGATGAACTTGGATCGGGTCGGATCGTTCCAGCAGTACGCGATAGGACGACGCATTGAAAGATTGTGATTTAAAAGAGAGAGGGGGAGAGAGAGGGGGGAGAGAGAGAGAGATTGTTTATTATATGCCTTGGTATAACTTTTAGGCAACTAGGTACAAGTAAAGTTAAAATAAATGAACGAATTATATAAAACAAAACAAAAATACCAATTAAAGTGTTTAAAATGACAAAAATGACAAATAACATCGCAATCATAAATGACATAGCTTACGTAGTAATATAATAAAAATAAAAATGAATTATATAAGCGAAGAAGCGATGCAATCTAAATGAAAAAAATACGAAAGCAAAAATAACATAACAAAAAATAACGAAATGTAAAAATATAAGTACGATAAAATTAAAATTAAGATCAAAATAAAAATTAAAAAATTGAAATTGAAAGAAATATAATTTCAAAAATTAAAATTCAAAGAAATATAATTTCAAAAATTAAAATTTAAGGAAATATGATTTGAAAAATTAAAATTTAATGAAATATAATTTGAAAAATTAAAATTTAAAGAAATATAATTTGAAAAATTAAAATTTAAGGAAATATAATTTAAAAAATTAAAATTTAAAGAAATATAATTTAAAAAATTAAAATTTAGAATGAAGAAGAGAAAGAGTGGGAGGCAGAGTGAGAGAGAGAGAGAGAGAGATACACGCATCTATGATTGACGAGCTTTTTCCGCTCTTCGTCGCGAAGCACATAGCCAGGATTACTATATCGCTTTCTCGCGCGAAAATGCAATTACGTTAGAACCCCCACCCCTATCTCCGTACTGAAAATCAAGAGGCCCAATAAAATTTAACAACGCTCGTACCATTGTCTCTCTCTCTCTCTCTCTCTCTCTCTCTCTCTCTCTCTCTCTCTCTCTCTCCTTGCTCAGGCCCCCGTAATTTTTTTCCTCCTTTCTCTATTCCTCCCGCGTTCGAAGGATCTCCAAGAAAGCGCGTCTCACAAGTACAGTATTTTGGCTTACGCGGCATAATCCGAAAGGCCAGTTTTCCCAACTGGCTCTCGAGATTTGCGAGTCCTCTCGCTTTTCCTCGAGGTAAAGGATTAAGACCGACGAGGGATAAGAGCAGACGAGAGGAAGGAAGTAAGGGCAAAAAAAAGAGTTGGGC
>OZ023315.1:8133178-8138178 GCA_964007375.1 Ophion obscuratus | reverse complement strand
TTTTTATTTGTAAAAATAATTATTTTGAAACCTGCTATAGCTGATCTCCGGGAGCAAGTGTAAAAAAGGCGTCTTGCGGTGAGCACGATATCTCTGGACTGGACCGTACAAAACAAAAGAACCACAAATACTTCGCTAACATAATGGATTATCTTGTGATTGATCGGAGGAATAAGCAAAATAATAATTTTTGACAAAATGGCAACTTATAAGAAAAAAATCGATTTTTGACAAAAATTTAGGCCTCAAATTGTTTATAAAATGGAAAATATTTATCGGTGAAAAAAAACCTCCGATAAATTGCTAAAAAATATACTTGAAAAGATTGTGATAAAATTTGAGACTGATCGTTTCGAACAATTTGACATTTCGACAATAAAATAAATAGAAAATCGATTTTTCGAAAATCTTAACTGTTTATCACCTCTTAAGGTAGTACGAGCGCGCAATCTTGATTTCTATAGATTTTTTTCAAATTTTAACCAGACATTGTTCGTGTCACTATGCATGTTGAAGTGAAATTTCAGAACAGTCGACTATTTAGATTGGGAGATCATGGGTTTTAAAATTGCAACTTTTAACACTGCAGGGTCTGCGTTGAAATTTGGACAGAACAATTTTTCGCAAAAAATATTTGTCCCCTGTAATAAGAAGACATATGGCAACACCGCATCGCTCCACGTATCCAATGACGTGAGTTTGCGCGGCATATTTAAAATACTACGGGACAACAACTTTTTATTTGGAAGTAATTTTTAATCCCGCGAAGTTTTTCATTAGTTACGAATGAACCGACACTTTTATTTGTTAATGAAGATAACATAAACAATATGAAATATTAATATTCATAATGGAAATATTTTTCTGTGACAAAATTTTTCACTTTTGGACCATGATAACAATTTTTTTCCGAAATATTGAACAATACTGTTCTGCGGTGTTGCCATATGTCTTCTTATTATAGGAGACAAATATTTTTTACGGAAAATTATTCTGTCGAAATTTCAATGCAGACCCTGCAGTGTTAAAAGTTGCAATTTCAAAACCCATTATCTTCCAATCTAAATAGTTGGCTGTTCTGAAATTTCACTCAAAGATGCACAATGATATGAACAATATCTGGTTGAAACTTGAACAAAATCTATAGAAATCAAGATTGCGCGCTCGTACTACCTTAAGGGGCTTAACTTAAGTGTGAACGCTGAAAATTTTGGTGATTTTCGGGAATTTTTCGGGAAAAGTACTCAATTAAATGTTTCGGAAAATTAAGAATACGATTGGCTATATTTAACCTATATTACATAATTTTTTCATAGAAAAATATTGATATCCAAGCGACTTATGCGCTGCCTTCGGAGGCGCAAAAAAAAAGTTTCTTCACTGCTGACATGATTCCGACCGATTGAGTAGATGAAACCAAAAAAGGAAAAATGTCGTTAAACTGGAAGATATTTCCTGTACAATGACGAAGGATTTTCGAAAAATATCAAAATTTAACAAAATGGCGTAGTTATGAAAAAAGGTCTGTTTTCTTGACTATAAAATGGTCGTTTTTTTTCAATGCCAAATCGTCAATTTTCATCCAATCAAAAATATCCTACGTCATTGTAGAGTAAATATATTCAAGACTACTCAGTTCAAATTTCAAGTCAATCGGATCATTGCTCTTTCAGTTACAATGTCAGCAAATTTGAAAAACCTCGTTTCGAGAAAAACGCGTTTAAAGATTTAAGGAGGTTGGAGCGTTAGCCACAATCCAAGGTTAAATTTGATTAAAAAATACATGTTATTGTTTGGACCATACTGAGTCTTTACGAATTTTTTGAACTATTTTCACCACCAAACACCAGAGATAAAAAATAGTTTAATGTGTATAATTTAACGTGCGGTTAAATGGGCAAGACTTTCACACTAAAGGTTATGTAATTTTTTTGTTATTCAGCACCAAGATAAACCATTTCTAACAACGGATTCACGCAAACTGAACCTTAGGAAACATTTAGAAAAAAGATCCTCATCTTGCCCATCGTAAACCATGGGTCAATAATCTCGTGACGTAAATATGAATAGGCATAATTATGAATTACTCAAAATTTCATTGTGAATTGTATAAAACATTTGTTGTCGTATTTTTTTTCATAATAATCATCGATAACGTTATACTTTTTCAAGTTTGTAGTAACACAAAAGTTTTTCTACTTTACGTAATAAAAATATTTAAACCCATAATTTTGCCCTTTAATTAAATATTTAAAAAATTAGCATATACAAAATAAATCTGTAGCTCGTATGCATTTTTTTGAGGTTCGATGAAAAAAAAAATGAATAAACCGTCATTTGACCCAACTTTATCGCTCCGACCTCCTTGACTATCGATTTTTGCAAGATAAAATGATATTGACATAAATGATATAAATGATAATGATATTCTTGAAAGTATAAACTGTCGAAAAAGTCAAACAAAAATCGATTGTTCGAAAGTGTCACACTGGTATAGCCCCTTAGCGAATTAACAAAAAATCACGCAAAACCTTCAAAATTTCTGACAAACCGTTCTTATTGTTTCAACGGGAGGATTCAGCGTGAAAAAAAAAACACTTTTTTGCCTTTTTTTTCATCTCTATGGATAGAGTAAATTTATTGACACCTTTTGTACATTGTTAATTGTCATTTGAAGAACATTGCGTGAAATTTGTACGCGAAAATGTCCACAAACAAGCAGGTGACAAAGCTTTTCCAAGAACGCCTTTGGAAAAACACGATTTGCGTTGTTCACTGTATCCCAGCTCGAAATTATCCGAAATCAAGTACCATTAAAATTTAGTCAGAGTATCATCAAATCCTCCCCCCAACGGTCTTTGATAATTTTTTTTTTTTCATTTCGTAAATTTTTGGTGGTCATGTAAAGTGAAAAGCGAGGGGCCATTCACTCTTTATTTATGTGCAACAATGATTTCAATGAGTAGTTCATTTCATGTGATTTCGTGTATGATTTCTATAATTTAATCTGTACATGATTTCAAAGAACCGTTTCCGATTTTTAGTGATTTCGTTAAAAACCATATGATTCGAATCATGAGTTCAAAATATCAGTTAACGTAAAGAAATAGGAAAAAAGGCTAGGTCTACGATAAAAAAGATACATACAGTTTACAATAAATTCTTTATTTTTTTATACACAGCGTCATCAATTTTTAAACCTTTATCCGTTATAATCGGTGGAGAAATGGTAACGCGGTATTGTTTTATGTTTAAATAGCCGTGTACATCCATTGGCACGGAAATTAAATCAGTATTGTTTTTGGAGGATTCATACCAATTACATAAGACTCTTTGGTATTACCGCTTATACGTGCATACTCACTGGAATACTCGTGACTTCGAAGAGTATTTCCTTGCACGTAAGCAAAACTTAATACTAGGCCCACGAAACACTTGGAGCTATTAGATTTTTTGAATAGGCACCAATCGCCGATACAAATCTCATTGCACTTTTTTATGAATGCTTTTTTTTTCTTGTATTTTAGTCTCGGATTTTCGTACGTTTGTAGCGCGAGTAATTTCAGAATCTTTCACTCTTTGCAGTCGGTCACTGCTCGAATTGGCACGAACCCTTATTTAATAGCCAACAAATAGACGATTTCCGCACGATAAACTCATTCTCCTGGCGATCTTTCACTACGACAAACGGACTTTTTTCGTGCAATTTAATCTTTACTTTGTCATACTTTTTCAATTCAATCGACTCTGAAACATTAGAAAGAATATTCAAATCTTGCAATAAGTCATTGTGAGTATTTGAAAAAAAATCCGTCCTCGTGTTTATCGGCAAGAGAGTCTAAATCTTGGTTCGGGTTGTTTGCATCCGATTCATTCGCTTCGTCAACGATTTCTGCGCGCTTCAAAGCAAATTTATCGCATTCCAAAATATCGATAGTCATCCCTAATGACTGGACTTTATCAAATGCATCTTGCTTCGTCTTTTCTATGACTCGATTAATATTGTAAATATCCGGAAGGGAAAAGTCTGCCTGTGTTGAAAGATTTGGTCGCTTCGCTCGAGGATAGTTAAAAACGTTCGTATTTTCAGTTAGATGTCCAGAAGAAATTATATGAAATCACATGATTTCATGTGATTTCATATAATTTCAAGAAGATTTCAAACATTCTTCAGGATATTTTGAAATCGACGATGACGGATGATTTCGAGTGATTTCTTATGATTTCGCTCGTGATTTCATTTGAGGTGATTAGATGATTTCAGTAGTGAATGGCCCCTCGGTGAAAAGTGCTATTTTTCACGAAAAATTCCGCCATTTTGAGGGTGGAAAACGCCCTCAATGTAAAAAAAATCTCAAACTAACCGTTGGGAGGAGGTATTTTATATGTAGAAAGTGTGTACCAAGTTTGAAATAAATCGGTCTTGTAGTTTTCAAATGGCAGTGAACACGAACTTTGAAAAAGTGGTTTCGAGAAAAACGCGTCACCGGCTTGTTTGTAGATATTTTCGCGTACAAATTTCACGGAATGTTCTTGAAATGACACTTAACAATGTACAAAACGTTTCAATAAATTTGTTTTCAAGCTGAAACCCCTACCCTCCTCTTAATAAATAGTACTTTCATTGTGTTTCCCTATCTGCCTCTAATCAACATCAGCAACTCAATTGCACTGAAACGATGTTAAACTTTACCAAAAATTACATCGTTGCGTGAAAAAATCGATATTGTTTTCTCAATCGAGCCGCGTGTTTTCGCCACAGTTGATACTTTCACACTCATCCACCTCACCGCCGTCCCTCCAAACACCACTGTGCTTACACACACTTTTTAGTAGCTAGGCTTATGATTCATCTTGCCCCTCGTATTCGTCTTGCCCCGAGTTCCCCCATACCCCGACGAATACGAACTATAATTTATTTTTTTGCAATGGCAAGATTGGTAGATGGATGAAATGCTTGATACGGAGTCAAGTCGTTTATCGAAAGGGACGCCGACCGA
>OZ023315.1:8125678-8128178 GCA_964007375.1 Ophion obscuratus | reverse complement strand
TTTTCAAAGTTAAAAGCAAAAATCAAAGTAAAAAAAATTTATTTAGAAGTATTTTATTCAACTTTTAGTCCCATGTGAATTTTCCTATTAGAAGTGTCTTTTTTGTCACGAGATGAAATATTTTCCCAAATTAAAAGAATTATTTCATTGCATTCGATGAAAAAGTCTACTCAATTCACGTAAAATATTATTGGAATAGAATAAACGGTTCTCGGAAGCGTGTTTAATTAATCGAAATATTTAATTGATATGAAAATGTAATTTAATTTTTAATTCCATTTAATTCATTTAATCAACCCCCCCTCCCCACTCCCTCTTCCATCTACATATCGATCTTCCTTCCGCACTTTTATATCCTCCTCACGATGACTTGGTTTTGCCGCAACTTCAGGCCCTTTGGCAAGTGTTCCATGCACACACTTTCTTTAGCGTGGATAAAAGAAACTAAGCAAAAAAAAGCAGACATGCAACTCTATCCTTTGAACTAAGCAAACGGTCGCGAGAAAATTACAAATGAGGTGGAGAGAGAGAAAGAGAGAGAGAGAGAGAGAGAGAGAGAGAGAGAGAGAGAGAGACCAAAGCTTCACGTCTGGTATGGTCCTCCAAGCGCCCAGCTTCGAAGTGCCAAGCCCAACCAAAAAAAAGCAAACCCCTTCGTAAAGTTTTTCCAACCGGCGCCAAAAAACAAGTTTCCTTTTTTCCAATTTTTTTTCTTTCGTTTCTCATCCTCTCGGCTTCCGGAACTAAAAAACCGGCGGATACGCGAGTCGCACGAGATCGGCACGCGCTTCCGATTCTCCTTCTGTCCCCCTGCCTTTGTACTCATCATCGCAAGCAAAAAAGAAAAAGACGTTTCGGCAGTGCCAAAGATCGAAAAATCGAGAGTGTAACAATCGCTCGTCATAACGCAAAAAAAAAAGAAACCGTGCTGCAAGATCGGTAGGGGTGGCTTTGCGGTTCTCCCCTCCTGAGAGCCAACGTACGAGAAAGAAAAAAAAAGCAGGCTCGGCAAATCGAGCGCGTGCTCTCCGTGAAAAAGAGACGAGAAAAAAGTATAGCCTAGGTGACGCGAGCAGAAAAAAAGAAAAGCCGTAAGGAAAACACGACTTTTATGAAGACGTTACACGGCTCCGTAGACGTTTGACAAATTTGGCCCTTTTTTCCCCGAGGTCCTTGAGAGCGCACTCTCACCCCCGTATAAATATCGGAGAGTGTCCATTGCGCGATTCTTCGGCATATGAAACGGCCGAGGACACGATAATCACACGATGGGAGTGCGAGGAAGAGGAAAATTGACGAAAAAAAGATGAAAAAAGGGAAAGAAAAGAAAACGGACAATATCGAGGTCTCGAGGATGTTCACGCGTATGAAAGATCGAGTCATTCGTGTTTCGGGACTCGGAGAACGACGCCCGGACACAGACAGATCGACTTCTCGGGCACATGCCTCGCGGTATAAATATCGAGAGACAGAGCGAGAGGGAGGGAGGGAGAGAGAGAGAGAGAGAGAGAGAGAGAGAGAGAGAGAGAGAGAGCGAGAGAGAGAGAATATACTTCGACACAATTTTCGTATGAAAATCGATGCGTCATTTTTTTCCCTCCTCCCTCTCTTGTTCCTCCGCAGAATGATTTTTTTTCCTTCTCACCTTCCTCCCCATCTCGTGGTGCGAACGCACGCACGTACTGAAACGCGTACTAAAGCAAAACCGTAGAGTTACATATATGTGTATATATAAAAGCGTTCTGGTGTAAGGCAATCGTAAGCACGCGGCGAACCGATCGCGTCTACACGCGGTTGGGCAACAGAAGGTATCCGGGTGTGACGGTGCGTTTTCAATTCGATCGGCGTGCGGGGCGAGGGGTACGAGGAGGGCGGCGGGAGGAGGGGGCTCCTGGGCAAGGTAGAAAAATTACTCCTGGAGGTCTCTTCGAGGCCTTCACATATATGTGTGTATGTATAGTATATCTATATGCACACATACATACACACATACACACATACACACACACACACACACACACACACACACACACACACACACACACACACACACACACACACACACACACACACACACACACACACACACACACACATATATATATAATGATCCAGAAGCAAGAGCAAAACGCGCGGCGCGAGACGTCACGGCTCTTGATCGCCGCCCGCCACGATCTAATACCGATCTCGCGCGCAACGCGCACAGATCGAAATCTCATTTTCATCGCATGCAAGCGGCCGAAAAAAAAGGCTCGATATTCAAAGGGATACGAAAAATCGCGGAAACGCGGCGAAGATTCGAGAGAGGAGGAATCGAGTCGATAGTCACGGCCACGAAAATTGTCAGTTTTCGGTTTTTTGTGGGTTGAGGAAATTATTCAAAAAATAGTCCTGAAAGATTTGAATTTTTTTTTAATAACTCAGTACACATGTGGGCTTTGTCGCGGAAGACACCTCGTAGCGGCGAATGATCGGCTGTACAGCGATAGCTTCGTTTCGC
>OZ023315.1:8026956-8125478 GCA_964007375.1 Ophion obscuratus | reverse complement strand
AGAGAGGGAGGGAGGGAGGGAGAGAGAGAGAGAGAGAGGTAAACGAAGAAAAATGAAAGGCTGGAGAATAAAGGGGAGAGAGAGAGAGAGAGAGAGAGAGAGAGAGAGAGAGAGAGAGAGAGCGAGCGCCGGTCCGAGACGTTTCTGCAGCAGCACCGGCTTTCATTAAGGAATCGTTAGCGTCATCCTCATTCTCCTCATCAGTAGCGGCCAAACTCAACACCACCATCATCGCGCTCGGCCAACATCCCTTCCCCACTTTAGCCCTTGCTCTCTCTCTCTTTCTCTCTCGGGCTCTCTTTCCATCCGCGGTATATTCTCGTCAAAGACGTTTCTTCTCTTTCTTCTTTCACCTGCGCTGTCGCTCTCCGCCGCCTCAACCGAAATATCTCTATAACGAAATTTGGCCCATTAACCGCAGAGCATTGGAAAATATCGTTCCCACGAGTTTCCACACGGGTGGAAACAATCGCGCTCGTCACTTCGCCGAGGGAATTATGAGCGGGAACGTTCCGAATCTACGTATTTTGTGTTTCGAGACTCGACTTCCGGTCCAGTGAATGATGGATGGATACAGTCATTTTCCTTTAGTTCGTTTTTCAGCTTTTCCATATTCCAATGAATATGGATCCAATGAATATGCTGTCAATACAGCAACTGACACTGACAACGCATCCGAAGATGTTGCAGGGTACAATCGCAATTTCGATGGGCCCGCGAAATTGAAACGTCAGAATAAAATTTGGCGCGGAAACATTGACCAGTTGCCACGACGTGAGGATAGAGTCTGTCGCTAATTGTTATTTTAGAACAGCGGGCAATGAAATTTTCCCAAATTTTCTTCGAGTTTGGTCGATTTTCAATATTTTTTTCTGACGAGAGTAGCGGGCTTACGAAGTTGAGATTTCACGCACAATTGATACACAGTCTTGCTAAGCTTGAGTTTTTTTGTCGTTGAAAAATATTGGTAAACTATGAAGTTATTATTATTTGAAGGGAGTTGCTGCACGGCCGTAGGTGGTTCTGGCAACTAGAGCAATCGAAAATGAACAATAAATAAATGGACTGTTAGTATGAGAATAAAATTTCCGTATGGCCGGATACTTTTTCCAAACATTGAAAATTACGAAAATGCCAAGCTGACGAAAAAAAACGTTTGATTTTCGACGAAAAAAAAACGACTTTAATCATTTGTTATTAAAAAATGAAAACACATGTTAAAAAAATCATCCGGTCTTACGATAGAAAATGTTATTGGAGTACAAATAAGTCTCCGCCGTTTGACAAAAGATGGCCCCACCAGGAGGTTATGGTTGAAATTGTCAGATGTAAAACGTCATATCGTAAGGTTGGACGTCTGGCAGGTCCATAACCTTGAAATATTAGCGATTTTGTATGGGCATCACATAATTTTTTTTCGTGCGAAAATGTCGAGTTGTCAGCCGAATAAGCGTCATTTGCGGGAACTTTTGATTGACTTATTTAGTTCGAAGATATCTGCAGCTGAGGCTGCTTCAAGTGAGAGAAATTGTCTTGAGTGGTTTCCAAAGTTTAAGAACGGTGAGTTCGAAGTCGAAGACAAAGAACGTAGCGGAAGGCCGAAAGTGTACGAAGACGCGGAATTGGAAGCATTACTGGAAGGAGATTCGTGCCAAACGCAAGAAGGACTTGCACTTACATTAGGAGTGACTCAACAAGCAATTTCACATCGTTCAAAATCGTTGAGAATGATTCAAAACCAAGGAAATTGGGTTCCATATGAACCGAAGCCGAGAAACGTTGAACGCCGATTTTGCACATGGGAAATGCTGCCTGCCAGGCATAGGTCAAAACCTACTTGGAAACACTCAATCGGGAAGTTTTACCCCACCCGCCGTATTCACCAGAAATTGCTCCCTCTGACTATCATTTATGTATATCGATTACGCACGGCCTGTCTGAGCAGCACTTCACATCATATGAAGATAACAAAAATTCGGTCGATTTGTGGATAGCCTCAAAAGATGAAGCGTTCTTCCGACGCGGTATCCATATGCTGCCAGAAAGATGGGAAAAAATAGTGGCTAGCGATGGACAATACGTTGAATAAAACATAAAGTACCGCTCTTTCACAATAAATGCCCAATTTGTTATTAAAAAAATGGCGGTGACTTATTTGTACTCCATATAAAGTATGCTCTGTCCGAATTTGAAGTGAGTCGGACGAGTTTATTCTGAGATACGACTTACACCGTTCCATAAAAAAGTTTTGAGAACAGCGTTAAAGGTGAAAGGGGAAAACGCCGTGGGGCGGTTCATCGTAAAATCGTCATAGCTCGGTCGATTTATTTTATTTTTCCAAAATCTTCGTTGCAAATTAAAGACCCTAGACTATAATAGTATGCGATAAGAAAAATCGTATTTCGAAAATTGATTGCTCATGCCGATCCCTTTAGAGAAATTGAGAAAAAAAAGTAATTGACTATAGGCGCCGGTGCAGTGGAGAAAAATGCACGCTGTAGTGCAGCTCGGTACTCCATTGTACCGATTAATCGATCCACATGTCCAACGAGGTTTCTCTTAAACTTCGGCCATTCCGCCGTTTTTTTTTCTCGTTTTTCTTTTTTAGCGTTATTTATGTATTCAACTCTGGCGCTACTTTAGTTTTGCGCGTAAAACAACGGTGAAACGACAGAACTGACAAAAGAGGTCGAGAGAGAGAGAGAGAGAGAGAGAGAGAGAGAGAGAGAGAGAGAGAGACAAAGCCACGCGAGCTCGCCTCGATAAATTTTGCCCTCGTTACGGATCTTTCGAAGGATTGCCATGGATCACCCGAAGGATTGCCGAGAGTTTCTTGGTGAATTTCTTTTCTTTTTTTCGCCTCCTCCCTTTTTTTCTCTCTTGCCATCAGCTGGCGGCGAACCTCCTCCGGCAGCTCGTCAAAGCTTTCCGAGGGTAATAGAGAAATATGCTCGCGTACATAGAGGAGATAGTGCCCGCGAATGGAGCCCGTCAACGGCGTGAGAAAGACGAGGAGACAAAAGAAGTGGGAAGAAGAGAAAAAGCTCCAAGAGAGAAAGAGACCGAGAGCGAGAGAGAAGATAAAAGAGCGATAATTTCCACCGTCGATGAATTTCCAAGATGGCCAAGGAGAGAAGAAGCAACACCCGCTTTTAACGGCCTCCCGGTTATTTCGCCCCGTACGCAAAGCCAAAAAGAAAGAAAGAACAAAAAGAGAAAAGCAGAGACGAAGAACAAGGGATAAGAGCGAGAGAGAACAAGAGAGAGAGAGAGAGAGAGAGAGATCGTTCGGTCTATAAATAGTTTCATGAACGAACCTGGCAAAAAGATTTTTCAAAAGGCATTATAACAACCGAGCCTTGCCTCTCGTTGATTCCTGCAGGTTCGCACTTCTAGTTCCTCCGCGCCAGGAGAGTAGAGCACCGAGCAAAAAGCCTCGCAATGAGGAGCAGGAGATTTACTTCTCCTCTGGGCAAACCGCGAAGGGTACCAGGCTACCATATACACATATATAAGACCTTTCGAAAAAGCGCAATTGACCAGAACCCCTCCTACCCCACTCCTCGAGCGTCCACTCTATAATGTTTAATTTCTGCGAGAAACAACAAGACCAACAATGGGGTGCTCCGGGCCCTTCGGGACCTACCGGCATTCTCAACGAGATACGATGACCGAGAGTGCAGGAATGGAGAGCATAGAGAAAGGTAAACAGAAGAAAAAAACAGCGGCAAAGAAGACAAAAAGTGCGGCTTTATATTTCAATCTTGGCGCTCACCGAGAGGAAAGCTGCTACGTTTACGACGGGTAATTGTTACCAGTAGAAGTGGGCATTCCGCAAGTACCCTACTCTCTCTCTCTCTCTCTCTCTCTCTCTCTCTCTCTCTCTCTCTCTCTCTCTCTTGGCCGCTGTCTGGTTCTCTTGCTTGGTCCATGGAAATAGCAGGGAAAAATTGTCCGTCACTGTGTGTGTGCGGTTGTTTAAACGACCCGCGAGATATGCCCAGGCATCATCCTCGGTCCTCTGTACTTCCCGGCCTGCGTGTCTTCCCTTTTCGTAGGAACTCCTCATCAGGAGTAGCTTCTCACTCTGTATTGGTCTTGCCTATTTATTTATCGGCCCTGCCTCCTGAAGCGTCGAAGATCCTTCCAAGATTCGCTGTGATTTTGATAATGAATGGGCAGTTCGAGACACGTGGTAAATTCTTGATCGGGTTCCGCGAAACTGGAGGTACGAGATCTGAGGTAGATCCTTCGAGGAAAACCGGCTATATTTCTATTAGCGAATTGGACGGTCGTCAAAACTGGCGGGATACTTCGAGAAAAAACTAGCAAGCAACTGGGCAATTGAAACTCCCAACTGATGGCAATGTTCTCCATGCTTGGATCATCCTCGCTTCCGTTGATTTCCTGGTGGCGATGTGTTCCCATAAGCAGAAAGCTGCAATGACGAAAATGGTCGTTCAACGGTTATCCGGTGGTTGGATGCCTTTGGGAAGTGGTTGGATTGGTAGTTAAGGAGCATGAAGATGCTCGGGTACTTGATGGTATCGATGCAAAATCGAGATGATGAAGAGTGTGCCCCTGCTTCATGTCATCTCTCCTTTATTTCTCGCTCTCGGGCTGCCTGTGCTGTTACAATCCTCCAGGGCAGCCGAGGTAGCCCGAGCGTGTGGGCCATTGACTGTAGGCCGGCAGCTGGTAGGTGCTTGGGAATCTTTTTCGATTCTTTATCTAACCAATTATAATACGATCCTCCCCTGGCCTCTAATTGGCCGTCCGTTGCGGGTGCACTATAGACGTTCTAGGTGTACAGGGATGCTGCACGAAATCCTTCATTAACCCACCGGTGGAAAAAAAAAGAGGATCTTCCCCTTCCGTCTCTTATTCCGAGCACAAAAGGTCACATTAGCCCAAACTTTCGGTCCATCTCGACGCAAAATCTTCCTGCCCGAGCGATTACGAGCCCGAGTTGGCCGCCCAATGTCGGCAGGTGTAAACGATCTCGTGCACCCAACATGCGTAAGACTCGTAATATGTGTCACCGCGGAAAGGGCAATCTGCAGTGCACAAGAATCTTACCCGAGTCTCAGCTTACCCGAGTTTCAGCCTATTTTAAAGGCCTTTGATCCTATTTCAGCCTCACTTGAGTCTGTTTACTGCTAGAAGTCCTACTATGGGCCGCCACATGCTCTTCCTTTACTGCTTACCTCCTGCATAGGCCCTTATACTCCTACCTAACCCAGCTGAAGTCGTTGCAGCTCCTTTTTTGATTGCGTTTGGACCTATCGCGTATTTGGCTATTTCGACGAAACGAGGGTGGGGATGGTCGCATTCGAAAGAGTGGGGCTGATAGTTTTCAGTAGCCGTCATGCGTTGGACTAGGTAGGACCGCGCGTTCGCCGTAGAGGCCTACTTTTCCAATGGCCTGTCCATTATCTCCACCCAGCGAAACTTTTGCATTCGCTCCAAACATGCCCCTGCAGCTCCAGCAAATCTCCAACGTGGAAGAAATGGATCTTGGGCAAACAGTTACAATATTTTTGATAGGAATTGCCCTCACGTATGCATGTATACGCGGATCCCTATAGCAGACACGCATGCATACGTACAGGTACTAGTACACGCGTGTAGGTACATGCTTAGGCATGTATGTGTGCGGGTATGCACGTGCGTCTACGCATGCGCATATTCAGGCATATGTATCTCTATATGCGTAATAGAGTGTATGCGTGTGCGTGTATACGAGTGCCAATCGACGTCCTCCTTAGCGCCTGCAAATGGAGAAAAGGGAAATTTGTTCCCGTTCTAGGCGTTAAGTAGAAGCGCATTTTATATTGAATACGAAACTACTTTACTGCCTTTATCTCCTACCAATGTGAGGCTCTGGTGGGGCAAAATAGGCTGAAAATTTCGGCTCCGGAGCACTGCCGAGTGTTGTCCCTCACCCCATTGATCCCGGCCATGCCGACGAGACCCTTTCCTACTGGAGGTCCCGTTGCGTGGGGTCCCAGGAAGCGTACACACGACGCGCGTTCGAGCCTGGTGCTCCGCAATGATGAAAAGATGGAAGGGAAAGTCGCAGATGGAGAGACAGAGAGAGAGAGAGAGGGAAGAGGGAAAAGATAGGGGAACACGATCATCGGCCTTGCTACAAGTCCTCCATTCGGACTTGCGCCACACGCCAGCTCTATCTCGAACGTAATGAGACTTGCAAAGAGAGAGGAATCTGAAAAAATACACTTTACACTGCATACACACATATATACCTCCTGAAATACCTGTGCTGCGTGTTTTTTTTTCAACATTGACGAATCTAGATCGTTGATGGCGGTATGAAAGACCAGAGAGAGCTGGAAGCAAGAGCCAATGAGCTCAAGGAGGAAAAATCCTGAGACTCTCCGTCTCCCGCAGAGGAACGAAGAAAGCAGCGTAACGAGATCGGAAACATCGCGTATTGAGGCTTAGGGATGAAAAAGGACGGGGGTGAAGGATGCTGATGGGGGGTTGAGAAGAAGAATCTCAAGTTTTACGGCAAACAAACCGATGACGGATGGAGGGACTCCGGCGCGATCTTTCATGCGGGTCATCCCGAGACTTATGGAGGTCCGAGTGTGTGGCATAAGTGGCCTTTTTCCTCCAATATATCGGAGGCTGCGCGCTTACACAGGGCCAAGAATCTCAATGGATCCGACGATCACGGTAATCTGTGATTCTTCGCCGTCGAAGACTCGTGTGTGCCCGCCAATTTCTCGATTCTCAAGCAAAATGGGATCTCATTCATCGGTTGTATGCAGGGGGATGGCGTGTTGGCCCAACAACAACAACGAACCAGCGGGATTCGTATGTGGGACAAGAGTCCCCAGGCCTAATCCACTTTGACGCAAAACCGTTTCAGGTGCTCGTTGCACATTGCCTTCAGAGTAAACGAAAGCAGGAAAAAGGACAAGTTCAAGACTATCAGAAACTCACCAATCGCTGGAGACAAAGACTGTGAATTGTCCAGAGTAGTTTCATTTTTCCTGCTGGCGTTTTTTTAAATACTTCTTCAACGGTGAAAGGTTTCCAAGTTTAATTATAAAAATTAACCGTTTAGTCGAAACGGTTTTTTCCCGGTTTTTTTGTCTCGACGGCGGACTTTTGCCGCAGAATTTCTCATTAGTGTCATCAACGTCTCGACACGGGAGCAAAAATTATCCTGGAAGAGCAGCTCGCGAGAAAGAGATTGGGGGGGCCTCTGCCTATTCGGATGGCTCTCCTGGAACGTGTATATTATAATCCCAAATTGCCCGTGACTCGAGAACGATCTCTCGATCATCGTGACTTCGGACGAGCACAGACGTCATTAAGGTCGCCGCTGGACGTGGCCACGTATTTAAATTGAATTTACCCAGCCCCCCCCCCCCCCCTCTCTATGCACCCTCGGCACCTATGGAACCATCGATCGCTTCTTATGAGATTCCCCATGGCCCTCGGTTGTTCTCGATCCCTACACACTGGATGCTGGAACCATCGGGTTCACTTTTTACCTTGCCTTTCCCCTTACCTCGATTGAGAAAAATAGCCTCATTTTCTTCGGGAAACTTAGGAAACTACGCGGGTAAATGGCGACTTGAAAACTGTTTCGAAAATTAGCTGCGTATAGAAAAATATTACTCGGATCAACGAGGATGTTCATTGACAGATGGCTAACGGAATATTGGATCGGTATTCCATTTTTTTGTTGTTGTGAATAATTCGGTGGCATCCTCAATGACGGATTTACCTAGCCGAAGTTATCTTTGTTTGCAGTGCATGGCAAGGTGAAGGTTTACGAAGAATAAGTCGTGGAGTCTATGCCAAAAAACGATGACTTTAAGGCGTTAGACTACGGTAACGACCCGAAAATCAAGGTTCTTCAGAAAAATTGATTTTGAAGGAATAATGGGATTGAAAAATATTAGTAATTAAAGAAGTTATTAATAGTCTCGTGAAGGACCTTTGAACGTGAGGGACTCAACGGTGTACTTGATTTTGGCCACCCGGTTGATCTGCCAAAAAAAACGAGTTTTTTCCTTCTTAAAATAGATAATATTGGCTAAGACTTGACCGAGGTTTTTGTTATCGTGTCTGTATCACCGAAAAAAAAAAGAAATTGTTTTTTTTCTCGATTTTTCGAGGAAAAATGACACCTTTATTGTTAATAACTAATGAAAAAAATGTTAAGAAAAACTTCGGTCAATACTAAACTACTATTGCACTAAATAAATGTACAAGTGTTCAAGTCAATAAGTTTATCAGACGTCGAGAAATCGTGTACACCGTTTTGAAAAACATAGTTTCGAGAAAAACGCGTATAAAGTTTTACTAGCAGTTACATGGTTGTAATCATAAATTTACCTTCAATCTGCGATTCCTACACCATACGTTGGACCTTCCTCTTCACTTTTCGTTGCCTCAAGCGACAAGCGAGTGTTCGTCATTTTCACCGTAGCCTAAAACCTTATAAAATCTTCTTTCGCCGAATCCTGACGTCTGAGTTTTTATGAGAACCAGATCCAATGACATTTGCAACTTTTTGTTTCCGTAAAACAATTTCCAATGAAATGACACTGGACGATACCAATTTCAGACGATTTCTCGACTTCCCTTGGGCCGATTTCATTGATAGATGAATTATGTCATTACGTAATGACTGAGAGTCCGACGATCTGTTGATTCACCCGTTGGGCATGTACAAAAACAACCACACCGAATAATTACCGCACGGCTATACTTATATTTCCGTAAAAATTGTCGAAGTATTCATGCCGCGTGGATTCATAGACAGCGTTGTTTCAACAATGTTGATGAATTATTCGATTCGTACGGTCTCTCTCTACGCGATACAATCAGAAGCCCGAAACCTTGCGTTTCCTCAAAAGATATCAATCGCAGCGAAGATACGGCTAATCGAGAATCATTGAGTGTACAGAAATACCAATCTCTCATTAAACGATAAGCAGGCCTCGTGCATTGGGGACGGCCTGAGAGGACCGTAAGAGCGAATAATTCAATAATAACCGAACGAACGGATACTTCAAATACCGCGGGTTGCAAAATTATCCGGCAGTCTTTCCTTGACAGTGGAATTGTGCGAAGCGAGCGAATGCTCGATGAAGAAGCGCGAGGAGGTATCGAACATTATTTCTGATGCCGGAAAGCTAATAATAAATGTCGATCTCGTCTAGGCAAAGCCACTCGGCTGGTTCGCCTTGCTACCGATGTGTACGAGAAAGACCAAGCAGCCAAGAGAGTGCCTCTCTGATCTTGAGTTCCAAAGATCGTTCGTACAGCCAAATATTTCGGACGGGTGCTCTATACCAGAGGTGCTTTTTGGTTGATGGTGTGCGTGAATTACGCGTCTGGGCCGTTTTTATCTGTATAGGTGTATGGAGACATGGAGAAGGCTCTCGCGTTGGTATGGCGTGCGAGAACGCACGAACTTGACACCTGCAAGGCCGCCCGTTTCGAAAGGAGGAAATGAAAAAAATGTTAAGATTTTAAATGTCGCTCCGTTAAAGAACGCGCGCCCGTGTGTGTGTGTGTATGACGAGTCAGCTGTTGAGCTCTCTATTCCGCACACAGACGCATACACCTTCATCCAAGTTCCTCCATGGACAACTCGAGATCGCTCAAAGTTCTTCGCGTGTTCGTCGATGTCCGTGTGGGCTTGCGTGTGGATCTTTATGGTATTGGCGAACGGGTCGTCTGGAAGGATTACGTAAAACCAGCCAGACAGACACAAACACAAAAGCGAAGCCTGTTGCATTCGGAGATTTAGCATGTGAGGCCTCTTCCAAAGAGCAAATTCTCCCAACTCCAAATATTCGGCCAAGTTTCAATGCCACGCACGGTGGAGGGGAGAGAAACCGAAATTACCAATCCCCGCTTGCGTCGAGCCGAGAATCCCAAAGTTTTTGCGCAATCGATTAACATCGAGTGATCGTCCGGTTTTTGTCATCTCCAGCAGTTGACGCGACGGCAATTGGTCTTGGGTTTAGTGATTGGACATCCAAGCCTGGTTGGATCTCCGATGATGTTTCGTCGGTAAGTTCCGTTGGCAACTCCAGCGGAAGATGGCAACGTTGGCTAATGTGGAAAAGCGCCGATTGCCGAACTTTCCCGAGCTTCTTTTAGGGATGTTTCAGCTTACCCGTGTAAGCGGATATGATTGCCAAGTATATGGACAACGCTTCCTTGTTCCCGTGTCCGTGTGCACACGCAAAATGGAAATGCGTGATGTATACGCGGCCATTATAATACGATTTCAAAATCGACCGTATCTCATTGACGTAACACATACATGCGAGAAACTCTTCAACTCTTTTAGGCACAATTCACCCGGAGATCATCGGTCCAGTCATTTTATTCGCCCCCGGGGCTCTGTCCTCGTCTCTTTCTATTTCTATCTGTCTCCTCATCCGCCGCTCTCCCGGCGCTCATCTCGATGCTTAACGTCCGAGAATTTTTCGTATCTCGTGACTGAGATGAATTACTCCTATAGCGCGGGGTTTTATGATCGAATACACGGGATGAGAGACGAGACCCGAGAACGAATACTCGCGAGGAATATCATGGCCTGTATGGATGGAACCGGCGAACTATATTCTTCAATGCGAGGATTGCGATTCCGCGAGAGAGATAGAGATGGAGAGAGAGAGACGCGTAATAGTGTTTGTACGTGTATGGGTAACGTCTCGTGTCTACTGGATCTCTATGCGGTAGCAGTCAGCCAACGAAGGCAGCAAAAGAGTGGCGAGAGAGCCAGTCCAGCCAGGTATATAGCCTCGAGGCTACAAACGTGATAGACAAGGTCAGCCTCTCCCGTGTATAGGCGCTCGTGCAACAGAGACGACGAGAGATCGCCGCCTTATGGACCAGCAAAAACTCACGCGAGTTATGTCGCCGACGGTACCGCAACGCGCACTTGACGCTATTTCTCTTTCTCTCTCTCTCTCTCTGGCGATTTAACACTTTTAATCGACGAAGCATGTTACCGAACGTGATCTACCTGCATAATATTCCAACTCTTCGATGTAATGGCAGTTTTGCCAAACTCCAAGTCCCAGACCTGTGGTTTCAGGGAAGAACCTTACCGGAAGTCAGCTTTGGCAGGTTTGGAAGGCTGATACGAGATACAGGTTTCCGCGCAATATGCCAAAGAGCTTGTTGATTAGGATGCCTGGAGATTGCGGACTCTGTGCAGAACATGTAGGGTTGACTGGCTATCTGTGACGATTCTGCTTCTATGATCCGTAGCATCGCCATTATGTGACCAAGCCTTACAGGAAACACAAACTAAAGGGTCTTTGTCCATCTTCGAATGAGTACTACAATCTAAATTTCAGGTTCAATAGTTACCCAACGAGATTAACTTCGAAACAAGTCTGCCTCTGTTACGGATGACCTTGGTACGGGGGTCACTTGTAATAGACACAAAAAGTCAAAGACGAAATGTTTTGAATATAGTTTTTTGACACTTCAATTATAGAAAAAACTACTTTTATCATTTGATGGCTAACATGGCACACTTTTTACGATGCTTTGGAAGGCAGTCAACGATAAACTAATAGTTAATACAACGGTTGAGCTCTCCCTTAACCAGAAACGAACCCAACATGGAAACAAAACCGACTTGGATAAAATAAAACTTTTTCTGACAAAGAGAAGTTATTGTCGTGGAATAAAGCACGTCTGCTGGAACAGATAAAGAAATAAAATGTAATCAGTAGAACTTAGAGCGTATTTACGGCTCAAAGGGAAAATAAACACTTTGGGAATTTAAATTTGTTGGGCGGAGTTACAGGGAGGATCAATCTAACTAACAGTTATGGATTAGCAGTTTGGACTACCGTCTGTGCATTCTTTCGTGGGCCCGAAGTTAGCAGCATGTGTATTGTTTCTATTTTTGTCTCGGACGACTCCCTATATAGGATGCTTTACAAACAAGGCAGTAATAATCCTCTTTTTCGGATGATTCGAATGGGATGTTGATCTTCTTGTTGATATTTGCTTTAGTCTTCTGGAATCCAGAAAACCAACAAACAAAAATAATATAGGGTTACAAACGTGCCCAGAAAAATTGTTTCAATCGTACCCATCGCCCTTTTTAGTGGAAAATAATTCACGGTGCCGTAGCCAACTATCTTACACCAATACTAATCATGTTCTATTAACTTTTACGGTCCCATTTAGTATCATGAAAAAAAACAACTCAATACTCTAGATTTAATATCAACAGAGTAATTGAGAAGAAAAAAGGTCCGATGAAAAATACTTTTTCTTGCCAAAACACAATCTATACGCAGCTACAACGCGCGTTATTTTCCTCGTTTCAATCGTACCCAGTCTTAGACATTCAGTGACCAATGGTCCTGGAAGATCCCGGGCACTTGGACGTTTGGAACGTTGAAAACAGCCTTGCTTGGCAGTCTTCAGATAGACGCTTCGGTAATCATTAAGGCCTTGGGCCACAGTAACGGGTATAAAATCATGTGCGAATTTAACCATTTTTTTCGTATGAAAATAGTGATTCACTCATAACATTAATTACACGTCTATTTAGTATGAGTATCAAGCTGTTAGAAAATATATATATATTTTTGTCGATGTACAAAATGGTCGACTGCTCGAAACTTCTCGAAACAGCGTTTTTCCAATTGGCGTGACAAATAAGTTCAACAATTTTCACTCGATTTACTTCAAATTCAAAACTTACGTTCCTAATTGCATTTCGCAGAGAAGTACGTACGGAATTTTTGATTGATCGAAAACTTTTCATTTTATGAGCAGTTCTAACGAAATTTTTCACTGAAAATTCATTTCTTAAGGGGTTACCCCCACTTGCGATTTTGAAAAAAATCGATTTTTTTATTGCATTTTTTTGAAGTATAAGTATCTGAGAATATGTTCTGAAAATTTCAAGTCGATCCGAACAAAATTGACTGAGACATGAGCGTTGAAAGAGAAGAATCCGTTCTTCGTGTAAACTGAAATTGAAACTTTAAACGCGTTTTTCTCAAAATGACTTTTCTGAAGTCGGTGACCAAGATTACTCGAACACTAATGAACCGATCTTCTTGAAATTTTGCCGGCTTATTTAATACATAAAAATGTAGTCTTTAATCGTTCGGTTTCTTTTTTCGAAAAAAATGGCCGTTTTATAGCCAAAAAACGACCGTTTTTTTTTTCGTTAAAATCGAATCATTAACTTTGACTATCCGCCATTTTGTGAAAAATGAATATTTTTTAAAATCCTTCGATTAAAGACTAGTTTATACTTATATTTGACTAAATCCATCCGCTTTTTTTTTCAGATGATCCACTTCGCCGCAATGTTGGTCACCGCAAACCGTGTATATAAAAACATTATTTCATTGACGGCCATTTGCAACTAAACAATGTAATATTTTTCAACAAAAAAATTACCGAAAGTTCTTCAAGATGTGTTCTTTAAGATGGTATATTGATAGATTGAAAAAGTTTTGTAGTTTTCTTTTAAAAAATTCATGAAAAAGGCCTTTTTTGCGCTACAAGTGGGGGTAAGGCCTTAAGTTCAAATACCTACAACTTAAGAATAAAACAATCTCTTTTAAATTCCGTACGTACTTAACCAGGTATTCTAATGTACATTGACGAGAATTTTTGTTTTCTGTTCTAGGTAAAAAATTGCGGATGCTAAATGTCACGCCGCGAAGCGCCTAAAAAAAGATAACAAAAGAAAATATTAGTAGTCGGGCATTTTGTACATCCAAAAAAATATATATACATTTTCTAACAGCTTGATATTCATACTAACTAGATGTGTAATTAATTTTATGAGTGAATCACTTTTTCATACGAAAAAAAAAAATTGTTAAATTCGTCCATGATTTTATACCTGTCACTGTGGCCTAAGGCCTTAAGGGGGGATTGTCTTTTTTTCGCAAAATTTACCGCTTTTTGGGAATTTTTTTGTGAAGAAAGTATACAACGGAAAACTTGTGAAACTTGGCATATAGTTTTATTGATCTGTTTACTACATACAAAAAAAATTTTAAACAATTTCATCAAAAAATTCGCCTCCACCCCCCTCGACGCGCGATGGTCCTTTTTTGATGGTGTGCACGATTACAGCCTTCACGTTCATCCTGCAACAAAAACCCAAAAAGCATTTTACTTTAGACACATATAGCTATCGTTCGATGAAGGGAAAAAAAAATTGACCATTTGGTGACGTTTTGAACTTGAAGTATCGATTTTTCGAAAAAAATTGATCGATTTTTTGTTATGAATAAAAAACTATTAAACGTATTGCTTTTTTGCTTCATCAAACGATAAAAGGATGTCAGCTGAGCATTCTGTCCAAATTTGAAGGCAATCGGTTGAATAGTTTTTGAGAAATCATGCACACCATCAAAAAAGGACCATCGCGCGTCGAGGGGGGTGGGAGACGGATTTTTTGATGAAATTGTTTAAACATTTTTTTGTATGTAGTAAACAGATCAATAAAACTATATGCCAAGTTTCACAAGTTTTCCGTTGTATACTTTCTTCACAAAAATATTCCCAAAAAGCGGTAAATTTTGCGAAAAAAAAGACAATCCCCCCTTAAACATTCCGCGCTGCTGCTGCTGTTACACGTCTAACTGGAGTCCCATTCCACAAACGACGCTCCCAGAGCGTAGCGCCTTCAGGAATAATACCTCGCTTCGCCGCATTGTCGAAGATTCCGCAGCTAATCGTGTTCTTTGGCTTGTCTGCTTTCAGATATTCGGTAGCAAAGCCGATCTCCAATTGCACACGCAGATACACATGCGCGAGGCGAAGCCCTACAAGTGTACCCAGTGCTCAAAGGCATTCGCGAATTCCTCGTATCTGTCGCAGCACACGAGGATTCATCTCGGTATAAAGCCTTATCGATGCGAGATATGCCAGCGCAAGTTCACCCAGCTAAGTCATCTGCAGCAGCACATACGCACGCATACGGGTGACAAGCCTTACAAATGTCGTCATCCCGGCTGTACCAAGGCGTTCAGCCAGCTGAGCAATTTACAGAGTCACTCGCGCTGTCATCAAACCGACAAACCGTACAAGTGCAATTCGTGTTACAAGTGTTTCTCGGACGAGCCAAGCCTCCTCGAGCACATACCCAAGCACAAAGAGTCCAAGCATCTCAAGACTCACATATGCCAGTATTGCGGCAAAAGTTACACCCAGGAGACTTATCTGGCGAAGCACATGCAGAAGCACGCGGAGCGCACGGACAAGCGACCACCGATAATTGGCACGGGTCTGAGGCCGGCCATACACGCGATGTCACATCATCAGGATCACTATTGGCCCAAAGTGAGCCCGGACTCGATGATGAGCGAGCTCCACGAGAGGCTGCCCCATCATCACACGGAGTATCATCAGAATCAGAATACGGAGATGTTGCTACCGCCGCCCCACGGGACAGGCGGCAGCGGAGGTGGTGGAGGCGGACCAGGCGGAACACCAGGCGGACACAACAACAGGGACTCGATCGAGAACGACTCGAGGCAACAGACACCGCAACCCGGTAGCAATCATCATCCAAACAGCAGTTCCGCATTCACACCCATATCATCGATATCCATAAATTCGATATCCTCGATGCAGCATCCCCTGAATCCGCTCAATCATCTGCACTACCCGGGCAGTCATCATCCAGCCTCGAGGCCCTATCTCTACGAGGCATTCAACACCCAAAAGTCGTCGCCGACATCGTCCTCGGTAGCCGGTGTTACACCCGGCGGCAATACCAATCAGAACCCAACGTCATTTCCCAATCAGCTGATAAGCCTTCATCAGATTAGAAATTACGCGCACCAGCCGAATCTTGGCAATCTCGGTAATCTCGGGAATCTCAGCAATCTCAGTAACTTGGGCAACCTAAGCGCCAGCATGGAGGGCCACGCGCTTCTCGGCGGACTCAAGGACAAGCAGTAACTGTAGGCGAAGTTTAGGTACTAAAGGAACAAGGGACAAACGACGCTGTGGAGCCCACGGGACAGGGACTAACGAAAGGAACATTTGCTCTTCTCTCGCTGGTGGAAAACCAACCGAGGCTTCGAACTAATCGAGAGTAACGGGACGAATAAACGATGTCCTATCAATCCCTTGCTTGGTCAAGAGACCAACATCGTTCCTGCTCCCCCTAGTACGTTTTTTTTCTTTTTTTTTTTCAAATCGCGCTCGAATGTACGTGTGCGCGTGTGCACATGGGTGTGAACAACGGCTGGAAAAATTTCGGTTGCTGGAGACCGCATTAAAGTCGTGCCGAGACTCGCTGGTCGGATCTACTTTGAACTTGGCGGTGAAGATTCTCAAACGAGTTTTCTCCGTTTCAGTTTTTCATGTCATCGAACATGTCCAATTTTAACATCGACAAAATCAGCCCTTTTTTTTAAGGACGAGAAACAAGGTTCGACCTTACGCGTCATGTCTTTTTTTTTCTCCAGTTCACTGTTGGGCTCGATGCTTCAGAGGGATCTAGAAATCCCACAATTTTAACGCTCCTTCGGCGAGAAAATTCGTCTCTTTACAAAATCGTGCAATTCGTCAAGCGAATCCCGTACGAATCACGGGAGTGTCCGAAAAAAAAAACAAAACAGTCGTGTCTTCTCAAGTTCGAGGCTGATTCGCCCCGGAGAGTCTCGGCGAAAATTCGAGCACGCGGCGTCGTTAAAATCCTCGAGCGAAGGAACAACGAGACTCATTCAGAGCTGAGACTCTCGAGGCAAAAACCGAACGACAAAATGCGAGTATAATGTGCTGCGCACATTTACCAACCGGGACTATTCTTTCGCGATATTTAAATCGTTTTTACCGACACACGCGCGCACCCGCACACGAAACCCAAACACACGCTAAAATTTGTCCCTCCAACGAGATGACGTTATGATTTCGTTTTTTTTTTCGTCTTCTTTTTTTTAATGATCGTGGGAATTGGACGCAATTTGTTTCTCTTTCCTGCGTCCGTGTTACGAATGCAAAAAATTGCGATTTTTTTGTCGTTCTTTCGCGTTCTTTGTTTTTTTTTTTTTCGTGAAGTAACGAAACGGTATAGACGCGAGCGTAACATTCAGGGCACAAATCGCGGGATAATGTATTTAAGAGTGTGCGCGCGCGCGAGAGAGAGAGTGAGAGAGAGAGAGACGGAGAAGGAGAATGGAGTAACGAAGGTTAATGTAAACGGCGAACGTGAGAATAGTAGAGTAGGTTTGATCATGCCACAGACGAGCGAGAAAAAGAATTGAAAAGGCACACACAAGGTAAAAATATATGATCGAGATCGAAGATTGGTCGAGGGAGAACGAGATGTTATAGAGAGTGGTATGGTAATGACCTCCTGTACATAACTATTATATAAATATATAGATAAATATTATATTATTATTATTAATATTATTATTATTATTATTATTAATTATTAATATTATTAATTAATATTTGGTAGGTGTGTAAGGTGGATAAAATAGATTTACGAAATAAATATGAAGAAAAAAACAACAATATTCTACGTACCTTGTCCGAAACGAAAGACAGAGAGAGAGAGAGATGCGTTAAGCAGACTGTATTCTTCTTTTTTTTTCGTAAAATTGCGATTAAAATGTTTCGAGAGCGAGAGTGTTGAAGCGTGTAAAATGTTGACGATTTTCTCGACGAGTCTCTCTCTCGGGAGAAACGAAATTTCGTATCTCGGACAAATTTTCATCGACCAGCACACCCGCACACACATACACACGATGGCTCTTTGTGATTTGTGCTTTTGCTTTTCGTTAAAATATCGCGATTTATTTTTTTTTTCTCGCGACCCTAAATTTTCCTTAAGGTTCCTGCTGATTTTCGTTTTTTTTTTCTTCCGTTTACACTTGATTTCGCGGGTTGTTTGACACAGCGAGAGATCCGTGCCCGCGGTGAGTGAGACTCGTCGAATAGTTCGTCGGTATTAATTTCGCGCTGGAAAAGTGTCGCCGAGCCACACGCGAGGACGCGGCGTAAAAAAGCGAGCGGTAAATGTATTCGCGGCGGGCGAAGGGGCATGGGACTGTACAAATGAATTAATAAAATTGTATACAGAGCGCGACGTGCCAGGAGGAGAGACGGGTGTACGTGTGGTCGACACGATCGGAGTTGAATTTATCATGGAAACGAACGAAAATAATTATTAATTAATTTAAAAAAAAGGACAAAACGAAGGGGGGGGAATGAAATAAAACGACACTGTAGATAATTTCTTGTTATGGCGAACGCGGGAAAGACGCGCGGAAGTTTTGTACCCGCGCGACAGTCGAGGGGTAGTTGACGTTTTTTTTTCTCGTTTTTCGTTTTTTTTTTTCTTCTTTAACGAACAAAATTCGTTGTTAAACGCGCTCGGTAGGTAAACGACGAGCGAATGATATATATATATATATATATATATTTATATGTATATGTTTTTTTAATTTTTATCTCGCCCGGGTGCCTCGTACATCCGTTAAAATTGTTGCTATCGAGGCTCCTCGGTTGAATTTACGTTCCGCGAGCTCGAGACCACCGTGCGGCTATTCGATATTTGCTCGCGTCACAACGAAAATAACGAGGGCGGCACGGAAAAGACATTTTTGAAATTATACGAGGATATTGTACTTAAAAAATTCGGAAAATTTCGAAATTTCGAAAAAAATCGCTTTTTTCGTTGAAATAAACAATTACAAAAAGAAAAACGAACAAACGAACGACGAACCTTAACGGAATGTCTTTTTTTCTTCTCCTGATCGAAGACGAGAAAAGTAATCGCCCGTTCGAACGCGTCCAGGTGTGGAAAAAAACAATTCAAATTCGCTCGCGAGTGCAAAAAAAAAGTGAGAAAGTATTTTTTCCACTTTAATCGAACGTTGCTCGTGAAAAATCAAACGAGCGTATTATCGAATGTTTCCTACGCCGAATGCGGGAAACGAAGAAAAAATATTTTATCGCCATTCAAACCGAAAGTAAAAATTCTCAATTCGGTAAAATAAAAGAAAAAGAATACGGTGCTGAAGTTTGCATCGTTCGAATGCAACGAAAATTCATTTTTTTTTCTTTCGTTATTATCGAAAATATTTTCTTGCCGATTTGAGTTTTCGATTTTTAATAAGTATCCTGAAAAACGTAAAAGTCATTTTTGTAGCTCGAAGTATGCCGAAAAAAAATGTTTTGGCACTCTGACGAAATTAATTTTCGATGCGCTCGAACGTTCAATACCGTAAACGAAATTTCCCTCGTACTTCTCGCGGGTATTTTCCGCGGGGATTTTCCGCTCGCCTCACCTGTGCTCAAATTGTTTACTATTAGTTTGTTATTAAGAAAGTACGATATTCTACAATTATTACGAATTATTGTATATCGCGACACACATACACACAAACACACGAACGTACAGTTGACTCTTTGGCTTTCCTGAAAGATTGGTGCGCCCGGTCGCGCGCTCGAGCGAATGCGAGCGTGAAGAAAAAAAGAATTAAATTAAAAAATAAAATAAAAGTCACGTGTGCGTGCGACGAGGAGCGTGTGGGGAAGTTTGCGAGTGGGTGTGCGGACGAATCTGAATGCTGACCGCAAAAGGACTGGATGAACGTGCGAATATATATATATATATATATATATATATATATTTATATTTATATATATATGTATATATATGTATATATATATATAAACTACCAGATTTAAAAAAAGGTGGTGAATAAAAAATGGCGACAGGAAGACACGAATTATTGTCAGGCCGAAAATGAGAGGGGAGAGGGAAAACCAGGGACCTCGCGCTTTAATATGTGATTTCGTTTTCTTCTTTTTTTTTGTTGTTTTTCTCTCTCTCATACTTTTCCGTCTATCCTTAGTTTCAATGATTCTGATTATATAATAATTATGATTTTCGTTTAATAAAATATCCCGTTGAAAGGAACGATCGAGAAAAAAAAATGAAAAAAAAAAAAAAAACAATACATTTTGTTGCTTTCCGTATGCATCCCAATTCCGCAGAAATAACAGTGGGAGGAAGGGGGCGGCGGAAAAACTACGGCGGTAAAAAAGGTACGAGGGAGGGGGAGGGGGGGCTGCCGCGAAACAATTGTAAATGCAAGTATAGGAACGAATGTAGTAATAATATTAATAATAATGATAATATTAAGAATAATGTTAGTTATATCGCGCGGTACGAGAACAGAACTGTGATATTTTACTGTGTAAATTATTGAAGAAAAAAAAACGAACACAAAAAAAAGGCGCGAAAAACAGACAAAGAAAATACGAAGAAAACTTTAAATGGGGCTAGGGGTGGAAGGGAATGGGAGGGGGGGGGAATAAAATATTAATGTTAGACAGATTTAACGGTATTTTACATTGGCGATTAGTCAATTTTATCCATTCTGGAATATATTCGTTCTAGGAAAACAAAAAAGAGGAAGAAAAACGAGAGCGAGCATCTCCGCACGCGGAGTAAACGAAAATGTTTTTCTCCGATTTCAAATTTCGGTCCATTTAACGCGAACTGGAATGCTCGAGGGGAAAAAAGTAAAAAAAAGGATGTGAAAATTCTCGGTGTTTTTTTTAAATCGTTTTCCCGTTTGTATATACAAGATATTTAGGAAATAAATGTTTACACGAGAGAATCTCATTCCAACGTGTTTGAACGAATCGATCGAGAGAGAGAGAGAGAGAGAGAGAGAGAGAGAGAGAGAGAGAGAGAGAGAGAGAGAGAGAGAGAGTGAGGAAAAAACGGTGATTACGGACTCCGTAGCGTATGACGAGGACATTTGCGAAAATTGGATTGAGCAAAAAATTTTTGACAGTTTTGTGACGAGTGTGGATCCGTCCGAAGTTTCGAGGATTTCGTTGACTTCGCGAAAGCAATTAAAAAACCAAAATTATGCCATTTATTTTGCATTTTTATTTTTATAATTGCGAAATTATTTTTCTCAAAAATATTCCATTCTATTTTCGACCACAGTTTGGCGTCGATTAATTTTTTTTTTTTTTTGCTTTTTTTTTCGTCAGGGAAGAATTAATTAAGTCCTAATTTAACGTCCCCTTCATCGCGAACGTTTTCAAATTTTCTGGGCATCCAATTTGCGAATGTGTGTACGGCAAATATATGCGAAATCTTGCGGCGTGCGAAGAAAAAAAAAGAGCATAGTCCGTAAGTTTTCAACGAACCACTCGAGAAAGGAAGAAAAAGAAAGCGGGGATCGATCGGAAGGCTGACGAGGAGAGTGGCGAAGCGCCACTGACGAAGATATCATTGTGTGAAATATTTAAAGGGCACGGAAGAGACGACGCAATTTTTCAATTTCGTCTCTGACACTTTTTCCGAGGGTGAATTGCGTGAATTATTCGCTGTTCGATTTACCGAGCGCGGGTGATAAGAAATGGAAGAAAATTCATTCGTTCGAGAGAACTTGCAAGTTGACTGACAATGAGTTTACTTTCGATTGTTGAAACGAACATACATTTTATTTGCTTGTTTTCAAAATAAGATCTCGATAACGATCGAATGTAAACTGATGTAAAAAGGGGCCGTCCATATATTACGTCATCGATTTTTGCTGATTTTCGACCCCCCCCCCTACAATCATCCTATCGTCATTTCCTAATGACCCCCCCCCTCTCGCAAAACTGACGTCATTACCAGTTTGGCAAAATTAAAACATTTGCGGATTTGAGAAAAATTGGGTAACATTAAAACATTTTGTTATAGAATCATCTTTTATTATTTTGTACTTTGGCAATGTTTATTAATATAATAATATTATTCTTCCCTATTCTTTAGTTTTCTTTGGATAGCTCCCACATTTTGTTATAGAATCATCTTTTATTATTTTGTACTTTGGCAATTTTCATTAATATGATAATATTATTCTTCCCTATACTTTAGTTTTCTTTCGATAGCTCCCACGGAGTTTTCACCCATTCTTGCAAATCCTGGATCACGGGTAATATCTCCGTATCCTCCCCATATTCATTTTGGCTCGATCGAACTATTTTCATAGGTACGCTGTTATTTGAAGTTCTCGAATATAATGTAGACAAACCTTATGTAATAAATAAATAATTAATGAGTTCAATAATTAATACCATTAGGTACTTGCAAAATATTTTTCATCACTCATGCGGGGAAACCACTCTAGTTGTACAATATACTATTGTACATTTTGAAGTAACTGGTATCACAAGAATGACGTCAATTTCGAAACGCCCCCCCCCCCCCCCCTCATCCATCATTTAGGGGGCGTCCATTAATTACGTAAGGCGTTTAGGGGGGGGAGGGGGTCTAGCGAAATCTCACCCAATCTCACGTGGGGGAGAGGGGGGCTTCGGCAAATATCACGTAATTTTAGTAGTTTTAGTAATTTTAGTAATCACGTAATTTTTATCACGTAGAGAGAGTCTCCCTACTACTTTACATGGTGGAGTAAATGGTACTACAACCGCAGTTACTTCTACTACAATTTATTTTCCGTGAACGTATACATTTTGAAAAATCTCACGTGAGATTAGGGAAGGGGGGAGGGGGTCGAGCTAAATCTCACGACATCTCACCAGGGAGAGAGGGGGGGTCGAAAAATTGCCAAAATCACCTCACGTAATTAATGGATGCCCCCTTACCGTCATCCGCAGACGAACCCCCCCCCCCCCCAAATTTATAAGGACGTAATATATGGACGGCCCCAAAGTGAATCTTTCTTTTTTTCGATTTTAACGATGGAATGTAAACTGATTGAAAAATCAATGGTTTTTCCGTTCGATTTTAACGATCGAATGTAAAGTGATGAAAAAAAAAGTTTTTTTTTTTTCGAAAGCGTTTCCCCGAATTCACCCAAGCTGATGGATATTCTTGGAAGCTTATAAATTAATGGACAATTCACTTTTTTCGAATATACGAACAAACGCACATGTTGACATTTGGCATTTTTTCAAATTATCATTTTCTTGATTGATAATTCGGAGAAACATCGATGCTATTTACAATTTATTATTTCCAAGCACTAAATAAATCCCGCTGTCGAATTTTTAATGTGACATGTATAAATTTAAGGGGTCACGTGGGTTTCGAAGCCAAAAAGCATATTTTCTCTATTTAAAAAAAATAATATAATGTATAAATTATTTTATTCAAAATGTTAAGCACATAAAAGAGCAACATTTCAACAATATTTTTTTTTTTTAATTCATCCAAAAATTTGAGAAATTCAACCGGTTTTCTGTTCGTAGATTGATATAGCTCGTGATTGAACAAAGGATTTTTAAGAAAAATAAAATTTTAATTTTATTTGCAGAGTTGTATGCAAAATAGTTCAATTTTTTGTACAATTAGTTGTAATCGAAAAAAAAACTTCGTTCAATTACTAGGGCCGGGTTGAAATTCCGAACTTTGAATGCTCCGGCGGTTTAAAATTCCGAATTTTAATGTTCCGAAATTCAAGATGGGACCAGGTTGAAACTCCGAACTTTGAGTGGTCAGAACGCTCAAAACTCCGAAGGAATACTACACCGAAGTATCAAAACTCCGAAAGAATTGTACCCTAAAGACCAAAACTCCGAAAATCTTAACGCCATCAAAATAATTCGGCTATGGAGGTTTAAAAAGTTTCAAAATTTTCAATAAATCAACGAATTATTTCAAGATTTTTTTTTTATTAAGAAGTGATTTTGCGTCAATTTTGAAATTTGTCTAGATAATGTTACACGTTCTACATAATTTACAGTCAACTGTGCAGACTTTCGCTGGCATGATCTTGACATGAGGGCCGGGTTGAAATTCCGAATTATTAATTAAAAAAATAAATTCTTAATTAAAAAAAAAAAAATCTGTAAATAATTCATTGATTTATTGAAAATTTTGAAACTTTTAAAATTTCCATAGCCGAATAATTTCAACGGTGTTCAGATTTTCGGAGTTTTGGCCTTTCGTGTAAAATTCTTTCGGAGTTTTGAGCGTACCGATCGTTCAACGTTTGAAATTTCAACCCGGTCCCCACCAGTCAATGCTACTTTGCAGATGTGGCCAAAATTTCAATTAGTTTTTGAGAAATCGTGTGGACCGATTTCGAAAATAGTGTTTTGAAAAAAATGCGATATACCTGCGTCGCTCCCCGCCGATCTTTCCCAAAGGCTCTCTCTCCTAGACTTTTGCTCCGATTGACTTAAAACTTTAGGCGAATATTCTAGACATATTGTACTATTGGATAATAATGTTTCTTTTTTTTTTCAAAATGGAACATTTTTCCGAAATTCAAAAACCCACGTAACCCCCTTAAGTAAATACAAAATAAGAATGTAATTTCGGATCGTTCGAGCGAAAAAAGTAATTTCCTTTTGATTTAACGGTAGACGAAATTAATTTCACTTACGCATTCAATGCGGCGAATAAAAAATAATTGACATGATCCGCGCGCGAAAAGGTTTTTTTTTCGTTCGGTGCTTTTTGGTATATGGAGAGTAAAAAAAAATGAAATTAATTGCGAGATGACGACAACAAAAAATCGGAAACGTTAAATCCTCGTTGGCTTCCTGATCTTCGAATCCCCTCGCCCAAAACCCGCCCAAAAACGTCGTCGTGCAACGACGCGAATCCAGGAGAATATTTTCAACGTGATTAAAAAGAAAAACGCAAGAGGAGCGGAGGGAGAGAGAGAGGGAGAGAGAGAGAGAGAGAGAGAGAGAGAGAGAGAGAGAGAGAGAGAGACGTCTTTGATTAATGCACGAGATTAATAAAATAGACGTAACCGCATGACGACGATGTGCACATTTGCGATAAATCGACGTACGAACGTGAGACAATTGAACGATGAAAATGAACTATTACCTAGGCATTATAAATACATTAAACTAGAAAAAGAGATAAGATAGAGTTATAAATAAAATTAAAAAGGAAAAAAAAAGAAGATATTTGAGCAAACGGACGATACGATCTTGCTGCGGAAATGAATCGCTCGATGTTTAATAAATGTGCCATTTTTCATGCACGAAATGTACGATCGATTTTAATTTTCTCCAATCGGGCCCAAAATTTTCACGAACGTGACGTTTTTTTTTTATTATTTTCCCTTCCTCATTTTTCTCCAACGTCGCGAATTCTCACGCAACGACAAGTCGTTACCTCCCTTTTCTCCATTGGCAATCATAAAAATTGCGCGGAACATCGAAATTTCCCAAAGAACGAAAAAAAGAGAGAGAGAGAGAAAAAAAAGAAACTCCCTACGCAAGATCGCAGGCCCGTTTTCGATCGTAAAAATCTATGGCTACCCAAAATAATCCAAGTAATTATTCCTAAACAAAATTCTGAATGTCGTTTTAGTCCTATCCGCTCTCTTTTTCGTTCCGACCGTTCGACAAACGTGTACGTTTTTTTTTTTGGTCCTCTCGCTTGGTCGCACACATACACACGCGTCTTTGGAACGCACAACGAAAATGAAAACGCCCGAATTACGAACGTATGTTGTTTTTTTTTTTTTTGGGAGGGTGGATTTCAGCAGCCTCGATCATTCCACGTCCTACGTTGAAATATATGATGAAAAAGAAGAAAACAAAAATTCTCCGAGACCCGCACGATTTTGCGGGTCGAAAAACGTCACCGAAGACTTTTTCCGTCTCGTACTGACGTGCAACTAACTGTTCGTCCTTTTTATCAACAAATATAAAGAGAAAAAAAAAACTTGCGTCAAAAAACAAAAAACAACGTTACATCATTGTTCGTTATTTCATCCCGTTCGAATGTCCCGGTTCGTTAATTTTCCAATCGAGCAAAACGCCGAACCCTTGCCTTTTGGTTTCTCCGTATTTTGCTTCGCGTGGAAATAACACATAGACACACACACTCGCACACACGCTTTTGCCGACGTTCGTTTGTACGCCCGACGTGGTTCTTTTTTGTTTTGTTTCTTTTACATTTTCAGCTTCGCCGCGACACCAGATGCGACGGGGAGCCGTGACGCTGAATGATTTATCGTCATTTTTTGTTGTTGTGACATTGCCATGTATTTACGCTACAAAGTACAAAAGCTTTTTACGGTGTTTTTTCAAGCGCGAGCTTTTTTTTTCAACCTTTTTTCACGTTTTACGAATATATCGTGAACGAACACGGGCTGTAATGTGTTCAATCGGAGGATTCGACGAATAGACGATTAATAGACTTATTTTTGTATTTTTTTTTTTTTTTTCATCGATATGGTTGCAGAAATGTTTTTGTAATATTTTTGGGACGTTATTTCAGTCGTATGAGAAATTGGGAATATTTTTCATTGACCTTATTCTAAAAGGGATTGTTTTTCGACCTATATTTATTTCTATATATAAATATATAGGGTGTCTCGAAATGACCTGACATTTTTATTTGTTAATAAAACGTATTGCTTATTTGAAAAGGACGAACATTTTTATTTTATATAAGGCACATACTTAGAGATTAGGTGTGAAACACAATGTCCTATAAAGCCGGAGCTCAAGGAAGCAATTGGACGCACCATTAATGAAATTAGTCCGCAATTGTGCCAAAATGTTGGTGAAAATTTCGTCAGAAGAGCGAACGTTTGCAAACAGGGACGAGGCGGCCATTTATCGGATATTATGTTTCACACACATAACCTCTATGTTTGTGCCTTATATTAAAATAAAAGTATTCGTACTTTTCAAATAAATAATACGTTTTATTGATAAATTAAAATGTCGTGGCATTTTGAGACACCCTATGTATATAATATATAATATGTTTAAAATATTATTTCATTCTTTTAAGAAATTGAAGATATTTTTTATCTTATCTTCCTCCTAAAAGGCATTATTTTTAGAGCGATATTTTTTCCATTATATATATATATATATATATATATATATATATATATATATATATATATAGAAATGAATATGCATTTTAGAAGATGGGCAAGGAAAAATATTTTTCATTTACATATGTATGAATTAAAATAACCGTCCGCCAAAATAAAATGAAAAATGTTTTGGGACAACGAATGTATATATTTATATATATATACACAAAATCGATTAATACATTTCTTTAATTTTTTTTCATCGATATGCTTGCAGAAATGTTTTTATAAATGATATTTAAAATATATCATTTCATTCTTTTAAGAAATTAAAAATATTTCTTATCTTATCTTCCTCCTAAAAGGCATTATTTTTTGAGCGAAATATTTATAAAAACATTTCTGCAAGCATATCGATGAAACAAATTAAAGAAATGTATTAATCGATTCTGTGTAAGTATATAAATATATACATTCGTTGTCCCAAAAAAATTTTCATTTTATTTTGGGGGACGGTTATTTTAATTCATACATACGTAGGTGAAAAATATTTTTCCTTGCCCATCTTTTAAAATGCATATTTATATATATATATTCTAAAATGTATATATATATATAATACACACACACATATGAGTAGAAATGAAAATCGCATGAAAAATTATGCGTTTTAGAAGATGGGCAAGGAAAGTATACTTAATTTATAAATTTTATATATATATATATATATATATATATATATATATATAGGGTGTCCCTCTTATATCTGTCACCCGAAATAACTCGGTAATTATTGACATCACAAAAAAATGTTGCAGACAAAAGTTGTACGGTGTGAAGGGGACCATAAAATGCGACCAATTTTTTTCTATTTCGCTGGAGGCACTGACGCACAGTGAAGGTCACTTCCACTTTTTTAAATCGAATGGTACATTTTTTTTCAACCATCTTGTGGAGCACCTCAAGCCGCATTAAAAAATTAGAGGGGTCAAAGTCGTTCAATGTTATTCAAGGTCACCTATTAAAATGAAATACAAATCTAAATATCTCGAATCACTACCAAATCTTCGGTAGTGATCAAAGATATTTAGATTTGTATCATCGATACTGACCTTGAATGACCTTGAACGACTTTGACCCCTAATGTTTTTCATGCGGTTAGAGGTGCTCCACAAGATGTTTGAAAAAAAATGTATCATTTAATAAAGTGGAGGTGACTCACTGTGCGTCAGCGCCTCCACCGAAATAAAAAAAAAATTGGTCGCATTTGATGGCCCCCTTCACACCGTACAACTTTTGTCTGGAACATTTTTTCGTGACGCTGATAATTACCGAGTTATTTCGGGTGGCAAAGATAAGAAGGACACCCTGTATATATACATAAACACGCACAGCAAATACATTTTTCAATAATTTATAATAATATATGAACATATTTAGTTATTTATTATTATTCTATATGTATTATTAGTATCCTTATTATTCACACACATATATATATATATATATATATATATATATATATATATATATATATATATATATATATATATATATTGCATTCCCACTACGTTTCCGCGTCATCCTCCCTCAACCAAAAGCCTCTTCCCGTTACGAGGCACCCGATCCCTTTTACTACCTTCATCAGAAATCAACTATCCTTCCGTCTTGTCCAATCAGCCAATCAGGTGCATACCCCTACTTATACTAATTGCGTTCGCTACGAGTGTCCTTACCACCTGTGTGATATCATCAATTTCGCGCACATTCGTAATTTTCGTGATTAATGACTCATAATTCGTGCTTCTCGTCAATTTTTTTCCCCTTATTTTAATTGCTCGTCGTTTCAGCTGACGATTGAACGAGTTTTTTTTCCGCCTCGAATGAACATCCCACAACGCTACGGATGGCAAAAGTTGCACGTGTGACATTTTTCGGAAACAAATACGCGTTTGGATTAACGATTTAATCTAACTTTCAATTTTTAACTATTTTTCTTGTAATTGTGGAATGAGGTGATTGATTTGCCAAGATGGCCGCGCGCGCAGATTCCGAGTGTGAAAAGTGCGTTTTTCGGTCCTCGGAGGTAAAATCGTGCGCGGACTAGGCACGAAAGTACGATGAGACGAGAACAAAACGCGTTTTTTTTTCTTTTATATTTGTTTCAACTGGTGACTCACCTGCATTCTCGCTGATGCTTCTTTTTGCCGCAAATCGATGTGTAAACATATACGAATCGTACCGTATGCAGACACAAGTGGCGAGAACTCGGACTAAAATGACGAAGTTACGGTTTGTTTTGACTTAGCGGTACAGCCGCAGATACACGTGAGCGTTTCCGGCTGGGCGACAAACGCCTCCCGGCTTTGCGCCAAAATTGCCTAACACGACGTTCTGTCGGCGACTGGTGCACTCCTCGGATTCTTACGTCTCGCGTAATCGAGGCATTCTAATGAATCGTACGCACGGAAAAAAAGTTTTCGGCTCTATCGAGCGTGCCCTTACGACGGCGACGCGATCCCCCGCTCGCGAAAGTCAATAAAACGAATGGCAATAAAAAGTTCACGGAAGCGACAGACTATCAATCTTTCTTCCATAACACGATAATGTCAACATTTGTCGAAGCGAACGGTTTGCTAATAAAAAAAAAAACATTCGAATCGACTTCGCCGTTGGAAGCAGCACCCGCGGCATCTCTGAGGAAACGTCGCAATCTCGCCGCGAGTTTTCACATACCGACAGTAGGTAAGGTAGAGAGATTGCTTTATCGGGAGACCCAGAGAGCGTCTATTGCTCTATCGGTAAGTATGGCACGTGCACTGCCCACATACAGGTCTGGAAATTCCGGCATTTTTGAGTGATGGAAAGTGTCACGCCGTAGCGAGGCGAAAAGTTAGTTCCTCACCTATCCACTGGAAGCGTTGTCGCGTAGGGCTCTTGTAGGGTTAAAGCGTAGGGCTAAAGCGTGCATCATACCGAAGGGTTGGAAAAGTTTTAAGAACGATACTAGAAAGTGTTCAGTGTTTAAAGATCCGCAGGGCAAAGAATTGCGTCGAAAATGATAAAAATGGCAAAAACAATTTGTTGTAAAAAAACAAACTCACTAAACTCAAAAAACAATGAAGACAATGCCTTTTAAACATAAACAATGCGTTAATTATTTTTTTTTAATCCTCTTCCATTACATTTATTTCCAGGTTCTCATTAACATTATGAAGAAAGCAAAAATAAGTATAAAAGATGTGCAAACAAACGAGAAATGCAATCTACTGAGAAAAAATAACAATTATAAAGAAAAAAATGACAAAATTTGGCTATATACATTTGTTCATACTCCATCTACTCCAATGGCTAAAGACCAAATTGAAAAATAACAGAAGTTCGAACACACGAGAAAAGCAGTCCACTGAAATAATAATAATGATTTTCACCATAGTCAAAAAATCAATAATTTTCCATTTATATCGCGCGAAAAAAATATTGTTTATTCCGAAAAATCTGTTTCCAATGCACAGCTGTTTAGACCTGCGTTTGATTGGCTCACTCCTAGATAGAAGCGCTTCAGGTGGCAGAAGCGAGAACTACCACGTCGCCACATGATCTGAGTCACTCGCCCCCTTGCAAAGTTACCAGTCCTGTATGTAAGGTCGTGCGCACGTCTGTCAAAAAGGATGTGTCAAGCTAGCCTAAAAATCTTGCGTCAGGTCGAGTGAACGTCGAGTGGGCAGCGCGAATAAAAACGTTACCTCAATGTCGAATTGAATTTTCCTCGTCGCGTGAAAATGGCATTTTTAGAGGTGTGCAAAAATCACCCGTTGTCTCGTTTCTCCTGCTCTCGAAAAGCTCGCAAACCTTTTCCTAACCTCAAAATTGCCAATAAAAAACACCCCACGTTCGAACACAATGCTGACGTTTGGTCTTTGTTTACCGTAGTGGCGTCGTTTCAACTTTTTCGATCTGAAGAAGGAGGTCGATGGTGGAAACATCGCTGAGGCACTTGGGGTGAGATATCGATCGAAAAGTCACGTTGAGCCAGAAAGACGCTGGCCGAAGTCCCAAAAAGTTTTTTTTTTTCTCGAATCGCGTTCGTTCTCAGGGTGCCCAAGTGACGGCAGCTACCAGCGGCAATGGAAATTTGATTCTCGGCGACAACGCGGGAAACGTTCACATCGTCAAGCGCACCTATCAGGTCTCGACTTTCAGGGCGTACGAAGTCAGCGTTACGCTCGCCGAGCAGGTCCAACATTCCACTTACCTCTTCACAATAGGCGTGAGTTCGATATCCCGCTTGGCTGGAAAAAATATTTCGACAATGTTCGCAACTTACGTACAGCCTTGCTAAAATTTGCAACGTTCGGCGTTACAAAACGCGTCTAAAACGGCTGCGGCGTTTCGATTGTCAGGAGGACGATCCGGGATGCAATCCGACGATAAAGGTGTGGAACTTTGGAAAGCTGGACAAGCAAGAGAATCCGACGTGCGTCCGCATAAGTCGAGCGATACCGAGTTATCGCGCAGTTTCTGTCACCTCGCTGTGCGTCCAACCGAGCATGACTTTGATGGCGGTCGGCTTCGCGGACGGTTCCATAATGCTTTACAGGTGAGCGGGAACGGCCGAAAAGAACTCCATCGCAGCGACGGAATGCTGAGAGGAATGGCGATCGACTGACGAATATCTATGTTTACAGGGGTGACCTGACGAGGGAACGAAAGAACAAGATAAAAGTTTTGAAGGACGGCAACACTCCGATCAACGGCTTGGCCATAAGAAGCGCGGGGAAACAAAATTATCTATTCGCCGCTACGACGCTGAGCGTCTATCTTTACAATATCACGATGAAGGACAAGGAGACCAAATCGGTTCTGGACAATATGGGGTGCGGCAAGAACTGCAGCGTGCTCGCCGAGACCAGTCAGGACAGTCACTTCATGATCGGACGTGACGACGTAAGAATCCACCCGATACGTTCGCTTGTAGATCGTCAATTTTTTGACAGTACGAATTTATTGGAACGAAGACCGATTTCCGACCGAAAAAAAGTAACTGAACGTTTGTTATGGAAATGGAGAAACGTATCAGGAAGTCATACGATGGAAAATGTTACAAACTCTGTCCAAATTTGACGGGAATCGGACGATCAATTCTTATTCTTTAATTTGGTACAAATGAAAGGAATACCTTAGTTTGGTCTTGAAATTTTCACCGCAGGTAGCCCCAACGGGACAGTTATCTTTGGTACAAATTGCAGTTACGATCCTGGACCATGAAAAAATGCAATGAGAAATCGAATTTTCGAAGTTTCAAGCTCATGCAGACCCCTTAACGGGTTACATCTAGCTCGCAGCCGGAAAAAAGAGTTCTCCTGATTTTTTTCTGAGAAAACGTGGGCCGTTTTGGAATCTTCTTTTTACATTAAATAGTATGGTTTTAAGTATCTTTTAGTATGGTTTTACGATTTTTATGTTGAAAAATATTTATAAATACGGTAAATATAATGGTTTTTGAAGAACATCTTTCGCGGAGATTATCTAGTGCTTGGACAGAGGATTTAAGGGGTTAGGCCACAATAACGGGTATAAAATCATGTGGGAATTTAACAATTTTTTTTCGTATGAAAAAGTGATTCAATCATAAAATTAATTACACATCTATTCAGTATGAATATCAAGCTGTTAGAAAATATATATATTTTTTTTCGATGTAGAAAATGGCCGTCTACTCGAAACTTCTCGAAACAGCTTTTTTTCCATTTGGCGTGACAAATAACTGCAACAATTTTCACTCGATTTACTTCAAATTTAAAAGTTATGTTCCTAATTGCATTTCGCAGAGAAGTACGTACGGAATTTCTGATTATTCGAAAACTTTTCATTTTACGAGCAGTTTACGAGCAGTTGTAACGAAATTTTTCACTGAAAATTCATTTCTTAAGTTCAGTACCTACAACTTTTGAATAAAACAAATATTTTTTAAATTCCGTACGTACTTCTCTAGGTATCCTAATCGACGAGAACTTTTGTTGTAGATCGACGTTGTTTTGATGTAGATCGACGAGAACTTTTGTTTTTTGTTCTAGGTGAAAAATTGCAGATGCTAAATGTCACGCCGCGGAGCGCCTAAAAAAAAGATAACAAAAGAAAATATTACTAGTCGGCCATTCTGTACATCGAAAAAATATATATATATATATTTTTTCTAACAGCTTGATATTCATATTAAATAGATGTGTAATAAATGTGAGTGAATGAGTGAATCACTTTTTCATACGAAAAAAATTGTTAAATTCGCACATGATTTTATACCCGTTACTGTGGCCTGAGGCCTTAACAAAATGTCGATTTTTGAAAAAATGGCCACTGTCCGAAGTGAAAATATCGATTTTCGGCGAAAAAACTCCCTATTTTCGTTGTTGAAAAAAATTATGCATCGAAAAGAAAATTCCTTCGTTCAAGCACTGCTTTTTGATATGTAGAAGAAGCTTGTAAAATTTGAGGTTGATCGTTGCCGGGTTTTCTGAGATATCGTAGTCACCGATTTAAAAAAAAGTAATTTTGAAAGAAAAACGCGTTTAAGGCAGGATTCTACTTTGAAACCATGAAAAAAAACGCTATTTTCGTGAATTTTTTCTGAGAATACTATTAAAGATATCGATATGGGGTTTAAACTGTTCAATAAATACACTCTTTAAGTACATAAAAAAAAAAATTTCAATGTATTTTATTCATTTTTTGTACACGTAAAATATGTTTAAAGCCAACGCCTCGAAAAGCAGGTACCGTTGTCGTGGTCGTGAAATCTTCCCGACGAATGGTCTGAAACAAAAAAATCAAATAGTTTCATGTTCAGTATGTCTTCAGGAACCGATCTAACTAGAATATTTTATATACGTGCAAAATTAAGAAAATGGCGGCTAAAATACGAAAAAAATGCGTTTTTTTTGGGTCTTTTTTTGCAATAAAAAAATAGTTCTAATCAAAATTTTAAGTTGATTGTAGTTAGGTCGGTTGGTACACACACATAGAATATGTGTTCCAAATTTCATAAGGATCGGTTCAGTACTTTTTGAGTTATCACGACCACGGTACTTGAAAATGTCGTTTCGAGAAAACCGCGTTTAAAGTTTTGGTAAGTCCGGGCCGCGCACCGGGCGGGTCACAATAGCGTGCTCAGGTAGGTGCGTTCGAAAGGCGAAAAAGGAATGTTAGACTGCTTGGAACTTTATAAAATTTTGACCGAACATTCTTGAACATATTTACTTTCGAAAAATGTAAAAAAAAAAATTTTTTTTCAAAGTTTCAAAATAGAATCCTGCCTTAAGGGGAGATATACACCTAGGAGCCGGAAAAAAGGTAATTTTTATGAATTTTTTCAAGGTAAACTATTTGAAATTTCGGATTGGGGTTTTAATGATCTAAAAGTATATACATTCAAAAATATGTTTAATTTACTTTATTCAAAAATATCAAAAATATACAAGGATATTGTATGATCCTTGGAGCGTCGTAAAAAAATCTGCGTATACGGTACCCACTGGCGTTTCTTCGAAAATCATCTGAAAAAAAAAACCAAAAAGATTATTAAATTAGATACTATAGTCTAGTACTTGTCATAGCCGATTTTGAAAATATCGATTTATGACAAAATGGCGGACGTTTGAACATAAATAGTGATTTTTGGGCGAAAAATTAGTTATTATTTTGCCTATAAAACAAAAATTAAGTAGCGGACAAAAATCCTATGACAAGTACTAGTTAATGGTGTATAGAATAACCACAAAAAACCTCGAGGCAATCGGTTCATTGGTTTTCGAGAAAATTTGGGTACCGATTTGAAAAACATGGTTTTGCGAAAAACGCGTTTGAAAACTTGGGAATGAACAAATCATGAAATTAGTCAACTTACATGGTCGACGGAATGTTCATGGCTTCTAAATCCTCGACCTCGATCATCTAGGTGTATAGCTCCCCTTAAAGTTCGTCGGTTCGCGAAACCTACTTATCCCCACAATTCTCCGGCAATTTCAAAAGAATCAATTTGAAATTTTCAGAGAATATTTTTGAAATTTATAGAAACCGTTGAAAACGAAAAAGCGATATCTTCGAAAATTTCGTCTAAGCGTTAACCCCTTAAGGGTTACGTACAAAAGATACTGCGATAAACACTTGCCCTTCGCGTTAAAAAACAACGCGTTGTCTATACAGTCGAATGCATACTCACAATCACATCACAAAGTGTTCACCCGCGATAGACATTGTCCCAGCATCCCAACCCTACCAGCTCAATATCAGGCTGGAAAAACGCACGCGCAGACACTCAAATTCCTCACCAGTAAGATTATCATTCCTGCCATGTAAAAACACAAATTCGAATAACGTTTTTTCGTCTTCCAGGCAATCTACTGTTACACTCTGGACGGTCGCGGACCCTGCTACGCTGTCGACGGCCAAAAAATAATGCTCGATTGGTTCCGGGGCTACCTCGTGATAATAGCGAAAGAAGCGGGCAACGTGGGACGCACAACGACAACCATAGCAGCAAAACCGAGCACCGTTGAGCCCATACCACCCGGTGTCGACAAACACGTTATCACGGTACTCGACATACAAAACAAATTTATCGTATTCTCCGCGCCCATGATCTCCATTCAGGCTGTGCTCTCCGAATGGGGCGGCTTCTTCATACTCGGTGGCGACAACAAGCTCTATCATCTTGACGAGAAGGACTTGCAGTCCAAACTGGCTCTGCTCTTCAAGAAAAATCTCTACGACGTTTCCATTAGGTATATATTCCATTGGACAAAATATTTTCAACGATCTGGTATATAATAAACGTCTCAGGTGAAATGGAGGACTTTTGAGGCATTACGAACCGCGTAGGCAGTCGAAAGAGAATTTCAGCACAAAAATGTCCAAAGACTCCTGTCAATCTCTTCACCATGACAATGCACGCAAAAACTCGCTTTGCATTTATTGATTTAGCACAAACGTCCGGTATCCAATAATCGAGCACGTGCCACCTTAAGGTATTTCTTTCGCGGAGTGCCGTATTTTGTGGAGGCATAAGAGCCCCTCTGAATGAATGGTAAATTACAGTGGCGCTTAATAAAAAATAAATCACAATCAATTATGATACTCAACAATAAACTGGAATAAAAAAAATTTCGGTAAAAATTTGCATAAGTAACTTTTCCGAAAAAAAAAATTTGTGCGATTTTCTGATTTATTAGGTTACAAATGATGATATTCAGTCGGGGGAAGCTGAAATTACTCATTACCACATTACCACAGTAAAAAATAATTTCGAATTTTTTAAAAACACGATCAAACCCAATATTCACGTCGAAAATTTCAAAAATGCCCTATTTTGTCACTTTCTTCGTGAACTTCAAAGCCCCATAACTTTTCATGGGGGGGGGGGGTGAATTTCAGCTTCTCTGACTGAATATCATAATTTATAATTAAATAAATGAGAAAATAGCAACAAAAAAAGGTAAGGCTCATTTTTTGGAAGTCGATTATCTAAAGAATTACCAAGTTTCGTGCAATTTTTGTAGATTTAGACATTCTTACATTTTCTCTGATAAGCCGCGGCTAGGAATATGCTGCCAGTTACATTTTTCAAGTTTTATCATTGATATTTTCTTTAAATATTGGGTGACACCCAGTCGCATCAACGTTACGGAATCTCTAGTTTTTTTTTCTAAGCATCAACAGTTTATATCAAGCATCAAGAGTTATTTAGTGCATAAACTATTAGACACTAGCTTACCGCGGCGTCGCTCTCGTAGACTTGGGTTGAATGCTCCTTAACGAAATGTGCTCCTGAAACGTTTCATTAAGGAACACGTAGAATTGTGTTGACGAGAATTAAGGCGTTACCCCCACTTGTAGCGCAAAAAAAGGCCTTTTTCATGAATTTTTTAAAAGAAAACTACAAAACTTTTTTAATCGATCAATATACCATCTCAAAGAACACATCTTGAAGAACTTTCAGTAATTTTTTTATTGAAAAATATTACATTGTTTAGTGGCAAATGGCCGTCAATGAAATAATGTTTTTATATACACGGTTTGCGGTGACCAACATTGCGGCGAAGTGGATCATCTGAAAAACAAATGCGGATGGATTTAGTCAAATATAAGTATAAACTAGTCTTTAATCGAAGGATTTTAAAAAATATTCATTTTTCACAAAATGGCGGACAGTAAAAGTTAATGGTTCGATTTTAACGAAAAAAAAACGGCCGTTTTTTGGCTATAAAACGGCCATTTTTTTCGAAAAAAAAATCGAACGATTGAAGACTACATTTTTATGTATTAAATAAGCCTGCAAAATTTCAAGAAGATCGGTTCATTAGTGTTCGAGTAATCTTGGTCACCGACTTCAGAAATGCCATTTTGAGAAAAACGCGTTTAAAGTTTCAATTAGAAGATCGTTTACACAACGGATTCTTCTCTTTCAACGCTCATATCTCAGTCAATTTTGTTCGGATCGACTTGAAATTTGCAGGACATATTCTCAGATAATTATACTTAAAAAAAAACCAAAAAAAAATCCATTTTTTCAAAATCGCAAGTGGGGGTAACCCCTTAAGGAGTGAGATGCAGTAAGGGGCGTGAAAAAACGAGCATTTACTATAATTTTCTTTATAGTAATTAAGATTGTTTTACAAAAGTTTTCACACGGTCTTTTCGTGTTACATTTCAACTTCACTTGTGCAAATTTTCAAAGAAAAATATTGATTATTTTTAAAAATATCGCCATCTTTGTCGGGCCGCCTTCGGCATGTGCTTTGCGGTGACCATCATAACATTTTACTGGATCATCTGAAATCAAAAAACCAAAAAAAAATCATTATTTTATGATAAATGTAGTCCTCAATCGAAGTTTTTTTTAATAAACAAAATTGCGGCTTCCGACAGATAACTTTCGATTTTCGACCAAAAAATCGCTCGTTTATTGTTAAAAAAATAAAAATTTTCAACAAAAATTGAAATCCTTCGATTAAGGCCTAGTTTTTAATGCTATCAATAAGCACACCAACTCGGAAAACAAAGTTTCGAGAAAAACGCGTTTAAAGTTTTTCGATGTGGATACGGTATTATATGTTCGTAAAATGTTGAGCTCGATGGATGAAGCTAAACTTTTTTTTAATGTATTTTGATCCCCTGAATCCGAATATCACAATTTTTGCCGAAAAGTCGAGCATTCAATTGTTTATAGCCAATTGTTGAAACAATTTTTCAAAAAATCAATGTTTTTCGGGATGAATTATTTTTTAAAAATATTTCGGGGTATTTTAAAACGAAAGTATTCCTTATAAACTTTTGCTAAAGTTCATAGATTTAGAGTAATCAATTTTTGAAAATTTCTCAACGAGTTTTCCAATGTTACACTTGATTTTTTAAATACAAATACTAATTAAAAAATTACTTACATTGAATCATCAATTCCTGGCCCATACAATAGGGCTTCTGTCGATGTGGAAGCTTCCAAAATATCAATTTGTTGTTGTCTTCGAAGCATTCTGCCTTCCCGGGTATTATGGTTTGGGCGTTTGTCAGCCACGTCTACAGGGTGTCCCAAAACTCAACGATAATCTGAGACCGGATGAAAGGCCAAGTTATACCAGTTCTGGGAAAAATATAAAAAAAAATCCATATCACTCAGTTCAGCGATAATAGACATTTAAAAAAAAAGTTGAAATTCGACACCCTTGGTCGCATTTTCAAGTCCTGTGATCACCAATGTCACAATTTCGCTGTGATTTTTTTAATTTTGTGATCTTCATTAACGATGCTATTAATCGCAACTACAAATTAATGCAAAAAACATTGTTAATTTAATAAAATAAGTTAAGTTTTAGTGAGTCATGGTTCACAAAAATATTGTTACTTAACTTTGACACTTCATTTTGAAAAAAAATGTACTACACTACCCTTTGCAAGTTGTTTCAAAAGATGGCGCATTTAATCAAGATTTCAAAATGGTGCAACACTTGCCACTTTTCTTGCCATTAAAAATTTTATTTCTTATTTTTTTCAAATTGAGCTCATTTTGAACAACTCAACATTAGGAATTTTTGTTACTAAAATTTGTTATTTTTTGTTTCTGGTCTGAAATAAAATTATTATTTTTAGTAAAGAGGTAATTGAGTCAGTTAATAACCAATTTTTATTGTAACAAACATATTTTATTAAAAAACATATTGTAAAAATCATATGTTTTTTACAATAAAAATTGGTTATTAACTGACTCAATTACCTCTTTACTAAAAATAATAATTTTATTTCAGACCAGAAACAAAAAATAACAAATTTTAGTAACAAAAATTCCTAATGTTGAGTTGTTCAAAATGAGCTCAATTTGAAAAAAATAAGACATAAAATTTTTAATGGCAAGAAAAGTGGCAAGTGTTGCACCATTTTGAAATCTTGATTAAATGCGCCATCTTTTGAAATAACTATTATTTTTAGTAAAGAGGTAATTGGTTATTAACTGACTCAATTACCTCTTTACTAAAAATAATAATTTTATTTCAGACCAGAAACAAAAAATAACAAATTTTAGTAACAAAAATTCCTAATGTTGAGTTGTTCAAAATGAGCTCAATTTGAAAAAAATAAGAAATAAAATTTTTAATGGCAAGAAAAGTGGCAAGTGTTGCACCATTTTGAAATCTTGATTAAATGCGCCATCTTTTGAAACAACTTGCCAAGGGTAGTGTAGTACATTTTTTTTCAAATGGAAGTGTCAAAGTTAAGTAACAATATTTTTGTGAACCATGACTCACTAAAACTTAACTTATTTTATTAAATTAACAATGTTTTTTGAATTAATTTGTAGTTGCGATTAATAGCATCGTTAATGAAGATCACAAAATTAAAAAAATCACAGCGAAATTGTGACATTGGTGATCACAGGACTTGAAAATGCGACCAAGGGTGTCGAATTTCAACTTTTTTTTTAAATGTCTATTATCGCTGAACTGAGTGATATGAATTTTTTTTTGTATTTTTCCCAGAACTGGTATAACTTGGCCTTTCATCCGGTTTCAGATTATCGTTGAGTTTTGGGACACCCTGTATACGTTGAGGGGACCCGACACCCCTTCACTAATTATGGGATATCCCGGAAACTATTCATCGGATTGACGTGAAATTTTCAGGGAATATTTTCGAAACATACTTCAAGAAAATGTTTTAAAAAAATCGATTTTTTGCAACTTCTGACTGCATCTCACCCCTTAAACATGCACGATAACACGAATAATGCCAAAGCTTGAACAAAATCTATAGAAATAAAGTCAGGTATCTGACTTACGCGCGTACGTTACACTCAATATATTTCAATGTTGAAACAGAATTGCCAAAAGTCAACAGTACGACGCGGAGGGTCTCGTCGACATATTTCGCCAGTACGGCGATCATTTGTATTCCAAGAGCGACCACAACGGGGCGATCGAGCAATACATCAAGACCATAGGGAAGCTCGAGCCGTCTTACGTGATAAGAAAATTTCTCAATTCCCAGCACATCGACAATTTAACGACGTATCTTCAAGCGTTGCACAAACAGGGCCAGGCCTCCGGTGACCACACGACGTTGCTCCTCAATTGCTACACGAAGCTCAATCACACGGAAAAATTGAAAGAATTCATCATGACGAAGGATCGGGAGGTCGATTTCGACGTCGACATCGCGATAAAGGTGTGCCGTCAGGCGTCGCCCGAGGACGCTCTCCTCTTGGCTCGTAAGCATAGAAAACACGAGTGGTATCTGAGAATACAAATAGAAGACAAGGGAGAATACAAGAATGCCCTGAATTACATGAGTACGTTGGACTTCGAGGAGGCCGAATCGAACATGAAGAAATACGGAAACGTTCTCATCGAAAATGTGCCGAACGAGGCGACGCAATTTCTCAAAACACTTTGCACGAATTATCGCGCGGCCAGCAGACCGTTGATCGATCAGGCAAGCTTTTCTTTCGGATGCTCCAAATGGTTATTCCTTTGTATCAACGTTTTTTATTTGCCGCTTTTCTTTGCCCTTCGTAGAACGTCCTTGATGGGACCGCGGAGGAACATGTGGAGCGTGCCAATCCCGAAGACTTTATTCATCTGTTTCTCAACAATTCCGAGCGTCTCGTTGAATTTTTGGAACACTTGATAAAATGCGAAAGCAAGTGAGTATCGCGATCGTAGGATTCGGCTATGCCGCGTATATCCTGCCCATGTGCCGATCAACGTGATAATTTTAAGCTCACTCGCTTCACTTAAGGTATTCCTTTCGCGAACCCAAATATTTTACACTTGCCTGATTTTCGTCTATAACGAAGTAAAAATATTGGGATGGTAAGAAAGTCTTGCGACACACAACATGAGTAAAATATAAAAACATTTTATTTTAACAGTAAACAATTATTCAGTAATGTATGCTCCCTCTGTATCTACAACTCGTGCCCAACGCTCTGGTAGACTTTGCACGCCTGCACTCCAGAATTCTTTGGGTCGTGAATTGAAAAAGTCGACCAGTGTATTTTTGAGATCCGCGACATCATCAAATTTTGTATCCTGTAAATAATTTTTTAAAGCTCGAAACAGATGGTAGTCGGTAGGTGCTAGGTCTGGTGAATACGGTGGATGCGATAGAACTTCCCATCCCAGCTGCGAAATAGATTGTTGTGTCATCTTAGCTACGTGGGGTCGAGCATTGTCGTGGAGAAGCCGAACTTGGAGACGTTTACGCCTTTTTTGTTTGATAATTTCAGCCAGCTTTTGCAGCTGTGCAGAGTAAGTATTTGCATTTATCGTGGTGTTGGATGGGAGCAGTTCGTAATATAGCATGCCCTCAGAATCCCACCAACAACAGAGTAAAACTCTCTTCACTTCACGGGGCAGCTTAGGGGTCGGATCTGGTTTTTCTCCTTTCGGTAGCCATTGTCGCTTACGTGTGTAGTTAACATAAAGCACCCAGCTTTCATCTCCAGTGGCTATTTCTTGAAGAAAATCCTTTCTGTGTGGACGTTGCAGGAGTGAAAGACAGATGGACATGCGTGTCGCTTTGTTTGATTCGCTGAGATCGTGTGGTATCCAAGAAGAAACAACTTTTCTGTATCCGAGATTTTGTAAATGTTGGAGAATCGTGGGATGGCTACAGCCGAGTTTGTAAGCTAATTCCTGTGACGACGTATTAGGCTTTGCCTTTGTAAGTGATCGTAGTTCTTCATCGTCAACAGTTGATTTCCTGCCGGACCTAGGTTTGTCTTCAAAAGATGTATCGCCAGAACGGAAACGCTGGTACCAACGGGATATCGTTGAATGATGAACTACGTTGGCCTTGAACACACTACACATATTAGCGGCTGCGGTTCTTGCAGAACGCCCTTGTAAAAATTCGTAATATGCAATCGATCGAAGTGCACTATGATCCATCTTCGCTCGTACTGTCTGCGCGGAACAACTGACTCGCTTATATACCCTACGGCATGGACGGTTCTAGACTAGTCTTGAATATACTACTCTCGAATGTTGTAGAACTTCGTTAGAAGAAAACATATTTTAATCGAAAGGAAAGTGTCGCAAGACTTTCTTACCAACCCAATATATCCCAGTATACTGGTAAAATTTCAAGCCAAGTTACCGAACCTTTGACGAAAAATTACGGCCCTAAAAATCGTCACATTTATACGGCGCTTTATGGACATGTCACGCTGGCCACATTTCTATCTGATAATTTATACACTAAATAAGTCTAGATGCCTAATATAAATTGCTCACAGGTGTAAAAAAGTCTAGAGATTCCGTAACGACAATAAAAACAGAGGATCACCAAACGTTTAAAGAAAATATTAATGTTAAAACTTGGAAAAATAGGACTAACAGAAGAATTTTTGTAGCCGTGACGTTTCAAATAAATGTAAAAATGTCTTGATCTACTAAATTTGCGCGAAATTTTTTATTCTAGGTTGTCGTTGTGAATAATAATAACCATTGTAGCTTATTTTTTTATTAAGCGCAATTGTAATTTACCTACGATTCAGAAGGCCCTGCTTATGCCCCCACAAAATACGGCCCTCCGCGAAAGGAATACCTTAAGGCGGGTAAATACATTTGCAACGATCAACAAATCGATGTCTTTTTTTTCCCCTTTAAGCGATAGAACTATGTACATATGTAGAAGATTTTCCCAAAGTTTCAAAGCGAAATGCGAAAAACTTCAAACGTTACAGCCCGCCAACGCTGTGCCTCACCCCTTGGATTCAGAGCGGGCGTGAACTTCAACCGCGTTTTTCTGCAAAACGGCATTATCGAAATTGGCATGTGGGATTGCTCAAAAACTATTGAGCCAGTTGAGTTTAAACTTGGTAGAAATATTGATAATATTGGTACCCTCTGCTTGACGAGAATTGTTCTTTGAAATTGGAAAGAAACGACTTTTTCATCCACATTGTACAGAAATGTTGCGGAAGATGTTAATTTTTTTGTAAATGCGTGACATTTTCTTAAATTTGGATTTGTTTCGTTTTAATTGCCGTCACATAGAAACTATACGTGTTCTAACTGAAAAAATGTTTGAACTTTTTTGCAAATCAAAGTATATCCCGCCTTAAGGGGATATACCTTCAGGCGAGAAAAAAATGCTAGTTTTCGTAATTTTGTTTAAAGAAAGTTTTCTTCGCTATTCGCGAGATTCAGGGTATGTTTTATTGCTACTTTTGGCTGTTATTAGGAGTACAACTTTGCAGTGACCGTTTTTTTCAAAAGTTTAAGGCTTTATTATAAAAAAGTGGCTGCATATTTTTTAATCAAAGTACTGCCCGTCGCTAGCTACGACCTCGGCCCATCTTTCAGGTAGCATTCGAATTCCGCGTCGATAAAAGTCTTGGTCCTTGGAGGCAATCCAGGAATCGACCCAATTTTTGACTTCTTCGTAAGTACCGAAGTGCTGGTCAGCCAAATCGTGTGCCATTGACCGGAACAAGTGATAGTCGGAAGGGGCAATGTCTGGAGAGTACGGCGGGTGGGATAAAACCTCCCATTTCAGCGTTTCCAAGTACTTTTTCACGACATTTGCAACATGGGGTCGGGCATTGTCATGCTGCAGTATCACCTTGTCATGTCTTTCGTTGAATTGTGGCCGTTTCTCTTTGAGTGCCTTACTCAAGCGCATCAACTGACGTCGGTAGAGTTCCCCTGTGATGGTTTCGGATGGTTTGAGCAGCTCATAGTTCACAACGCCCAGCTGGTCCCACCAGATACACAGCATCACTTTGGATCCGTGGATATTCGGTTTGGGCGTCGATGAACCACCGCCGACACGTTTTCTCACTAATAGAATCCTCCCCGTAAGCATCTACAAGCAAACGGTGGGCCTCAGCCGCAGATTTCTTGATGTTGAAGAAGTAAATCATAACCTCCCGCAAATGCTGAGAATTCGGCTCGTAGGTTGCCATGTTTGAGTGCCTATAACTTTATAATGCATACACGTATCCGTTAGCTTTTTTAAATTGTTTACATTGACAGAGCCTCTAGTTTAAAATGCCACTTTTTTTTATTGAGCTAGGGCCACTACTTCGGCCGCAGTGGCTCTCTAAGTAAAACGGTCACTGCAAAGTTGTACTCCTAATACATGGTATTTTTTTATTAGTCTTCAAAAATGACGGTGATATGACACGGTTGCTGCGGGAACGATCGTTGCGGATGTTATCAGACGACGTGACACGTACCGTCGGCGGGATTAATCTGAAAAAATGAGAAATGTTCCAAATAGATAAAACGGTATGCATTGGAACCAAAAAAATAACTACATTTTTTAATAAAAAAATACTTTATGTTTATTTTATTTTCAAGAATATTTAATGTTTTAGACAATAAAGTTAGCGAGATTTATACCAAATTTAATCAGAATCGGTTGATTAGTTTTTTAGCTGCACGTCACGCCAGTTTTGAAAATGCAGTTTAAAAGACCGTGCCATACATGCGCCATTTTTAAAGATTAAGCAATTAAAAAATATTATTTTACAGAAAACAGCAATAAAACATACCCTAATTCTTAAATGTGGTGAAAAATCTTTCTTTAAAAAAAAATCACGAAAATCAGCTATTTTTGTCCTCGCCTGAAGGTATCATGCCCCTTTAGTGTCGGGGCCGGATGGAAATTCCGCACTTCGAATGCTCCGACGGTTTAAAATTCCGAATTTTAATGTTCCGAAATTCAAGATGGGGCCGGGTTGAAATTCCGGACTTTGAATGGCCAGAACGCTTAAAACTCCGAGAGAATAGTACCCCGAAAGATGAAAACTCCGAAAGAGTTTTACACTAAAGACCAGAACTCCGAAAATCTTAACACCGTCAAAATAATTTGGCTATGGAAGTTTTAAAAGTTTCAAAAATTTTCAATAAATCTACGAATTATTTAAAGAATTTTTATTTATTAAGACGCGATTTTTCGTCCATTTTGAAATTTGTCTAGACAATGTTATACGTTCTACATCATTTACAGTCAAGCGTGTAGACTTTCGCTGGCATGATCTTGGCATGAGGGCCGTGTTGAAATTTCGAACTTCGAATGCGCCGACGGTTTAAAATTCCTAAGTAATGTTCCGAAATCACAAGGTTCGTCAAGATTATACCAGCGAAAGTCTACACAGCTGACTGTAAATGATGTAGAACTTGTAACATTGTCCAGACAAATTTTAAAATTGACGTAAAATCGCTTAAGGCGTTACCCCCACTTGCAGCGCAAAAAAAGGCCTTTTTCGGGAATTTTTTAAAAGAAAACTACAAAACTTTTTTAATCGATCAATATACCATCTTAAAGAACACATTTTGAAGAACTTTCAGTAATTTTTTTATTGAAAAATATTATATTGTTTAGCGGCAAATGGCCGTCAATGAAATAATGTTTTTATATACACGGTTTGCGGTGACCAACATTGCGACGAAGTGGATCATCTGAAAAAAAAATGCGGATGAATTTAGTCAAATATAAGTATAAACTAGTCTTTAATCGAAGGATTAAAAAAAATATTCATTTTTCACAAAATGGCGGACAGTCAAAGTTAATGGTTCGATTTTAACGAAAAAAAACGGCCGTTTTTTGGCTATAAAACGGCCATTTTTTTTTTCGAAAAAAAAAATCGAACGATTAAAGACTACATTTTTATGTATTAAATAAGCCTGCAAAATTTCCAGAAGATCGGTTCATTAGTGTTCGAGTAATCTTGTTCACCAACTTCAGAAATGCCATTTTGAGAAAAACGCGTTTAAAGTTTCAATTTCCGGTCGTTTACACAACGGATTCTTCTCTTTCAACGCTCATATCTCAGTCAATTTTGTTCGGATCGACTTGAAATTTTCCGGACATATTCTCAGATACTTATACTTAAAAAAAATGCAATAAAAAAAATCGATTTTTTCAAAATCGCAAGTGGGGGTAACCCCTTAATACAAAAAAATCTTGAAATAATTCGTCGATTCGTTGAAAATTGTGAAACTTTTAAAATTTCCATTTCCGAATTATTTCAGATTTTCGGAGTTTTGGTCGCTCGTGTAAAATTCTTTCGCAGTTTCGATCTTTCGGGGTAGCATATTTTCGGAGTTTCGAGCGTTCTGATTATTCGAATTTCGGAATTTCAACCCGGCCCCTAAGTGCCCGCCTTCGATTTTGTGTAAACTCATATACAGGGTGTCCCAAAACTCAACGATAATCTGAGACCGGATGAAAGGCCAAGTTATACCAGTTCTGGGAAAAATAATTAAAAAAATCCATATCACTCAGTTCAGCGATAATAGACATTTAAAAAAAAAAGTTGAAATTCGACACCCTTGGTCGCATTTTCAAGTCCTGTGATCACCAATGTCACAATTTCGCTGTGATTTTTTTAATTTCGTGATCTTCATTAACGATGCTATTAATCGCAACTACAAATTAATGCAAAAAAACATTTTTATTTAATAAAATAAGTTAAGTTTTAGTGAGTCATGGTTCACAAAAATATTGTTACTTAACTTTGACACTTCATTTTGAAAAAAAAATGTACTACACTACCCTTGGCAAGTTATTTCAAAAGATGGCGCATTTAATCAAGATTTCAAAATGGTGCAACACTTGCCACTTTTCTTGCCATTAAAAATTTTATTTCTTATTTTTTTCAAATTGAGCTCATTTTGAACAACTCAACATTAGGAATTTTTGTTACTAAAATTTGTTATTTTTTGTTTCTGGTCTGAAATAAAATTATTATTTTTAGTAAAGAGGTAACTGAGTCAGTTAATAACCAATTTTTATTGTAAAAAACATATGTTTTTTACAAATAAAATTGGTTAATAACCAATTTTATTATTATTATATTTTATTATAAAATTTATTATAAAATTGGTTAATAACCAATTTTTATTGTAAAAAACATATGTTTTTTACAATAAAAATTGGTTATTAACTGACTCAATTACCTCTTTACTAAAAATAATAATTTTATTTCAGACCAGAAACAAAAAATAACAAATTTTAGTAACAAAAATTCCTAATGTTGAGTTGTTCAAAATGAGCTCAATTTGAAAAAAATAAGAAATAAAATTTTTAATGGCAAGAAAAGTGGCAAGTGTTGCACCATTTTGAAATCTTGATTAAATGCGCCATCTTTTGAAATAACTTGCCAAGGGTAGTGTAGTACATTTTTTTTCAAAATGAAGTGTCAAAGTTAAGTAACAATATTTTTGTGAACCATGACTCACTAAAACTTAACTTATTTTATTAAATTAACAATGCTTTTTGCATTAATTTGTAGTTGCGATTAATAGCATCGTTAATGAAGATCACGAAATTAAAAAAATCACAGCGAAATTGTGACATTGGTGATCACAGGACTTGAAAATGCGACCAAGGGTGTCGAATTTCAACTTTTTTTTTTTAAATGTCTATTATCGCTGAACTGAGTGATATGGATTTTTTTTATTATTTTTCCCAGAACTGGTATAACTTGGCCTTTCATCCGGTCTCAGATTATCGTTGAGTTTTGGGACACCCTGTATGCGATAAAGTTTTGAAGACTATTAGACACGTTTTTTTTTATCGCCGGTAAAACGGTCGGCCCAGTAGATTCTGAGAAAAATAAATGCCCGATTTGAAAAACACTGTTTGGAGGAAAAAAACACGTTTAATGTTTCTCATGCAGTTATAGGGTGGATATTCACTGATTTCAGCAATTTATCTTCAGTCGTGGACGCATTCTTAACCCCAAATAATAAGAATACGAGAAAAAAAAATGTTCATCAGACCTGGTAGAATACGGCCTCGAGTGACGTTCCTTGTGAGTAATTACTTGTATCCCTGAACGGTGAACGGCTTGATCGCAGATGGAGCACCCTGGTGTACAATACTCTGGTGGAGCACTATCTCCACGTATGGTCGGCCCTCGACAACGAGGTGGCGAAGCTTCAGTACGAGCAAAAAGTCGTACGTTTGCTGCAAAGCTCCGACGCCTGCTGCGACAAGGATCAAATCCTCATACTGTGTCACCAGCACAATTTCCGACGTGGACTGCTGTTCCTCTACGAGGAGCGCAAGCTGTAAGTCCTTGCGGATAACGCGCGTTCAATCGACAAAATTCCCAGCCACGTTTTCGACCTTTGCGTCCTTTTCTCTTCCCAGCTATCAGGAGATCTTGCAGTATCATCTCAGAGAGTGCGACGACGAGCAGGTATTCGCGACCTGTAAGAATTTCGGTCATCAAGACCCGAACCTCTGGGTACAAGCTCTGTGGAGCGTGGCGAGAAAGAAAAATGCCTCGACGAAGCTTCTCGCGGATATTCTCAATCACATAGGTACGTTAGTGCGATACTGATCAATTAAGGGACTATATCTACCTAGAAGCCCGAAAAAAATGTCCCAATACCGAGATTTTTTTTCTGAGAACCATTTTTTTAACGCAAAGATACATATATTGATATCGAAGCGGTGCGATGGTCTAGTGGTTAGCGTGCTCGCCACTAAACCAGCGGACCGGGAGGTCCCGGGTTCGAATCCCAGTCGCGTACATTTCGTCGTGAAATTTGTTTTTTCGGCATTTCGCGGCGAAATAAGACTAGTTCCACGACTGGGGGGGGGGGACGAACTCTCGATGACCGGCTGTATTGGTATAGGTTTTCCGCAGTTTCCCTATACCCATGACAGAAAATTTCATGATGAATATAATACGGTGGGGGAAGTCGGCTGCGGCCGCAAGAGGGGGGGGGGCAGAGAGAAAGATGGAGAAAAAAAGGAGTAAACAGTAGAGGAAAGAACGGTCATAATGAGGGAAAGAATAGGTAACAAACGCGAAAAGCGTGTACCTAAGGAAAAAACCAATTAACAAAAAAGAAAAAAACTATATATTGATAACATTTTTAAAAAATCACCAAAATGAATGAATGAAGTGATGACATTTTTTTTCGCGACGTTTGGCGGTGGACACTCCAGCTTAAACGGTCCATCCAAAATCTAAAAACCAAACGGGTTGTTAAGGGCGGGGTAAAGTTAATTCGGCGAAAAAAAGGCATGTTTTTAAGATTTTTTTTTGGCGTAACGAATAGTGTTCGTTTATTGAAAAAATTACATATAATAAAGTAACATTTGAACAACATTCTCCTAAATTTGCATTGCAAAATATTCAAAATTGACCGAGTGAAAATTAAACCCTGGAGGCGCCTCGAAAAAAAGTTGGTTTGCGGTGTGCACCATAACTCGCAACAGAATCATCTGAAACAAAAAAATCAAAATGCATTTGTTAAAGGAGATGTTTCTCGAGGTAATGACGGGAGGATTTTTTTTTTCGATTTTTCGATTTTTCGTAGCACTTGGGAGCCAAAAACCCGATTGTCGCTAAAAAAATATGCTAATTTGTTGTTGAAAAATTGTAATTATTAAAAAAAACAAAAAAGCTCTCGACAATACCTGGTGAATTATGTGAAGAAGTACTGCGCAAAATTTCAAAGCGATTGGTCCAGTAGATTTTGAGTTATCGTGCACACGGACTTCAAATATGACAAGTCTCAGAAAAACGGTTTGAAAAACGCAGAAGAGAAGAGAACGGCATGGAGCAATAGACGCTCAAATACTCATAACTTCGTCAATTTTACTCCGATCGACTTGAAATTTTAACACAATATTCTTGATATATTATGCATTCATTTAAAAAATGAAAAAAAAATGAAAAAAAAATTTAAATACTTTACCCCGCCCTTATAGATGAAAATGGTAGTTAAAAAAATGGTAGGTCTGCACTGTTGATGAAATCTCGGAGATGGATCATCCGAAACAAAAAAAAAATCAAACGGTTTTAGATTTGGTATGTTAATGACTATAGCACATATGCGGTTTTTGATATATGCAAAAATTACAAAATGGCAGACGTTTTTCGAAGGAAAAAAACAGAAGAAACGTGTTTTATCACCGTTTTTGGCAAAAAAAAAATAGGAAATATCAAAATTGGAGAAAATCCTTGATATGCGCTATACTTACAGTTGTAAAGAATATGTGGTTAACAATTCATAAAGATCGGTTCAGTAGTTCCGAAGATTTTATCAACAAGCCGTCGAAAAACGTTGTTTCAAGAAAAACGCGTTTATAGTTCGTTTGGGTTACATAAATACAATTTAAAAAAAAAAATGTATTGCGAAAGTGTATTTATAAAAGTCTTAGGCCACAGTAACGGGTATCAAATCATGTGCGAATTTAACAATTTTTTTCGTATGAAAAAGTAATTCACTCATAAAATTAATTACACATCTATTTAGTATGAATATCAAGCTGTTAGAAAATATATATATTTTTTTTTTCGATGTACAAAATGGCCGACTACTAATATTTTCTTTTGTTATCTTTTTTTTGGCGCTCCGCGGCGTGACATTTAGCATCCACAATTTTTCACCTAGAACAAAAAACAAAAATTCTCGTCAATCTACGTTAGTATACCTAGAGAAGTACGTACGGAATTTAAAAAATATTGTTTTATTTAAACGTGATAGGTATTTTAACTTAAGGGATCGTCTCAGTGTGACCCTCCGAAAAATCACTGATTTTCGCGATTTTTTTTTTAAACGTTCAAATAAACTAATCGGTCCGGTTTTTTAAAAATAAATAAATACATTCATGACGCATACAAAATGATTTTTTTATGTTTATTTATTGGATGTACAATAGTTAAATAAATTGTTGAAATGACACGTAATAAAAAAAAGGTCCTGTACGGTTTCCACGATTGCGGCCGCAATTTTGATCTGAAACAAAAATTTCAAAAAGATTATTAATCTGTAGGAAAGTCGCTATCGCGCTATGGAAGGGTTTTTTTTTTAATTTGACGAAATGGCGGCGGTTTGAACAAAAAGTATCGAATTTGGCCCTTTTTCTCGACAGTGTTTCGTAAAAAAAAATAGGAAGATTTCCAAAAAAAAGAAAAGCTTCCATAGCGCTATAAAGAATGACGTTAAAAATGTTCTCTTCAAAGGGGAACTAGATATCTTCAAAACTCTTCCTTTGAGAGTGGAAACCGTTTTGAAAAACACTGTTCTGAGAAAAACGCGTTTAAAGATTGGCGAGGCAGATGTCTCGCACCGTTCCCTTTCTACAAGAAACGTTGTAGCGACCGTAATAATTTGAATTTCGATTAAAAAATTTGAGAGAATGTTTATTACAGTGTATACTATCCGATAATGCAACAAAAAAAAATCGATTTTTCGAAAATTTCACACTGAGACGATCCCTTAAGAAATGAATTTTTAGTGAAAAATTTCGTTATAACTGCTCATAAAATGAAAAGTTTTCGATTAATCAGAAATTTCGTACGTACTTCTCTGCGAAATGCAATTAGGAACATAACTTTTAAATTTGAAGTAAATCGATTGTAAATTGTTGAAGTTGTGTCACGCCAATTAGAAAAAAGCTGTTTCGAGAAGTTTCGAGTAGTCGGCCATTTTGTACATCGAAAAAAAATATATATATATTTTCTAACAGCTTGATATTCATAATAAATAGATGTGTAATTAATTTTATGAGCGAATCACTTTTTCATACGAAACAAATTGTTAAATTCGCACATGATTTTATACCCGTTACTGAGGCCTGTGTAGCAACTTTTATATCAATATCTATAATATAACCGTATCAAAAAATGCATGAAAATAGCGTTTTTAGCGTCTAAAGTGAGAAGACCCCTTAAGTTAACAATAAGTACAAGTCGTTGACGATCGTCGCTATTCAATTGATTTTTTTAAGGAGGTACGGTGATGACCACGCTAGTAAACTAAGAGTCTATTTTTCGCCATAATATCGCTACGTTTTAGACATATGTGTGTGGCCTATATTTCGAGAAATATTTTTTAAGTATTGAATTTCAAGCTACTTATTATTTTTATAATATGAAAACAAACGTAATAATCTACTACTCGACTTCAGTAGTACGCCATATCGTCGACGTTTAGCATCGTTGCATTTTCGATAGCTGTCATCGGTCCCACGCGCTCGGCTTATTATTTTTGGTAGCCGGTACACATGGAGAATGAAAATAAGTACTGTAGAAGTTTATCAAGAGAGTAACAGGATTGTACCTGAAGTCCAGTTTAGAGACAAAGGTAGATTCTGTCGGACAAGAATTAGAGAGTGAAAAGATGATATTGCGAATGCAAATGAAAAACGTCGCGTTGACGTTAACCTCAATATCCAATGTCCAATCTGTCCGAAGTCAAAACATATTTCATCGATTGTTATGTTATTTTTCCCTTTCCTAATTTTCTCAATATTTGGAGATATAAAAACGAACGTTCATTTTATATGACGGTTTTTCCATGCTGAATTTACATATAAATGCGTTGTATGCATTTCGCCAGAAAGATTGAGATGCCTTAGCTATACATAAAAGAACTTTGAATAAATATCGACGAAAGGCCTTTTATAATCGATTAAAAAACGTACGGCTTCACGCAACCATATTTTTAATTCGCGTTGAAAATATCTGATAGAAGAATCAAATTTGCGCGGGTATCCGGCGTTGCCACACTTCGAGCAAGATGGCTGCGGTTACGTCACGAGACGTCTCTCTCGCCGAATACTTCGGTTTTTCGCGACTTTATTTCTAAATTTATTGCTTATTTCTGCGGTGAGCTTTCCAATTCAAGTTGCCTTATTGATCACAACGAACCAACGAACGCAACCGTCAGTTTTTTTTACGCGTGTCTTGGCCCCAAGTAGCACAAAAAAATCGATATATGAGAGGACAGGCACATTTTCTCGTCTACGTGTGACTAATTGACCAACTTTAACAATTAATAACTCGGAAACTGTACGGTAAATCTCGTGGAAACTCCGCATACGCATGGACGAAGCTCTCGACAATGTTATTAAAAAAAATCGGGCTTTTATCTTGGACTCGCTCCAATCACCGTACCTCCTTAACAACGTGCCGACGAATTGAAACTCGAGCGTACAAAATCCATAATGATAGTCGTCATTTTTGCGTAACTATTGAAAAATGAAGATCAATTTTCAAAAAGTGAGATCGTCAACGACCTTTAGATGTTTCTCATCGTATCTCCTGTAAATTTGAAAGTAATCCATCAAGTGGTTTTCGAGATATCATGTCCACCGACTTTGAAAACAGAGTTTCGAGAAAAACGCGTTTAAAGTTTGAAGTATTGTGCTGCTACCGCTCGCCCGGCCTATTTCAATGAAACTTTCAGGGAATATACCTGAAAGGTGATATATCGAAAAAAAAATATTTCTGGAAAATGCAATTTTTTGACCCACCCAAGTGCCCCTTTGAAAATTGTGTAAAATGTAGCCTCGGAAAATTTAACAAAAATCTATTTTTTTTTCCTCAACGTTCCCCACAATCCAAATTCACCTCCGTGCACGAAGAGACGAACCATTTTGTTTTCACGTTTCTCGAATATACAGCTACCGAGGGCCTCTTGTCGCCTCTGATGGTGATCGACGCGCTCTCGACCTCGCTGAGTTGCAGCCTCGGTGACGTGCGATCTTATCTGACCGGCGTGTTCAAGAACGAGTCCGAGCAGACGCGTCAGGACGCCGAATTGACGGAAAAGTATCGAAGGGACACGCAAAAGTTGCGCGAACAAATAGCTCTCATAAAGGGCAGCACGATGATTTTTCAGGGCGCTCGTTGCAGCGCGTGTCATCATCAGCTCGAATTACCGTCGGTACATTTCATGTGTCAACATTCCTATCATCAACAGTAAGCCATTTTCCTTCCCGCGAAGCCGTTAAGAGCACTCTGCAAAGTACCAGTCGAAAAATGGTTCTTTTGAGGCCTTATACACCTTTGGGGGGTCGGAAAACAATCCATTTCCTGGGATTTTTTTTAACACTCGTAAAGCAACAAAATTGAGATTTGGTGGGTTTATTTCATGTATCGGTAGGTCCTCAAATCAATTTTTTGTGTCCCAAAAAATACAAAATGGCCGGTGGAAAGAGAACGCTTTTTTGCCCCTCTCCAATAACGGACTTGTTGGAAATGCACACGAATACCTCGACCATGTTTTTCGTAATCTACACGAGTTTTGCTTGCAAAATACACACGATTATTGCAAAACATTTATTTGCGAAAATTCGGCACGTTTTTGAAAAAAGTCACATTTTCGACTAAAGCCCTAATTGTTTATCGATCGTGAAAATGTGTACTTCGCTGGAAAATCTATTTAAGAAGCTACAGTTGAATGTGAAGTCAATCGGTTGAAAATTGTCGAAGCCACGAGTCCGCCCGATTTTGAAAACAGAGTTCCAAGAAAACGCACTTAAAATTTTTAAACCATTTTTCTTCGGTCTATATCATTCTTGGGATGTTTACACATAATTCAAGCCAGTAAAGAAAAAAAGCGATATTTTCTTTAAGTATATATATAATAGAGTTTTATTTGCACAACTTGTTATAAAGTTTTTTACAAAGTCTCTTTTCTTACAATCAATCTCATTCACGAACTTACACCTAACAACTTACGTCTAAAATTCTACCCTATATCCTAACCCCTACTGATCGCTGTCGCTCTCATCTTTTTCCACTTTATTTTTTATTTTTGCACATAATGCCTCTATTTCTTTGAAGTAGCGGCAAATTCCCACATTTATTTTCCCGCTTAACATATTAATGATCTCCCCCTTTATCGCAACCTTGTCAACTCCTTGTATCCACTCCTCCGCTTCTTTTCTTGCCTCTTTTGGCATCATTTCCCAGCTTTTATTGCAAATTAGGAGGTGCTCCACTGTCTCAAATTTCTCCTCACAAATCCTGCACCGCCAATTTTTCTCCCCCTTCTTTCCCGCCCTCCATACATTTCCACATCTTATTCTTGCACACAATTCTTTCTCCTTACCCTTCACTCCTTCCTCCTTCCAGTATTTCCATGGGCTTTCTTCGTTCTCCACCAAGTACTTGTATAAACTATTGTATGATAATTTTTGTACTCTTTCTTCTATTTTCTTTAAGTATATAAGGCCTTAAGGGGGAGGTGCCTTTAGGCAAGGAAAAAATTGGCGATTTTCATTATTTTTTTAAAAAGACGTTTGTTTCACCATTTTTGAGACTTAGGGTATGTCATGACTACCTTTGGCCTTTACATGGTATTTTTTTTTAATTAATCTTTAGAAATTGCGGTGGGATTGATCTGAAAAAAGCAATGAATATTTTTCTTCCATTAACCCTTATACGCAAAATATGAACCAAGAAAAAGCGCGAAATGTTGAAAATCGATTAAATCGTACGTTTTGAAACAAAAAGATTGAATTTTCCGAAAAAAGGCTACATTTTGCAATACATTTTTTTTTTAAATTTTTAACAACATTTATTCATGTTTTAGATAATGAGGTTATAGAAATGTACACGTAATTTCATCCTACCGTCGCCATTTTTAAAGATTAACAAAAAAAACCATATAATACCCAAAAGTGTTAATAAAACATACCCTGAGTCTCAAAAATTGTGAAGAAATCTTTCCTTTAAAAAAAAAATCATAAAAATCAGCCATTTTTTCACCGCCTAAAGGTTTCTTCGGCTTAAACCTAGCCCAGCAGGGCTCGTGAAAAACGTTCTCGAATACTTTCAGCCGCAGTTTTTCCCCGGAATATTTCATTGAGAGCGTTCGGATTCAGTTGCTTTCAGAGCTTTTCGGAAAACGAGAACGAGTGTCCGGCTTGTTTGCCGAACAACAAGAAACTCTTGGACATAATCCGAGCTCAAGAGCAGTCGAAGGACCTCCACGAGACGTTTCACTGTTTGCTGGGTCGTGCCGAGGACCCTTTCTCTCTGGTAGCCAATTATTTCGGTCGCGGGGTCTTCAAGAAATTGATGGTTATCACAGACGCGGACAAACCGATTGCCGGACCGACGGTGAAAAGTTCTGGACCAGCTGGCGGTCTCGTTGCGGGAGCTCAGAACAAGTTTGCAGAGCAGAAGCCGAATTACAACGCTTATGGGCCTGGAGCCGAGGCCAAGATAAGACTGACCGAAGGACGCAACACGACGCTAGGTACGTTTTCATCCGTTCAATTTCCAAAACATCTCCATTTCAAATTACTATCCTACGCTGCATGAAACAAAGCATTAAGGCCTAAGGCCACAGTAACGGGTATAAAATCATGTGCGAATTTAATCATTTTTTCGTATGAAAAAGATATATATATATGGGTTGGTACATACAAAAATCTTGCAACACTTTTTTTTTCAATTAAAATATCTTTCCTAATAATGAAGTTCGAGAACATTCGAGAATAGGAAATACAAGAATGGTCTAGAACCTTCCATGCCGCAGGATATATAAGCGAGTCAGATGTTCCGCGGCGTCAGTATGAGCAAAGATGGATCAACGTGCACTTCGAGCAATCGCATATTACGAATTCTTGCAAGGGCATTCTGTAAGAGCTGCAGCGCGTAATATGTGCAGTGCGTTCACGGCTAATGTAGTTAATTATTCAACGGTCTCCCGTTGGTATCAGCGTTTTCGTTTTGGCGATACATCTTTTGAAGACAAACCTAGGTCCGGCAGGGAATCGATTGTGGACGATGAAGAACTGCGAGCACTTACAAAGGCAAAACCTAATATGTCGTCACGAGAATTAGCCAACAAACTCAACTGCAGTCATCCTACTATCCTTCGACATTTACAAGAGATGGGATATAGGAAAGTTGATTCGTCTTGGATACCGCACAATCTCAGCGCATCAAACAAAGCAAGACGCATGTCCATCTGTCTTTTACTCCTGCATCGTCCGCAAAGAAAGGATTTTCTTCAAGAAATAGTCACTGGGGATGAAAGCTGGGTGTTGTATGTTAATCACACGCGCAAGCGTCAGTGGCTATCGAAAGGGGAAAAACCAGAACCGAGCCCTAAACGGCCCCGTGAAATGAAGAAAGTTTTACTCTGTTGTTGGTGGGATTCTGAGGGCATGCTCTATTACGAATTTCTGCCAACCAACACCACAATACAGGCAGAGATTTATTCTGCACAACTGCAAAAGGTGGCTAAAATTATGAAACAGAAAAGGCGTAAACGTCTTCACGTTCGGCTTCTCCATGACAATGCTCGACCCCACGTCGCTAAGATGACACACGAAACTATTTCGCAGCTAGGATGGGAAGTTCTACCACACCAACCGTATTCACCAGACTTAGCACCTACCGACTATCACCTGTTTCCAGCTTTGAAGAACTATCTACGGGGTAAAAAATTTGATGATCTGTCAGATCTCAAAAATACATTGGACGACTTTCTTAAGGGGTAAGGCCACTGTAACGGCCCAAAAAAAAGGTTTTTTCACTAATTTTTTGCTCCCGAAATTGAAGGTATTTGAAAAAAAACTTTTAATGGTGTTATCGGGCATACATTAAACTTTATTATAAAATTTTTTTACAGTAAAAAAAAACAAAATGGCGGTTCCACAGCTATCTTCCCGGGACATGTTTTGCTTCCAGGGCTCCGCGGCACGCAGCACCACTGGTGCACTTTTGAATCTAGAACAAAAAAAAAACCATTAATCTAGAGGGCTATAGCTAGAGAATGTCGATCGGATTTTAAAAAGTATCAATTTTTGGGGATTTGGCGTGCGTTTGAAAAAAAAAATTGATTTTTAACGAAAAAAACGGCAAGTTTTTTGTTAATAAAAAATCAATAAATAAAGTTCTTGAAAATTCCGATCGACATTCTCAAGATAATGTAAATGTTCACATCTGGTTAAAATTTCAAGTAAAAAAAATGAAAATTGTTCGAGTTATGCTGCGTGCCATTTTGAAAAACCATGTTTCGAGAAAAACGCGTTTAAAGTTTTGCGAATAGTTTTTTATTGGAAAAAATTTAAAAAAGAAGTTAAAAGGATTTAAACTATTTTTAAACTAGAGGGTTTAAACTATTTTTTAAGCCAATAAAAAAAAATCGATTTTTCAAAAAATTTACAGTGGCCTTACCCCTTAATTCACGATCAAAAGAATTCTGGTCTGCGGGCGTGCAAAGTCTACCAGAGCGTTGGGCAAGAGTTGTAAATGCGGAGGGAGCCTACATTACTGAATAATCGTTTATTGTTAAAATAAAATATTTTTCTTTTTTACTCGTGTTGTGTGTTGCAAAATTTTTGTACCAACCTATATATTCGATGTGCAAAATGGCCGACGACTCGTAACTTGTCGAAACAGCCTTTTTCCAATTGGCGTGACAAATAACTTCAACAATTTTCCTAATTGCATTTCGCAGAGAAGTACGTACGGAATTTCTGATTAAGGGGAGATATACACCTAGGAGCCGGAAAAAAGGTCATTTTTGTGAATTTTTTCAAGGAAAACTATTTGAAATTTCAGATTTGGGTTTTAATTATCTAAAAGTATATACATTCAAAAATATGTTTAATTTGCTTTATTTAAAAATATCAAAAATATACAAGGATATTGTATGATCCTTGGAGCGTCGTAAAAAAATCTTCGTATACGGTACCCACTGGCGTTACTTCAAAAATCATCTGAAAAAAAAAACCAAAAATATTATTAAATTAGATACTATAATCTAGTATTTGTCATAGCCGATTTTGAAAATATCGATTTTTGACAAAATGGTGGACGTTTGTATATAAATAGTGATTTTTGGGCCAAAAATTAGTTATTATTTTGCCTATAAAACAAAAACTAGGTAACGGAAAAAAAAATCCTATGACAAGTACTAGATAATGGTGTATAGAGTAACCACAAAAAACCTCAAGGCAATCGGTTCATTGGTTTTCGAGAAATTTTGGATGCCGATTTGAAAAACATTGTTTTGAGAAAAACGCGTTTGAAAATTCGGGAATGAATAAATCATGAAATTTGTCAACTTACATGGAATCATCGATACCAGGCCCATAGTGTAGGTCTTCTACGGTCGACGGAATGTAGGTGAATCTAGGTGATATCTCCCCATAATCGAAAACTTTTCATTTTATGAGCAGTTATAACGAAATTTTTCACTAAAAATTCATTTCTTAAGTTCAAATACCTACAGCTTTTGAATAAAACAATATTCTTTGTTAAATATTGTTCTAGAATCTATTTGAATAAAACAAAAATTCCGTACGTACTTTTCTACGTATTCTAATGTAGATTGACGAGAATTTTCTGTTTTTCGTTCTAAAGGTAAACAATTGTGGCTGCTAAATGTCACGCCGCGGAGCGCCTAAAAAAAAGACAACAAAAGAAAATATGAGCAGTTGGCCATTTAGTAAATAGAAAAAAAAAATTCTAACAGCTTGATATTCATACTAAATAGATGTGTAATTAATTTTATGAGTGACTTTTTCATACGAAAAAAAAAAAATTGTTAAATTCCCACATGATTTTATACCCATTAGATTCACACATGATTTTATACCCTGTGGCTCAAGGCCTTAATACCCATTCTCCAATTTCAGTCAAGCCGGAAGTGAGAAAACCCGGAAACGATCCGTACGCCGCTAGTTCCGTGGCGATCAACGACGACAGAGCGCGAAATTTTCCAAAGGCGGACATTTACTCGTCGTCGTTGGAGGCGAATTTATCGGGCCCCGGAAGTGGCGCCTCGACGCCACGCGCGAGTTCCCGCAAAGCGTCACCGGTGCCAATCAGAGAGGCGAGAATAATGAACAATCCAAGCCCGAAAATGTCGCCGGCCAACAAGTCGTTCGTACCCCCGAAAACGCCGATATTACCGACGAATCCTTTCGACTACGACGAAACGATGAATCCGTTCGCCGAGGAGGCCGAGGAAGCGGGGAAGACTCTGTCCGCCGACGAGAACAAGAACGATTACAACGAGGAGCTCAATCCTTTCGCCAGTTAATTCGTTTCGTCGGCTCGCTTTGAATAAAACGACATACGTATATATCCAATAGAAATGTATATACAATGTTTAACATCAACGCTTTTTGTCGCTGCTTTCCTATCTTTTTTAATAATTATTCTACGAGAGCGGTATAAAGAAGAAATACACGAATATATATACACATCGGAATGTTGTACGCATTGACAATTGGTTTTAGATCGACGCCGAAGAAACGAGAGCGAGAGAAGCGATATGTAAATGCGCCGTCAGAGATCGCGATCGAGGCTGTCTTTCCAGGAAAATATTCGATCGCTTATCTTGTAGGGATTCCAGGTGTCGAAAACACGAGGACTCGGTGGCCTCGTGAGAACCGCACGTCGGTACTCCTCGTCGTTGGTCGGTACGAAAAAATCGGATAACTTTGGAGTTATGTCGCGTTGACGGGGCTCGGGATCTTTGCTCCGGGTCAACCTCGCTGGCAATTGTTTCTCGTCGATACTGAGATCCACGAGGTCACGGTAGATCGCCTCGTTCGCACCGAAATCCAGCGCACTCGAGACCTGCCGAAATGACGGGATTTTTATGAAATCTTCAATTTTCTCGTTTTTTTTTTTTCTTCTTTCTATTCACATTGGCTCCGTGCGTAATAGCGCCGCGTAGCGTTCGTATTTTTGTCGGCTCTGTCAAAGGCTCTGGTTGTGGTTTGTAAATATTGTAATGAATTATCAAAATGAGAATTGCACCGCAAATGCGTTTAATTTGCTTGCATTAAGGGTAAGGCCACAGTAGAATTTTCAAAACATCAATTTTTTTTCGCTAAAACGGTGCTTTATCATAACAATAAGTTACTATTCGATTTGTAGCAAGACATTTTTTTTTCGCCGACTTTGAGCGTATAACGTAAGCCCACCTCTGGCATGGCCATAGAGTACCTAAAACTTTAAACGCGTTTTTCTCGAAACGAATTTTTTCCAAGTGGCCTGGTAAATAACTTCAACAATTTTCACTCGATTTACTTCAAATTTAAAAGTTACGTTCCTAATTGCATTTCGCAGGGAAGTACACAGGGGCCGTCCATATATTACGTCATCGATTTTTGCTGATTTTCGACCGCCCCCCCCCCCCCCTACAATCATCCTATCGTCATTTCCTAATGACCCCCCCCCCTCTCGCAAAACTGACGTCATTACCAGTTTGGCAAAATTAAAACATCTGCGGATTTGAGAAAAATTGGGTAACATTAAAACATTTTGTTATAGAATCATCTTTTATTATTTTGTACTTTGGCAATGTTTATTAATATAATAATATTATTTTTCCCTATTCTTTAGTTTTCTTTGGACAGCTCCCACATTTTGTTATAGAATCATCTTTTATTATTTTGTACTTTGGCAATTTTCATTAATATAATAATATTATTCTTCCCTATTCTTTAGTTTTCTTTGGATAGCTCCCACGGAGTTTTCACCCATTCTTGCAAATCCTGGATCACGGGTAATATCTCCGTATCCTCCCCATATTCATTTTGGCTCGATCGAACTATTTTCATAGGTACGCTGTTATTTGAAGTTCTCGAATATAATGTAGACAAACCTTATGTAATAAATAAATAAATAATGAGTTCAATAATTAATACCATTAGGTACTTGCAAAATATTTTTCATCACTCATGCGGGGAAACCACTCTAGTTGTACAATATACTATTGTACATTTTGAAGTAACTGGTATCACAAGAATGACGTCAATTTCGAAACGCCTCCCCCCCCTCATCCATCATTTACCGACATCCGCAGACGAACCTCCCCCCCCCCCCAAATTTAGAATGACGTAATATATGGACGGCCCCATTTGAGCCTGGCAGAGATCCCGCCGTTTCGGGCCTGGCCGCTGGAGGACTGCAACGCCAACTGCAGCACCATGAACACTTTGAAAGATTTTCTTCCGAAAAAATTACATTGTAACCACAAACATGTGTACAACATGGTGGGAAAAAATTAATTGATTCCAACCAATGTGTTACTAGAAAAAAATTCATTATTCTGACCCTTCCAATTGGGCTGCCAGAGAGGGATACCCCGTTAAGGGGCCAGTCCCCTTGAAAAAATTTCAATAAATCGAAAGCTAGTAAAACTTGAAGAAATCGACGACGATGAGCAATCAGAAGGGATTTTGTACGGTGTAGGAAGTGCCGATTGAGTTTAGGTAAGAGTTTTTCATAGTATAAACTTCAAACGCGTTTTTCTCGAAACATTTTCAAAATCTAGCTCCATCGTATCTCTAAAACTAATAAACCGATTCTCTTTAAATTTGAACCACATATTGTAAACATGATTCGCAAAAAGATGACTCTCGATGGTTTTGAAATTTTTATGCTCTTTTTTTGCGAAAAACTGCGAAAAAAACGCGTTTTTAAAACTTTTTTCGTTTTTCATCTGCCATTTTTTTATTTTTTGCTAAAACTTTATATCCGAGGGTCAGTTGTAGCTGGTGTCATACTGAATCTAATGGACTTTGGTTTTTTTTTTGTTTCAGACAAGTATGTATTTCAAGGCTTCATTTATCAAGCCCAACAACTTTTATATTCAAATCTTTGTAAAATCCTCAAAAAAAATCGCGAAATTGGCTTTTTTTCGTGGCTCAAAAGTGGACTGGCCCCTTAAAGATGAATAGCCGAGTTTATTGCAACTTTTGTCCACTGCGAGCACTGCATTAGATTTAATTTCCCCCACCCTATACTCTGCGTGAAGCCGGTACCTTTCCATTGACGAGTCTGCGATATATCGCAGGCAAATGTTCGACATCCTCGATGATTTGTTCCGTCCGAGCATCGCGCAATTGTCTAATAGTGCACGCGATGGAATTGTACTCGGGACGGTTGAGTTTGTCGCCCGAGAGAATTTCGGAACGCGACCGTGGTGCTCTCTCGGTCCTCGAACGAGCCAGGATGTCGGGTGACCTGGATCTCGCCAGTCCAGGACCGACGTAGACTGCCGACGCAGTCGCCGCGGTGTCTCTGAGCACGGTCTTCCTCATAGGCGTCTTTTTGCGCGCTGTACTAACGGATTTTGCACAAGCCATCAGTCCGACAACCGGACGTTTAGTCGCGACGTCTTTTCTTCTCGCCCTACTCGTTGCCCTCGAATTTTCCCCAGTTTTCTTTGCCGCTACTACTTTAGCGCTGGGTTTGGCACCTTTTTGGAGCCGGACGCTCGTTTTCGCCGCTGCTCCAACCGGCCTCCTCGTGGCTACCGCCCCTAACGATTTTTCCCCCAGCGTCGATCGACTCCGCGACGTGCCGCTCTTCGTGGCGCTCTCGCTCGTGGTTCTTGGCGTGTTATCGGGAACTCTGGGAACGTTTTCGCCGCTTGCTCTCGATGGAATATTCTCCTTGCCGACTACCGCGTTCTTCGCTCCAACGGAGCCTCTCCTGGTCGACCTCTCAGGCTCGGAGCGTTTGGATATTTTGTCGGGGAGCGAAGCGGACAATTTCGTCGATTGTTTCGCCAAAACGGGACGTACGTTTCGCGCGGACGATGCTTTTTTCTCTGCGAGAATACTCCGCAATACTCCGGTCGATTGCTCAGGCGCTCCGAGACTTTTGCGAGTTTTTCCCTCGGCCGCGGGAACACGTACATTCGAGCGACGCCCCTCGGGGCTCTTTTCCTTTGAGCATGGAACGCTGGACGCGGACAAGCGGAGACCTTCGTTGCTGGGGCAATCGCCCACCGAGCGTCTCGAGCAAATTCCATCTGGGCTGGAACTTCCTTCGAACTCAGCGTTCGCTATCGGCGCTTTGAGTATCTTGATTGGAGGCCTCACGCTCAACACACTTTTTATCTTCGGCTTGGCAAAGACTCGATCGGCGCTCGAGTTTTCCGGCGACTCGGCGGATTTTGAAAAACGCACTTTCGGCCTGGAAAAACATTTCTCAAGGTCGCTCATGACGAAAGTTCGAAAAATCGAGTTATCTGATGCGGGCGGACCCAAACTCAAATAAGATGTCTTCCAGTTGGAAAAATGCGGTTTCCGCGATGAAAAATCGTTTTGGACAATCTTGAAAATTGTGCTATTGTTGGTTTCAGCACGTGCATCGTTTTTTAATTGCGAAAAGGCATTGCATTGCGATCGGTCGCAATTCCTAACCTCAATCTTTAACGAGGTTATGTCGCGTGACAATTCACCGCGTACTCGACGGGTCGCAAAATTCGTACGGAAATTGGCTCCAACTTTCGCCACGATTAATTTGGCCTTTTGCGTCGTTACAGTTACAACGTCGTTGCGATTTTATAAGACGAATTTACGCGCCATTGTTCAGTAGCCTGACGTAAACAAGGCGCCAAAAACAGACAGATACGTTTTTCGCCCTTTTTTTGGCGGCTTTGAAGTTCGAATCCCTCTAATCCTGAAATCGGACGTCTTTAGCGTACGTCGGTCAACTACCGATTGATATTTAATTGGGATTGAAAAAAAAGGATCTTTTCGTCACGAGCACGTACCAATTATATTAAATTACTATGGATAATAATTACAGTAATCGTTAATATATGAATATACTACACAACGTCGATGATAATGGTAATGAAACGAAAATGCGATACTCAATGCAATCGCGTATACCGATAATCGGTAAGAGAGTACATACTATCACGTGTTCTCACAATCCCTTTTATCGACGCAGCAACAGGGAACGTCAATATACATACCATTCTTTTTTTCTTTTTATTTATCAATTTATCAATTTGCTTCCCTTCAAATTTTGCAAAAGAAGATATCAGTGTTTAGTTAAAAGATCGCAAAAAACGTTCTCGGTGCAAGGAAACAGGGGGCCGTTTGTTGGAGCTAATAAGATGGACCGTCGCCCCACCACATACGTAGTTCACATCACTTTAATTAAAATTCAGCAGTTTCATTTAGTAATTCAACAATACGGATACAGTAGCAATTTGCGTAAGTTGTCTCTAAATTGTTGCATGCATTATTTTATTTATAACTATTATTATACTTGTTATTTTTATATTAATAACCATAATAATAATTATTTTTTAATTAATAACAATAACCATAGAAACTATTATTTTTATATTTATAATAATAATAATTACTATCATTTTAAATCAATAACAATAATGATAATTATTTTTGTACTAACAACAATAACTATTATTTTTATATTAATAACAACAAAAAGTATTATTATTCTGAATTTTAATATGATATATTAGAATTCTGAATATCTGAGACATTCTGAAATGTCTGAAAAATAAGCGTTCGTTCCCGATAGTTGATTTTTCGTTTCAACATGTTGGAAAAAAAAAACTTCGAAAAAATAAAAATGTGATCGGGCGATTTTACGCGGAATCGCCCGTAGATACGTTCGTAACTAGTGCATACGCGTATTATACGCGAATCGAGGAATAAAACATCGCGATTGAGTTTTCATTCGCTCCCCTCGCGTCCTCGCCCCTGTTCCATGAGTGCGGGACCTCGCGCTCGTGAAGATCGTATCGAAAAGATCGGGGCATCAAGAGAAGACTTCTCTTACTACCAAAAAACTTTCACCGTCCATCCGTTCGTCCGTGTCTGGCGCACAGCCTGCTGCTCCGCGTTCTTTCATCTGCTCGCTCGCGCGGTAACGCGTCTCGGCTTATTTATATATATTCCCACGCTCCCCGCTCATATGTACATCCTTATCGGTCGTGGCGGTGCCTGCCTCTTATATTACGTTATTATATTATAACCTAACCGACAACAATGTGCGTACGCAAGATACGTAGCCTGCAACGTTGCACCAATATGTACGTTTTCAAACGCTTCCCGTATATCTGGAAATAACGCGTTACCCGAGGACCTATATGAGAGTGCCTTTTTATATTGAGCGTGCAGCGAAACGGCCACGTGATTCAAATATCACCAGGGTATTTCGCTGCCCGTAAAAAATGGCTGGCATTTCATGGGCGGCAAAAAAGCGGCGGCGTTTTAGTGACTTAGTAGCATTGATCTGGGGATACTAGTGACAACTAGTACGTTTTTAAGCCACCGCTGCTTTCTGCCTGTAAAATGGTACCCTGAGGCTGACTGAGCTTTGATGAGCGGGGAAGAGCGGCAGCGTTTTAGTAAGTTACCAAGGACATACCCAGAATCTAAGCCGGGGGGGGGGGCAGCTGATATAAGTTTCGAGCAGCCCCCTGACACTGGTAGTTAAATGTTGTTCGTAAAATGTCCTTGCCGCACTGTGGCGCTAGTAGTCGTGTGACAGGCATGCATATATATTGCCGGTGTTTCGAATATCCTACATGAATGAAGGTCTATTGATATATTTGGAATGATTTTCCGTTCTAATGATTTCCCATTTGAACACAATAAATGATGTCGCCATAACGATAACAGGCGAAAGCCACGAAAGGATCGAATCGTTCAGCTCATCGGAGTATTTAGAGCCGAAGGCTGTCACACAACAGCCAACGCTAGGTAGTGGCGATTTCAAGAACTAAAATGTCGGGACAAAACGCGTTTTCGTTTATTGTATAAGAATAGTAGGCCAGTGTCAGGCGGCTGGTTTCGAGAAAGAGAGGGCGGGGACAACAGATAATAGACTTTATTTATTTTTCTAGACGGGATCATCCGCCCCCTGCCCCTAGCTGGGTACGCCTTTGTAAGTTCCTAGAATCAGTTTGATGATTTGACACGTTATTGGCCCTATGTTAGTAACAATAACGCAAGTAACACCTAGTGAGTTACTGAAACGCTGCTGCCAATGAAATACCAGCCAGCAGAAACGTTTCAGTACTAGCATCGTTTTCGTGATTCGACACGCTATTGGCCGTACGCTAGTAACTTACTTGCATCGGTTTGGTGATTCTATGCGATACGCTCTAGGCTCTATGCTAGTTACAATTACGCTAGGCCGTACGCTAATTATAAATAGTAAGTTACTTGAACGATGCTTCTAATGAAATACTAGCTTCAGGGTGATATTTTGTATGGGCAGTGAGCAGTAGTAGCGTTTTAGTAACTTACTCGCATCGGTTTGCCGATTCGACACGTTATTGCCCATACGCTGGTAACAATTGGTAAATTACTAAAACGATGCTGCTGATGAAATACCAGCGACAGGTAACGTGCTAGCATCGCTTTGTGACTTTACATGTAATTGACCTAATGCTAGGGATAGCTAGTAGGTTTTCGAAGCTTACTAGTAACGGTAACGGTTACTATGGCTAACGGTTACTATGGTAACTTACTGGTAACGGTTACTATGGCAGCTGAAAATAAGCGAATTTTCAAGATTTTTTAGAGTGGATATTATTTCTTCTAAAATAGTAAAAATTTTATGTACATTTTAGTACATAATTAACTTTGCAAATATTTGTTCAGCAAAAATAGCAGCAAAAATATTTGTTCAGCAAAAATAGCAGCTAGTCTAGCTTCTGGTGCATTGATCTGAAACATCAGAGCTAAGGAATCTTAGACTTCTAAGACCCACATGTTCCACGTAAACCTAAAAATCGAAAGAAAGATGAAAATTCGAAAAATGGTTCGCGTTTGAAAAAATGTTCTATTTTTGATAAAACTTTTACTATTGCATTGGTTAATGAAAAACTAGTTCCTAAAAATAATTTTCCAGGAACTTTAGGTTCACATAGGCGGTAATTATGTTATCGGGAAATGTGGTATATAATAATCGATCAAATAGTTTTTGAGTAATCTTTCACGAGATTCACAAAAAAGTGGTCTTCAGGAAAACGCGTTTATAGTTTCATGACTAAAAAATTTTGCGATTAAAAAACCTACGATTAACCTGCAATTCCGGGCCCATAAAGTCATCTCTCAACTTCCTCGTGGAGTTCATTTTAGGCCGTGAGTTCTTCTTTACGTTATAAATGGTTCTCCCCCCTTAAGTTAGTCCAAAACAATACGTGGCGACCACGATCAAAGATGTTGACAACAATCGCCGTCGTAAGCGCTCGGAACGCCGAAAACTTAATTACACATAGGGAAATATATTCCCCACGCTAGTGATACAGTCCCTAGCTACAAGTGGGGTCCAATCGTGTTCCGATCGAGTACAAGATGAAACAACGTATGAAAAAGAATTTCATTTGCTTTTACTTATCGAAGTTCCGTTTTCCTGCACTAGATGGCGCCAGGTATGCCTGTCGTGTCTCGGTACTAGCACTTAAAAGAACAATTGATATTAATCGTTTCATTTTAATTGCCAATTTGTTCGCGAGTGAAAGAAACCACTGACCGGAAACGGTGGTCCCGATTTCTACCAACTTGTATCTCCCCTACTGTGCCTGCGACCGCTGGAGTCGCGTACGGGCAAAAAGTGAAATGATAATTTGGACATGGGTGCGCGCAACGCGGCATCGACGCTTGTGATTCATTGGCAAAGAACGCAGGAAGTGCCCGGTAGCGAGCAAAGTGTACAGTTCAGAGAGGGCGCGCAAATGAAAGTGGTCGCGGGCAAACATCGCTTTTTTCTCTCTTTATTCCTCTCGTGTAGCGGCCACTGAAGCAAAACTGCAAAAGGTCGCTGCTGATCAAACGGACACGTTCAACACTCATTTAGTAGGAACTTCCTCAATATCCTTCTCAAGGACGCGAGACCGCGACGAGCTTTGGATAAAAATATTTTCGTCACACACACGCACGTGAAACTATCTCGAGCTTTTTTTTTCGGACGGACCTACGTCACTCCCGGTAGTGAATAAAATAGGGTTAGAGAAAAATGAGTTTGAAAACTATAGAAAAAAATGTAAATTGATGAATAAAAAAAGCAGTCGATCAGAGATGACGGAAAAAATGTATAAAATAAATGTAGCATCGTTGATTATCCGGAACGATGCACCATCGAGGCTGAACGAGGAAAACCGGAAATAAAACGAAACATGCAGCTGATGGACGAATCGTGAAGAAAAAATCGTGTTTTTGCCAATTCGGGCACTTGCGTTGCTTCATTACCAACCGATTCACTTCAAATTTGGACAGAGCTTAGCTTATAACATTTTCTATCGTATGGCCCGACGATTTTTTTAAAATATGTTTATCCATTTGATAATAACAAATTATTAAAGTTGTGTTTTTTTAAATCGAAAATCGAACTTTTTTTTACAGCTTGCCATTATCGTAATTTTCGAGATTTCAGAAAAGTATCCGACCATGCAAAAAACGTATAATATTAATATAATAATAATCTTTTCGTTTTATTGTTATACTAAAAGTAATTTTTCAAATTTCTGGTGACCCTAGCTGCTAGAGCGACCTACACCGATTGGCCATGCGGAAAACGCCGCAGTTCGTTGAAATAATAATAAGTTCATTGTTTATCAACATTTTTCAATAACAAAAAAACACAAACTCGCCAAGACTATGTATTAATTTCGTGTAAAATCCCGACCTCGTCGTCCAAATGATCTGATCAGAAAAGAATATTGAAAATCGACCTATTTTCAGGGCCCCAGGCTTATGTAGGCCCGTTGAAGAAAAAATACATAAATGAAATGCAGGAAGCGCATGACGTCAGCTTGGGCACTTTCAACAAACGTTACATTCACTTGAACTTATTCTTCGCTATACTTGCACCGTTTACAAAGAGACTCGTCAATATGAGAATTCGTCCGACCAGTCCCCTGCACTTTCCATCGTTCATTTATATTTCTTATTTCATCCAGTATGGTCCGATCGAATTTACCTAAAAATGCTCTCCTTCGATTCTGAGCTCGCGGGGTTTAAAGTGTTTCATAAAATGTTCTTGGTCCTTCTCGCGCAGCCATTTTTATAAATTCGTTCAGAACTTACCTACTGAAGCTACAGCATCAGTTGTAACGTCAGGCATAAAATTGGTCCTTGTGACAGCAGCCTTAAGGGGAGATATACACCTAGGAGCCGGAAAAAGGTCATTTTTGTGAATTCTTTCAAGTAAAACTATTTGAAATTTCGGATTGGGGTTTTAATTATCAAAAAGTATATACATTCAAAAATATGTTTAATTTTCTTTATTTAAAAATATCAAAAATATACAAGGATATTGTATGATCCTTGGAGCATCGTAAAAAAAAATCTGCGTATACGGTACCCACTGGCGATTCTTCAAAAATCACCTGAACAAAAAAAAACCAAAAAGATTATTAAACTAGATACTATAATCTAGTACTAGCCGATTTTGAAAATATCGATTTACGACACAAATGGCGGACGTTTGAACATAAACAGTGATTTTTGGACCAAAAATTAGTTATTGTTTTGCCTATAAAACAAAAATTAAGTAACGGAAAAAAAATCCGGATATGTGTAGGTTGTCAATTTTTTTTTTCATCATTGAAAAACGTCCTCTGCCAGTGACCACCGCTGGTCGGAAACAAATCCGAAATTAGAGAAAATCAAATGCATTTAGTTCCTGTATGAAATTATCTAGTGCTTGTACGAAGGATTCGATAAAATATTGATTTTCGAAAAAATGACCGCGGTTCGAAGCGAAAATATTGATTTTCGGGAAAACTTCATTTTCGTTGATGAAAAAAAAATATGCATCGAAAAAAGAATTCTTCAGTCCAAGCACTGCTTTTTTATATGTAAATGAAGCTTGTAGGGGTCTTCTCACTTTAGACGCTAAAAAAGGCTATTTTCATGAATTCTTTGATTGGTTTATATTATAGACATTGATATAATGGTTGTTACACTTAATAAATACATTTTCGAAATACATTTAACATATTTTTTTATGTATTCATGTAACCCGACCAAACTGTAAACGCGTTTTTCTCGAAACAACGTTTTTCGACGGCTCGTTGATAAAATCTACGAAACTACTGAACCGATTCTTATGATATTTTAACCACATATTCTTTAGATCTATAGCTATAGCACATAGCAAAGATTTAAAAAAAATTATATTTACTATTTTTTTTGTCAAAAACGGTGAAAAAACTCGTTTTTTTTTGTTTTTTTTCGAAAAATGTCCGCCATTTTGTTATTTTTGCATGTATCAAAATTCGTATGATATGTGCTCTAGCCATTAATATACTGAGTCTAAAACCGTCTGATTTTTTTGTTTCGGATTATCCATCTCCGAGATTTCATCAACAGCGCAGACCTACCATTTTTTAGCACATTTTCGTCTATAAATAGTGACGGAAATGAATAATTTTTTTAAAATGTATTTCGAAAGTGTATTTACTAGGTGTAACACCTTTTATATCAATATCTATAATATAAACCTATCAAAAAATTCGTGAAAATAGCCTCTTTTCTAAAGTACCTAAAGTGAGAAGACCCCTTGAGTAATCGTGGTCACCGATTTCGAAAAAGTAATTTTGAGAAAAACCCCTTTGAAGTTTGCCGATTCACGGAACCTGCCTATAAACGCGCTTAAGTCTCTCAATTTTGAACGGATCGAGTCGAAATCTTTAGAAGATATTTTTGAAATGATATATTTTGAGAACCCGTCGAAAACCAAGGTAATTCTTTAGATAAGGGGCCGTCCATATATTACGTCATCGATTTTTGCTGATTTTCGACCCCCCCCCCCCCCCTACAATTATCCTATCGTCATTTCCTAATGACCCCCCCCCCCTCTCGCAAAACTGACGTCATTACCAGTTTGGCAAAATTAAAACATTTGCGGATTTGAGAAAAATTGGGTAACATTAAAACATTTTGTTATGGAATCATCTTTTATTATTTTGTACTTTGGCAATGTTTATTAATATAATAATATTATTCTTCCCTATTCTTTAGTTTTCTTTGGATAGCTCCCACATTTTGTTATAGAATCATCTTTTATTATTTTGTACTTTGGCAATTTTCATTAATATAATAATATTACTCTTCCCTATTCTTTAGTTTTCTTTGGATAGCTCCCACGGAGTTTTCACCCATTCTTGCAAATCCTGGATCACGGGTAATATCTCCGTATCCTCCCCATATTCATTTTGGCTCGGTCAAACTATTTTCATAGGTACGCTGTTATTTGAAGTTCTCGAATATAATGTAGACAAACCTTATGTAATAAATAAATAAATAATGAGTTCAATAATTAATACCATTAGGTACTTGCAAAATATTTTTCATCACTCATGCGGGGAAACCACTCTAGTTGTACAATATACTATTGTACATTTTGAAGTAACTGGTATCACAAGAATGACGTCAATTTCGAAACGCCCCCCCCCCCTCATCCATCATTTACCGTCATCCGCAGACGAACCTCCCCCCCCCCCCCCAATTTAGAATGACGTAATATATTGACGGCCCCTAAGTGATTTTTCCGAAAAAATGAGTTTCTTTGGTTTTGTTTGAGTTGAACCGAAAAATGAGTTTGTTTGGTTTTGTTCAGCCCCCTGACACTGGCCTACTATTCCTATACGATAAAGGAAAACGCGTTTTGTCCCGGCATTTTAGTTCTTGAAATCGCCACTACGTAGCGTTGGCTGTTGTGTGACAGCCTTCGGCTCTAAATACTCCTATGAGCTGAACGATTCGATTCTTTCGTGGCTTTCGCCTGTTATCGTTATGGCGACATTATTTATTGTGTTCAAATGGGAAATCATTAGAACGGAAAATCATTCCAAATATATTAATAGACTTTCATTCACGTGGGATATTCGAAACACCGGCGCAACATACATATAATATGCATGCCTGTCACACGACTACTAGCGCCACAGTGCGGCAAGGACATTTTGCGAACAGCATTTATCTACCAGTGTCAGGGGGCTGGTTTTGTTCGGGATGAACCCAAACAAACCCCAACAAACTTATTTTTCGAAAAAGTCACTTATCTAAAGAATTACCAGAGCCAAAAGTCTGCATTTGAAAAAAATATCAACTAAGGGTAAGTGCGAAATTTGCAAAATGATGCCAATTTCACCAAAATGTGGTTCGACAGGGGCCAGCAACCGCTCAGACTCCGATTGGCAAACATTCCAACTGTCCACTTCTCTGTATTGACAATGAGCCACGAATGCACAACAGTAGGCACTTCATAAAAAGCCTCAGCTGTTCAAACAAAATAAGAAACTTCAACACAGCAAAATTACAAGTTTAACACGTGGCAAAAAAAGTCGAATTGCGAAAGGTTTTCTCGCAATAACGAGGAAGGAACGTGCGACTGCTCAGTTTAACACGATTTTTTGTCTCGTCGATCTAAAATTACGTGTATAAGAGAACTTCAAACAGAAGAGTGTAAATGGCGTCACCGCGAGTCCGTTGGACTCGGAACGTTGTTCGGAAGAAAAAAAAACAAGAAAAAAAAAGTAAGGCAAAAGAAAACTAACTCGAACATTTCGCGTGTATACGTTGGCAATGCGTTCTTTTTTAACTTCCCTGGTACGTATATATTTCATTTATGTTCTACCCGCGCGGACGTCGCTGCACCAAAACCCGGCAAAGTTCCAACCGCGCGAGTCTTCTCGGTTACAGAATGTGAAAGTAGCCGCGGTCATCTGGTCATCCTTATTATGTATACCCGGGCACATCGACCAATACGAGCGCAAAAAGATAGCACACGCGGTCTTTTTATTCTCAACTCGCTGGATGCTCTTTCACGATTTTATATCTATATATTACGCGCACGTACACAGACAACGAGTGTAGACGTGCAGTATACAGGGTGTCTCGATTGGACCGAAACCTTCGACACTGTCGATTTCTTCGAGAGGCGAATCTCAAAAATTCCTTAAGGGCGGGGTAAAGTTAATTCGGCGAAAAAAAGGCATGGTTTTAAGTTTTTTTTTTGGCGTAACGAATAGTGTTCGTTCATTGAAAAGTTTACATATAATAAAGTAACATTTGAACAACATTCTCCTAAATTTGCATTGCAAAATATTCAAAATTAAGCGAGTGAAAATTAAACCCCGGAGGCGCCTCGAAAAAAAGTTGGTATGCGGTGTGCACCATAACTCGCAACAGAATCATCTGAAACAAAAAATCAAAATGCATTTGTTAAAGGAGATGTTTCTCGAGGTAATGACGGGAGGATTTTTTTTTTCGATTTTTCGATTTTTCGTAGCACTTGGGAGCCAAAAACCCGATTTTCGCTAAAAAAAATCGGCTAATTTGTTGTTGAAAAATTAGTAATTATTAAAAAAAAACAAAAAAGCTCTCAACAATACCTGGTGAATTATGTGAAGAAGTACTGCGCAAAATTTCAAAGCGATTGGTCCAGTAGATTTTGAGTTTTCGTGCACACGGACTTCAAATATGACAAGTCTCAGAAAAACGGTTTGAAAAACGCAGAAGAGTTTGGTCGCTTAGCGCTCATTGCACATAAGTTTGAGAACACTTCTCGATTGCATAAAAAATTTTACACAATATTCTTGATATATTATGCATTCATTTAAAAAATTATAAAAAAATGAAAAAAAAATTTAATACTTTACCCCGCCCTTAATCTTAAATTGGCCACTCTAGAGGCCAAAAAGGGCATATTTTTTATTTTATTTTTTCTTTCAGCGAAACTATAAAATAAATCGATATTACGAAATAGGGGTTTTATTATACACGTAATAGACTATAAAAAAATTATTTTTCACAGCGATACATGTCAAAATGGCGACTGTGGTGACTGTGCAGCATTTTTGCAACGTGCAGTTTAGAAAACCGAGCCACACCTCCGCCATTTTAAAAGATTAATCGAGAAATACCATGCAACAGCCAAAAATAGTAATAAAACATAGCCAAAGTGTCAAAAACTATGAAGAAATGTTTCCTTTAAAGAAAAATCATGAAAATCAACTTATTTTTCCACGCCTTAAGGGGAGGGTAGGGGTTTCAGCGTGAAAAGAAAAACACTTTTTTGCGAATTTTTTTCATCCATATGAATAGAGTACATTTATTGAAACCTTTTGTACATTGTTAAGTGTCATTTCCAGAATATTCCGTGAAAATTGTACGCGAAAATGTCCACAAACAAGCCGGTGACAAAGCTTTTCCAAGAACGCCTTTGGCAAAAACACGATTTGCGGTGTTCACTGTATCTCAGCTAGAAATTATCTGAAATCGAGTACCATTAAAATTTAGTCAATCATCAAATCCTCCACCCAACGGTCTTTGATAATTTTTTTTTCCATTTCTAAATTTTTGGTGGTCATGTAAAGTGAAAAGTGCGAATTTTTCACGAAAAATTCCGCCATTTTGGGGGTGGAAAACCCCCTCAGTGTAAAAAAAATCTCAAACTAACCGTTGGGGGAAGGTATTTGCTACGTGGAAAGTGTGCGCCAAGTTTTAAATAAATCGGTCATGTCGTTTCCAAATGGCAGTGAACACGGACTTTGAAAAAGTTTCGAGTTCGAGAAAAACGTGTTTGAAGTTTAGAGAAGTCAGGAGGAGGAGGAGGAGGAGGAGGAGGAGCTACAGTGTTAGAGGAGCGAGACTAAATAGTCAATAACTTCGAGAATTTTACTCTGATTGACTTGAAATTTTGGGATTTTATTCTTGAAATGTTTAACTATAAGAAAAGACAAGAAAAATCGATTTTTTTTAAAGTTCAAACCCCTACCCTCCCCTTAAGGTATCTCCTCCCTCAAAAAAGCGAATTAATAATCGTGTAAATAACGTTGAGTCATACATTTTTTGTCGTTAGCCTCCATTTTTGTTATTTTCGAATGCTGGCGAAAAAAAAATCTTTAGAAATCGAACATCCGCCAAAAATGTTCGTCTAGATAAGTTTTAAGGGGTTAGGCTACTGTGAAAATTTAAAAGGAAGGTCCAACATACGGTGCAGGGATCGCAGATTTAAGGTAAACTTGTGATTAACACGATAGAACTATTAGTCAAACTTTAAACTCGGATCTCTCGAAATATTGTTTTCCAAAACGTTTCGTAGTTTCAACAGCAATAGTACAGGGTGTTTCAAAATAACCTGACATTTTAAATTGCGCGTCATTTTATTGTGGCGAACATAGAGTACGTATCTTTGACAACTGGCATCCGGAAGTATTGAGGTTTGTGTTAGTCATGAAGAATTACACGATCGAGGAACGCATGGAAATTTTGAAAATTCATTTAAAAAATGATGAAGATGGCGCGACCTGTCACACCATTGTGGCGGTATCGTCACACGCAACGAAGCCACGAGATAATTTACCGACGGAGGAAGTTGTCCAGAAAGGGACGAGGCAGCGCCAGCGGAAACAGCGGTTGGAACCACGGCGTTGGGATTTGTGACGCGTGGTTGATCGTCTAGTCACTATATAGCTAGGGAAGAAGAAATTCATCCGGTAGATCTCGAGCAAGCTCTCGCGCGAGCGGAAACAAAACGTGATTAACAAAGACTGATTCATTCGTTAAGTGTATCGCTAATAAAGATTACCGTAATCGTTTTCCCAGCCGTACACGCATTTATTTGGGAGTGGAAGAACCCCAAACCATTCCGGTGACCATGTGAATTGGCCACCGAAGTCGTGCGATTTGACGCCATTGGACTTCTATCTTTGGGGTTTTCTGAAAGAAAAAGTATATTTCAATGATCCACATACGATTTTGGAGCTCGAGGAATCAATTGGACGTACGATTAATGAAATTAGTCCTCAATTATGCCAAAATGTTGTTGAAAATTTCGTCAAAAGAGCGAACGTTTGCAAGCAGGGACGAGGCGGCCATTTATCAGATATTGTGTTGTACACATAACCTCCATGTTTGTACTTTATATCAAAATTTGAAAAAATCGCACTTTTAAAATCAATAATACGTTTTATTAATAAATTAAAATGTCAGGGCATATTGAGACACTCTTAGTTTAGTTTTGACCGACGTTTTTCTTCGTAACGTTATTAGTTATTATCAATAACGATGTTATTTCTCCTCGAAGGATTGAAAAAATGCAATTTCTTGTTAGTTTGTTTGTTCCAACACGATAACGAAAAAAGTGCGATCACGTCTTCGCCAGTTTTGTCTGTTTCAAGAAAGAATCTTTTTTGTTTCATATCAACCGGGTGGCCAAAATCAAGTACACCGTTGAGCCCCTCACGTTCAAAGGTCCTTCACGAAATTCTTTATATGTTCTTTAATTATTAATAATTTTTTATGAAATTCGGTCCACAACTTTGCTAATGTACATACAAATAAATGTCCCAACGATTTTTAACTCATATTACTCATTCCTGCAAAATAAATTTCTCTAAATAACCCTGATTTTTCGGATCATCGCAGTAGCCTAATCTCTTAAGGGGTAAGGCCACTGTAACGGCCCAAAAAAAAAGGTTTTTTCACTAATTTTTTGCTCCCGAAATTGAAGGTATTTGAAAAAAAACTTTTAATGGTGTTATCGGGCATACATTAAACTTTATTATAAAATTTTTTTACAGTAAAAAAAAAACAAAATGGCGGTTCCACAGCTATCTTCCCGGGACATGTTTTGCTTCCAGGGCTCCGCGGCACGCAGCACCACTGGTGCACTTTTGAATCTAGAACAAAAAAAAACCATTAATCTAGAGGGCTATAGCTAGAGAATGTCGATCGGATTTTAAAAAGTATCAATTTTTGTGAATTTGGCGTGCGTTTGAAAAAAAAATTGATTTTTGACGAAAAAAACGGCAAGTTTTTTGTTAATAAAAAATCAATAAATAAAGTTCTTGAAAATTCCGATCGACATTCTCAAGATAATGTAAATGTTCACATCTGGTTAAAATTTCAAGTAAAAAAAATGAAAATTGTTCGAGTTATGCTGCGTGCCATTTTGAAAAACCATGTTTCGAGAAAAACGCGTTTAAAGTTTTGCGAATAGTTTTTTATTGGAAAAAATTAAAAAAAGAAGTTTCGGAGAAACTTAAACTATTTTTTATTTTAAACTTAAACTATTTTTTAAGCCAATAAAAAAAAATCGATTTTTCAAAAAAATTACAGTGGCCTTACCCCTTAAGGCGATATATACATTTACAACGATCAAAAAATCGATTTCTTTTTTTTTCCCTTGAAACGATAGAACTGTATATGAAGATTATTTTCCTAAAGTTTCAAAGCGAAATTTGAAAAACTTCAAACAGTTTTTCTCAAAACTGCATTATCGAAATTGGCGTGCAGTATTACTCGAAAACTATTAAGTCGATTGAGTTAAAACTTGGTAGAAATATTGATAATATTGGTACCTTCCTGGACGAGAATTGTTTTTGAAAAATTGAAAAAAAAAACTACTTTTTTCATTCACATTTTACAGAAATTCTGAATTTTTTTTCTTTTGTAAATGCGTGCCATTTTCTCAAATTTGCATTTTCTTCGTTTTAATTGCCGTCACATAGAAGCTACATGTTCTAACTGAAAAAATGTTTGAACTTTTTTGCAAATGTCTACGGGAACGGAACTGTAACCCTCTGCCACAGCTCCGTCATTTTGATAATGAGTCAATTAAAAAAAATCGTTTTGTATACTTAAATAAGCGATTAAAGTATACCTAAAGTTTGATAATTGTAGAATAATCATTTCTTACTTTTAAAAATCCCTCAATATTGCTTATTTTTTGTTCCTGTCTAAATGTATATGCCGCCTTAATGGTGGGGGAAAAGTTCGCGCGTGTTCACTCGCGTGACGTATTAGATACGTATACGCTGCAGGGGTGACATCTAGCGGCAAGCGGTGACGTCACTTCGGTAAGGTTACCATAACCTCACAAATTTTCGAACAGACTTTTCTCATAGATGGTTAAGTTTTTTCGGGAAAAACAAAGCATTGGGTCCTGTAGAATTCACTAGTCCAGAGCTTGACGATACTCGTTTACCTCCAATATGATTCACTTTTGAGTAATCTGTGTTCGAAAATTTCCGCTATCTCTCTCGTAATCATATGTCACGTGATACAGCTTCCACTTTGCCTTGAGACGTGTGACGTTGGAATTTCTCAGCCCACAGAATCATGTGAAGCATTCGAATCGGGATACCCTGTATATGCCCATAAGTACAAACCACACCTCCGGCGACAGCCAGAAAAAAAAGCTTTCTTCCTTAATTTTTTGTTTTATTATCGCGAAATGGCTTCACGTCTGTGATCAACGGTGCTCGTTTTCCATTTTCTTCGCTCGTACATTCTTTCTCGTTCGCTTTGTTGCACCGAGGGAACATCGAGGAAATTATCTTCCGCGAGAACTCACAGCGCGATTATTGTCCAGTTCGGGGAAACTTCGCGAGACGTCAATTAGCAATTTGTTTAATATTCGTGATGCCATGGACGATTGCAAAAATTGACAGCTCCAAGATTTGTAATGAAATGCTATAAAGTTGTTATTTTGTTTTAAACGACTTTCGTGAAAACAATTTTTTTTTGGTTCGTACTATTGTAATAAATAGAAATTATTTTCTAGGAAAAATAATAAAAAAAAAAAATTCGCACTGAAATCTTCGAAAGTTACTTGTTCGAATTTGGTCGTTTGTCTCGCTCGGTCAGTTATGGAAATTGCATTTTTTTTTAAATGCATTTTGACCTCATAGGATGGCGAAAATGATAAAAATTCGGCTTAAATTTACATATCGTGGAGGTTCGAGCTCATTGGTTCATTGGTTCGAGCTACGAACGTTGTTTAGCTACCCCCCGAGGCGCAGACCCAATGCCTCTCTCGTGGTTTGCTCAGTACTCATAAATATTGACATAATTTCAGGGAGACAGGAAAAAAATGTCACGAGTAACTAGGGAGCAGCAAGGTAGTGAGAAAATAAAATTCGTAACTACCTCTTGGTAAATTCGTCAGCCTCAACTTCATTACAATGGCAAAGTGTCTCGTGTTGCTTAAGACAATAGGAGAGACGAGTGACACAACGAGTCAGAGTCTATATCTATGTTGATACATGATATAGGAAAAAAATTGCCAGACGACTGTGCTGCCTCGCAGAGTCAACCTGTGATGTTATACAGGGTGTCCCCACTCCGGACGTTGGGAATTTCGATAATGGGAAGTTGAAGAAATTTCTACTGGCGATTTTTTTTTTTTTTTTTATAAAATTCACTACTTTATTTTGCGACGAATTTATTACAATTTATTCATTATGATTCATTGCAGTTTATTTATTGTCCATTGAACACGATTTATTATTAATTTGTCACAATTTATTATTGTTCATTTATTGTTCCTTTATGACGATTTATTGTTTTTTATTTTTTACCATTCATTCGTTATCATTAATTCAAGTATGTTTTTCTCATCCGAGCTGAATAAATCAATTTTTGCATTTAACTTATTTCTGTTTCATGTTTTGCGATATTTTATCAAGCCGGGATAAAAATTTTGGACTCTGCAATAATTTATATTACCTTGAAAGATTTTATCTTCGACGAATTTCATAATTTTGGTATCATATATGATTTATACAATATTTTATCCTATCTTGCTACCAAGATAACATGAATTATTGTAAAAATCATAAATTGAAGATTTCAATTAAAGATATTTATCTTTGTAAAATCTTTATTCTCGATAATACAATAATATTTCATTCGTAACAGTGCTTTTCGGTTCATCATTTTGATCTCGATATATCTTATCTTATATCTTCGGTGCATCTTTATGCTCTCAATATATCTTATCTTAAAAGATATTATGTTATTAATTGATGTACTAGATGAAACTGTTCGTTTTGTTTTGCAATTCTCTCCTACGCGAAGAAATAACGAGCAATTTTCAAACAACGTTATTTCGATTTCAATTTGGCAAATTTGTGATCTTTTTGTATTCCGGCATCTTTATCTGAGACACCTGGTATATACTTTCGAGCGACAAGAGCGATCTGCTCGCAAAATCGCGGAATTCTAGTCGCGACGAGCTTCTCCGATTCGGCAATACAAAAATGGTGACCAAATTTTTGCAAAGTTCCTGCGAATGCTTGCTGGGAGTATTCTCATAATTAATAACTATATAGGCATTCCTCGCTCCCGTGTGGTGGTTGCACTATAGCCGAGAAGAATTTCACGCCTTGTATTGTCATAAGCCTGCCGGGCTACGCGAGGGCCATTTACATATTATGACAATGGCTCTCCTACTTCGATAGAATTATGGCTTATTTATGTTGTTCAAATAGTGCCCTGTTGTTTCTAATTGCATTGGATCGCAGTTGTGGAACGCAGTTATCGTAATGCAATACGCGTTTGAATTTATAATGAATAAATAAATAAATAAATAAATAAATAAGTAAGTAAGTAAGTAAGTAAGTGAGTGAGTGAGTGAGTGAGTGAGTGAGTGAGTGAGTGAGTGAGTGAGTGAGTGAGTGAGTGAGTGAGTGAGTGAGTGAGTGAGTGAGTGAGTGAGTGAGTGAGTGAGTGAGTGAGTGAGTGAGTGAGTGAGTGAGTGAGTGAGTGAGTGAGTGAGTGAGTGAGTGAGTGAGTGAGTGAGTGAGTGAGTGAGTGAGTGAGTGAGTGAGTGAGTGAGTGAGTGAGTGAGTGAGTGAGTGAGTGAGTGAGTGAGTGAGTGAGTGAGTGAGTGAGTGAGTGAGTGAGTGAGTGAGTGAGTGAGTGAGTGAGTGAGTGAGTGAGTGAGTGAGTGAGTGAGTGAGTGAGTGAGTGAGTGAGTGAGTGAGTGAGTGAGTGAGTGAGTGAGTGAGTGAGTGAGTGAGTGAGTGAGTGAGTGAGTGAGTGAGTGAGTGAGTGAGTGAGTGGGTGAGTGAGTGAGTGAGTGAGTGAGTGAGTGAGTGAGTGAGCGAGCGAGCGAGCGAGAGTGAGTGAGTGAGTGAGTGAGTGAGTGAGTGAGTGAGTGTGAGTGAGTGAGTGAGTGAGTGAGTGAGTGAGTGAGTGAGTGAGTGAGCGACTGAGTGAGCGAGCGAGCGAGTGAGTGAGAGTGAGTGAGAGTGAGTGAGTGAGTGAGTGAGTGAGTGAGTGAGTGAGTGAGTGAGTGAGTGAGTGAGTGAGTGAGTGAGCGAGCGAGCGAGCGAGCGAGCGAGCGAGCGAGCGAGCGAGCGAATGCAGTTAAGTATAATTAATTTACATATAGATACACACTCATCTATATATCTATATTCGCGTGCTCCCGATGGAAGTTTTCCGTTCCACCTGAGACGAAACGTCCGTGAATATCGCAATCCTTTCTGCGAGACGCGCTCGTTTCAAGCCATATATTGGCCTGCCGGCAAATTACTTTTTGCAACCAGCGCGACGGTACGGTAAGTTCACTCTCGTGGTAAAACCCTTTCGCGCGAGGCTGCAAGACCCCTCCGGGCATTTTCGTATGCCTTCCCATCCTCTTGCCCGCTGATATTATATCTGTTCTGCTAAGCGAGAAAGAGAGCAGCGACGTGTCGTCGGCGTCGTCGTCGTTGTCGTCGTCGTCATCATTCTCATTGCCGCGGTTACGAAAAATGCTGCAAGTGTTGCGGATGAGAGCGAGAGGAACTTCTTCTGTACGTGGGCCTGTTCCGTTCTCCTCTTCGTCGCGAGCTCATCCTTGTTTCGTTTACTTAATGTATATACTTATTTTAATATCATTCCCCGTCCTTTACGTACACGAGTCCTTTCCGTATCGCGTAAAATTCGCGCCGAATCCTTTTCCGTATATGGGTCAAAGTTTCGATGTCGTTCCAACCATGTTGCCCAATAACTCGTTCCCCTTGTGGAGAGTGGCTTTTTTGGGCGCTTGAATTATTTATGAACATTAGCCACTTGCTTCTTTCGCGGGTTTTAAGTTTGTTTGGGAATGTTTTGGTGTTGACAAATACCTCTTGCAGTTTGTATACGTCGATAGGAATATAAACATATATGGCTGTATGCCCAGTAAAGGAAATATTATCTCTTAAAGGATTACACGTACCTCGTAGCAGGAAAAGAGGAATTTTCGTGATTTTTTTTTTGGAAAACGTGTGCAGGTTTTCAATGTTTATTTTACATTAAAGAGTATGGTGCTGAATATCTTTTATCATCTTTGTATTGAAAAATATTCATAAATACTCGCGCACTGCTGCTTGAAAACGGGCCGATTTAAGGGGTTACCCCCATTTGCGATTTTGAAAAAATCGTTTTTTTTTAATTGCATTTTTTTGAAGTATAAGTATCTGAGAATATGTCCTGAAAATTTCAAGTCGATCCGAACAAAATTGACTGAGATATGAGCGTTGAAAGAGAAGAATCCGTTGTGTAAACGACCGGAAATTGAAACTTTAAACGCGTTTTTCTCAAAATGGCATTTCTGAAGTCGGTGACCAAGATTACTCGAACACTAATGAACCGATCTTCTTGAAATTTTGCAGGCTTATTTAATACATAAAAATGTAGTCTTTAATCGTTCGATTTTTTTTTCGTTAAAATTGAACCATTAACTTTGACTGTCCGCCATTTTGTGAAAAATGAATGTTTTTTAAAATCCTTCGATTAAAGACTAGTTTATACTTATATTTGACTAAATCTAACCGCATTTTTTTTTCAGATGATCCACTTCGGCGCAATGTTGGTCACCGCGAACCGTGTATATAAAAACATTATTTCATTGACGGCCATTTGCCACTAAACAATGTAATATTTTTCAATAAAAAAATTAGTGAAAGTTCTTCAAGATGTGTTCTTTAAGATGGTATATTGATCGATTAAGAAAGTTTTGTAGTTTTATTTTAAAAAATTCATGAAAAAGGCCTTTTTTGCGCTGCAAGTGGGGGTAACGCCTTAAAAAAATCAAATGCATTTAGTTTTTGTATAAAATTATCTCGTGCTTGAACCGTAAGAGTTTAATAAATGTAGATTTAAAAAAAATGGCCGCAGTACCAAGTGAAAGTATCGATTTTCGGTGAAAAAAACGCTCCGATTCTGTTGACGAAAAAAACGATGCATGCGAAAAAAATGGCTCCCCTCAAGTTCTGTTTTTTATATGTTAAAAAAGAAAGTACAATTTAAGGTTGATCGGTGCGGTGATTTTCGAGATATCGTGGTTACCTTTTTTGAAAAGGTCATTGTGAAAAAAAACGCGTTTCACGTTCGCCGGTTCACACCCCTTTACGCCCACATCCTATAAACGCCCATAATGCCCTCGATTTTGAACGGCTGGACTTGACATTTTTAGAGAATATGTTTTAAATGTCATATTTTGACAATTCGTCGAAAACCAAAAATCGACAGTTTAAAAAATTGTAACTAAATGTAAGCCCTTAAAACTATCAATTATATTTTTAAAAAAAGAACACAAGCCTGAAAAAATGCCTTGTTTATTATTGCCAGGAATGCATGCACTTTTCGAAAAGTTCCGATGCGTCCAAAAACAATGATCCTGACATTTAAAAAACCCCTTTTAAGGCTGTAAAAGTCAGTTTACAAGTTGTAGACCGTGTTCGACAAATATTGATTACTTGCTGAGACATTCGAGTTTGAACGTCGAGTGCGAGTTTCTCGTGAGTGTCAAATTGGAGGATAATTATCGGGTGCTGCCTTACACTTGACCTAGAGAACACAAATATACCATTTTTACACCCAATACTCTGTAATCATATTTATTTATTTATTCATCGATTCATTTATTTACTCATTGATTTATTTATTTATATTTACATTTATACACCTATATACATAATACATAAATAAGTATACAACAAAAGAGAGTAGCAATTATGTCAACTTAGAAGTAAATATTCGAAAAATGACCTTTCCAAACCAACTTTCTCCGTCCTCCCATCCTCACAAAATCTTCGTAATTCCATTTCTCTCCGTTCTCGCTCGAAAATTTCCCAACGCGTTCGATGCCATCGTCAGTCTAGTAAAATCCTCAGGCCCGATCGAAATTTAATTTTTCGGTCGCTAAGCGTGAAACGTCAACCATACTGTTACACCCCTTAGATGTCGCCAAAATTTTGCAAAAAAAAAAATAAGAAACAAATACAATTTTTCAAAATAACGCGTGGATACGGTAACGGGCTACATATAATTGTGGGATGGGAATGACTTTCGATTCGACGATAATATCCCCGATCGATATACGCGTACACACGACCCGCTGTGTTCCCGGACACAAGCAATCGACAAAGTAAAAACGATCGCGCGATTCCCTCTTGATATATACGTGTGGTATGTATATTGTACACACACACACACACACACACACACACACACACACACACACACACACACACACACACACACACACACACACGCGCGCGCGCGCACGCGCGCACGCACACACACACACACACACACACGCACACACACACACACACACACACACACACACACACACACACACACTCACACTCACACTCACTCACGCTCACTCACTCACTCACTCACTCACTCACTCACTCACACACACGTGCATCATATGCACCGTACAGCTGCATGCGCACGGGCAGTCGATCTCACGCCCCCCGGGCTCCAGAATTCTGACTTCTTGATCTTCTCATTCTATTTCTTCCTTCTTCCTCCTCCTCCACTTCTTCTTCGTCTGGCGTGTCGTAAGCGCGTGGTATCTCCAAGCGCGTAATAAGCTTTCTCCGCTCGCGTCGAGGTGAAAATTCTCAACTTTCTTCCGAGCTGTAGCAAAGTGTGTGTGTGTGTGTGTGTGCAATATACATGTCCAAACGTATGAGTAGCGTCCTGGCGGAGTCTTCTTCCGATTGCGGGCTCTGCATATCTGCAAAACACGGAGAGCTGTTTCATATTGGCCTGCACGTAGTTCGAACTCACGTGCATATGTGAATGTACCTTGGGAGGACCTGAAGCACGATATTTGTACATATATACAGACGTGTATATGTATATATATGTGTGTATATATATATATATATACACATATATATATTAATAAAAAAAATTAATCCTGTATATATAAAAAAAATATTTTTTTTAATTTGAGTGAATGAGGATATTATATCCTGTATATATATATATATATACAGGGTGTCCCAGAACTCAACGTCAAGCTGAAACGGGGTGACAGGATTGATTGTAACCATCATGAGAAAAATCAGAAAAAAAATCTATCCCATGCAGTTTGAAAATTATGGGCATTTAAGAAAAACCTAGAAATTTGGCCAAACTGTAACCATTTTTCGGTTATTGTGAGACAAACCCAAACAAGCCCAAACAAACCCAAGTTTCCTAGAATTAAGACTATTTGTTAAACTATGAATTTAAAATTTTCAAAATTTGTCTACTTTGAAAGGCTCTGCTTTATTTTTTTTCTGATTTTTCTAGTGATGGTTACAATCAATCCTGTCACCCCGTTTCTGCTTGACGTTGAGTTCTGGGACACCCTATATATATATATATATATATATATATATATATATACATATACAGGAGATATTAAACTCACTTAACTTAAACTTAAAGTAAAAAAAAAATATTTTTTTATAATATACAGGATATATTACAGGACAATATATCCTTGTATATATCCTTGTACATATATAGTCGGCTTAAAAGTGACGTCCAAGAGGTCAATCTATATACGCTTCGTATCGGTACCATATCCAAGTCACCCTTGTGCTCTACGATGTTTTTTTAGTTTTGAGCAAAAAACATTTTTTAATTTTCTCTTTTGGGTATGGACATACCTCGCGATTTTTTTTTACTTGTCAATCAAATTACTTGTCATCAATAAATGAACAACTGAACAGTAACGTCGATGCCTCAGACTTTGATTCAGGGGGGAGATCCCTTTCGGCAGCCGAAAATAAGGGAATTTTGAAGATTTTTTAAAGTAGAAACTATTCAGTCTACAGAATTGAAAGTTCATGTACATATTGTTACATCTTTTGTTTGCATACTTTTTTCAAAGTTTAAAAATGGCGGCTGTACGACACTTGCTTCAGAGACGTTTGCCGCCTGAGTTGTTGCACGACGCACTATGTAGCGTCTGGTGCATTAATCTGATACATCAGAGCCAAGGTGTTTTGGATTTGCAAAACCCACACGCTCTATGTGAACCTAAAGTTTCTTGCAAATTACTTTTACGAAACTACTTTTCATTGACGAATACTATAGTAAAAATTTCATGAAAAATAGAACATTTTTTTGAAACACTATTTATCGAGTTTTCAAATTTCCTTGGATATTTTTAGATTCACGCAGAGCGTGAGGTTCTAAGAAATCAAATTTCTTGACTCTGATGTGTCAGCCGTATCTGAAGCAAGTGTCGTGCAGCCGTCATTTTCAAATATTAAAAAATTATAGATTGAAAGATGTTAAAATATGTACATAAAACTTGAATTATATAGAATAAATAGTTTATACACAAAAAAAACCTTCAAAATTCGCTTATTTTTGGCTGCCTAAAGGGACCCTCAAACAAAATAGGGTTCGGAAGATCAGTGATTAAGGGGTTACCCCCACTTGCGATTATGAAAAAATCGATTTTTTTTATTGCATTTTTTTGAAGTATAAGTATCTGAGAATATGTCCTGAAAATTTCAAGTCGATCCGAACAAAATTGACTGAGATATGAGCGTTGAAAGAGAAGAATCCGTTGTGTAAACGACCGGAAATTGAAACTTTAAAGGCGTTTTTCTCAAAATGGCATTTCTGAAGTCGGTGACCAAGATTACTCGAACACTAATGAACCGATCTTCTTGAAATTTTGCAGGCTTATTTAATACATAAAAATGTAGTCTTTAATTGTTCGATTTTTTTTTTTCGAAAAAAAATGGCCGTTTTATAGCCAAAAAATGGCCGTTTTTTTTTCGTTAAAATCGAACCATTAACTTTGACTGTCCGCCATTTTGTGAAAAATGAACATTTTTTAAAATCCTTCGATTAAAGACTAGTTTATACTTATATTTGACTAAATCCATCCGCATTTTTTTTCAGATATCCACTTCGCCGCAATGTTGGTCACCGCAAACCGTGTATATAAAAACATTATTTCATTGACGGCCATTTGCCACTAAACAATGTAATATTTTTCAATAAAAAAATTACTGAAAGTTCTTCAAGATGTGTTCTTTAAGATGGTATATTGATCGATTAAAAAAGCTTTGTAGTTTTCTTTAAAAAAATTCATGAAAAAGGCCTTTTTTGCGCTACAAGTGGGGGTAAGGCCTTAAACTTCAGATGATAAAAAAAAATACTTTTGCTAGTCTGAGTGACTCCCAATTGCTTTTATGAACTTCCAAAAGGAAAGTATATATACAGAAGAAAACATTAATAAAAATATATGACACACGAAAACTCGAGGGAAAATTAGAAATGCTTTTTTTAAAAGGTAAAAAGGCTCGTGCACTGAGAAAAAAAACCAATTGAATCAAAAAAATATATCGGTTGATTCATATAAATATCTAATCGCAGAGTGCCACCGAAATATGAAATTTTTACAATACTATAAAATATTGGAAAATGTGATTGATTCAAATAACATATTATTTTATTTTAAAATCTCTTCCGTTCTTTGAATATCTACATTGTCCTTCAAACAAAATTATATTCTATTGAAATCATTCTATATACAATCCGTAGATGTATGGATGAAATAACTAAGCGGTTGCTACAACATTTTTTTATTTCGCACCAAAATATAATCAATAGAATGAATTGTTTCTTTACTCCATCGAAACGAATATGCCATGGGACGTAAGTCTTTCAATTCGTTTCAAATCTTAAATAAAAAGTGAGCATTAGAATGATCATACGATAATAGTGGAGAGAATATCAGATATCCAATGGAATATCTATGGAGAGAATATCAGATATTCAACTGATAAGAACAGATACTCCACTTTGATCTTAGCTACACGCCAAGAAGCTTTACTCTTTAGAGTTTCTCCGGCGTTTAAGTAGATTTTCGGTTCGCGCTACGCTCACGAGAAACGAGCGCGCGTGCGGCTTCTAGCGGTTACTCCGAGAACTACGGGTTTCCTCACACTCATAATTCCGCTGGCGCTCGGCCATGATTCGGTTGAATTTTTTCAAACAAATGCTCAAGAAATAAATTTTATTTTCGCATAGTTTTGTTACCAATTCAGACATCGGCTTGATATTTTTCAATCAAAATAAAATATTAATATTTTAACGAATAATGTACTTGAAACTCGGATATGGTGAAAAAAATAAAATAACATATTTACTCAATCGAAATTTGATTTGAATCAAACGAGCGAAATTCAATTTTTCTTGTGTACTCGAACCAACAATATTCATGTTATGAATTGAAACGCTTTTTTTTGGTTCGTTGCAGAAAATGCATTCAAAAATATATAATTTGTTCGCGATAATTTTTTGGACAGTTTCATTAACATATTTTTCTTGGCTAACACTATATCTTCTGAATAAAACAAAAAAACGTTTAATTTTATCGTGTCATTAAAGTCAATAGCGTTCTGTTTGGACTAATAAATCCGATTATTTACACCAACAATTTTACAATTGAATCAACGAAATTTCATTCAATAACATCAATGATATTGGATCAAAGATTTTTTTTCTCAGTGTAGAACATAGATGAATCAGATAGGCATTAAGGCGTCTAGATTTTCCTTTTGGATGGCACTTTTCGGGCTGCCCAGTATATATATGTATGTATGTGTGTATATATATGTATATAAATGGGGAAAGGGGCATACAGATATTAAGGTTTACATAATGTTGATATGGGGACAATTAGCTACTATAAAGACGCTCCTCGAAATCAGATTTCTTTACAGTCACCTTTTCATTGACACATACACACACACACACACACACACACACAGAGAGAGAGAGAGAGAGAGAGAGAGAGGGGTATGATCAAACCCGTTCTTCCGATCGATTCTAGCTGCGAGGTATTTTTCTTTCAAGATCCTCTTCACGGACCCGGAAATGGAACGCGGGTCTCATACGTTACGTCTCACACGACGAAGAAAACACACACATACATCAATATATATACATATATATCCGCCTGTAAAAGGCGCTATTTTCGAATTGAAAAATAATATTACTCGTTCGAGGCCCCAATATCAACGAATCCGAATAATTAGAAACTCGGTAGGTCATAGAAAATATTTGTGTACATTTTTAAATAACGCTCGTTAGAATTCATTGGACGCAATTGCGGAAATGTCAAATGTCCACGGGAAATCGACAACTCTGAATGTCACACAATATGCTAGGCTACAGTGAAGACCCGAAAATCAGGGTTATTTGAAAAAATCGGTTTGAGGAAAAAGTAAGAGGACTGAAAAATTTTTTGAACATTTTTCTGCATGTACATCCACAAAGACATGTAGCGAATTTTATTAAAAATATTAATAATTGAAAAAGTTACGAACAATGTCGTGAAGGACCTTCGAACTAAAGGGGCTCAATTGTGTACTTGATTTTGGCCACCCGGTTAACCTGAAATTAAAGAAAAAACCTTTTTCTTTAAGGCGTTACCCCCACTTGTAGCGTAAAAAAGGCCTTTTTCATGAATTTTTTAAAAGAAAACTACAAAACTTTTTTAATCGATCAATATGCCATCTTAAAGAACACATCTTGAAGAACTTTCAGTAATTTTTTTATTGAAAAATATTACATTGTTTAGTGATAAATAATGTTCAATAATGATAATAATGTCAATGAAATAATGTTTTTATATACACGGTTTGCGGTGACCAACATTGCGGCGAAGTGGATCATCTGAAAAAAAAATGCGGATGGATTTAGTCAAATATAAGTATAAACTAGTCTTTAATCGAAGGATTTTAAAAAATATTCATTTTTCACCAAATGGCGGACAGTCAAAGTTAATGGTTCGATTTTAACGAAAAAAACGGCCGTTTTTGGCTATAAAACGGCCATTTTTTTCGAAAAAAAAAAAATCGAACGATTAAAGACTAGATTTTTATGTATTAAATAAGCCTGCAAAATTTCAAGAAGATCGGTTCATTAGTGTTCGAGTAATCTTGGTCACCGACTTCAGAAATGCCATTTTGAGAAAAACGCGTTTAAAGTTTCAATTTCCGGTCGTTTACACAACGGATTCTTCTCTTTCAACGCTCATATCTCAGTCAATTTTGTTCGGATCGACTTGAAATTTTCAGGACATATTCTCAGATACTTATACTTCAAAAAAATGCAATAAAAAAAAACGATTTTTTCAAAATCGCAAGTGGGGGTAACCCCTTAATTGATCACATTAGCTGAGACTTGACCGGGCTTTTTTGTGTTGTCGTTTTTCAATAATTGAAAAAACAATTTTTAATTCTCTCCCGATTTATCGAGGAAAAACGACATTATTATTGTTAAAAACTAATTAAAACCAATTTTAAGAAGAAAACCCGTGCAGAAATTTTGACCGGGATACCCTATGTCCGATCAAATCCCGATCAGGATTTGTCATGGATTTCCCAAAACCGGATCCCGGTTAGAATCCAACTTGCATCAGTATCGGCGTATGTACGACGACGATGGCATCATTTTGAAAATTTTGGCGTCACGTGTATTTTCTGTATTACTATGGAATTCCTATCTATAGATAGGAATTTCTGTCTATTGATTCCTATCTATAAAATTCCTATCTATAGATAGGAATTACATAGTAATACCGAAAATACACGTGATGCCAAAATTTTCGAAATTATGCCATCGTCGTCGTACATATTCCGATACTGATGCAAGTTGGATTCTAACCGGGATACCGGTTTTGGGGAATAAGTCTCTGTTTATACCCACCGACATGTCGGTGGGTACAAACATGTATTTAAGACAAATTAAAATCAAATTCACAATGATTAGATTAAAATTTACACCAACCGTGAGTTCTTACGTATTTCGAGAGAAAACATTTCGTCGAGGCAAAGAAATTTGTGCAAAAAAAGTTGTGAGTTTCAAATATTACATTATAAATATAAAAAAAATCACAAAATGAGTTGTGAATTTCCTCAAGTTGAAGAAAATAAAAATCGAATTCACGACAGTTATATTAAAATTTACACCACAAGTGTAAACGTATTTTGAGAGAAAACATTGTGTTGAGGCAAAGAAATGTTTGCACAAAACGTTATGTGCAAAAATTTCTTTGCCTCGAAGCAATGGTTTCTCTCAAAATACGTACGAACTCACTTTTGGCGCAAATTTTAATCTAATCATTTTGAATTTGATTTTAATTTGTCTTAAATACGAAAAAATTCACAATTAATTTTGTGAATTTTTTTGTATTTATAATTTCTTGGCAATACATTTGCATTCACAGATTTTGATGTGAATTTTTTTTAATTCACATCAAAATCTCGCGATGAGCGCGATCTGCCATTTGAATCTTTGGACCAATTTTTTTTTATTGATCGTTCAATGCACCAAAACTTTGTAAATGTTATTTATTTTTATAATAAATTTAACATGTCATAATTCCATTTTTGACATTGTATTTCAGCCTGTATTCACCCGTGATCCTTCCCAGATTCCTCAATGATTCCATGGGGAATCTATTTAGAGTCATTAAAGGATCCGGTTCTGGATCCCTAATAGAATCCAGTTTACGGATCTTACATTTAGTCTTCGAATCTGATCCGATATCGGACTAGATCCCGACTGGGAGCTCGGGATACAAGTCACAATCCAGCTGTATCCCTGCCAAAATTTCTGCACGGGAAACGTCGGTCAAGACGAAACTACTATTACACTGAATGAGTGTACCAAAATTCAAGTCAAACCGTTCATTGGATGTCGGGACAACATGTACACCGTTTTGAAAAACAGCTTTAAAGGGGTCATCCCACGTGACAGCTTCTTCGGAATTTTTTTGAATGAACTCATAAAACACACTATCTTTGAATTTTTACCACACATATATAAGCATCTTTGCAGTCGCTCAGAATTCTATTGAACAAAAATAACGAGTTGAATCGACTTTACACCGTTCGGAAATCATGTGTAAAAAAGGTGATTGACCGCTGCCATGATTCCGGAAGTTTAGCACATCTGAAATTTAAAAAATCAAACGGCATCTTAATCTATAGACCTGATGATATCCTCGGAACTAGAGTAAAGTAAAAATATCGAATATTGCATTTTCGGCACGGTTTTAAAAGTTAAGTTTCAAGTTTCGTCATTTTTTTCGACTCTTTCAGCTAAAAAAACTGTGGCAGCTGTCAGAAATTTTCTAGTTCGGGTGAGAACTATAGAAGTGCTGAATATACCATAAAAATTTGAGCGAAATCCGTCCAATAGTTTTGAAGTTAAATGCGTTTAAAAGTTCAGTTCGATTGACGCTGAGAAAATGTTGTCTGACCATTAGCCTGCTGTTACGTTACCTTAAGGGGACAGGCTACTGCCCAACCCCTTATGGTATCAAACACCGGGCACGATTACGATATCTTTAGCGCCTTTATTTGACCCTGGTTTATTGATATTTGGCGCAAAATAAGACTTTTTTCAAGAGTGACAAAAATTGAAATTCGGCGTTTAAGGGGGTGAAACAGGGGGTTTAAAGTCGAAGCATTATTATGTTTGTGGTTCCCAATTTTGACCATGCAGCGTCCATATTCGATAGAAAATGCGACTTTTGTGTGTGTGGAATCGTTGGGTGGGTCTGGAGCACCTTCGATGTGTGTGTGGAATCGTTGGGTGGGTCTGGAGCACCTTCGATGTGTGTGCGGAATCGTTGGGTGGGTCTGGAGCACCTTCGATGTGTGTGTGGAATCGTTGGGTGGGTCTGGAGCATCTTCGATGTGTGTGTGGAATCGTTGGGTGGGTCTGGAGCACCTTCGATGTGTGTGTGTGCAATCGTTGGGTGAGTCTGGAACACCTTCGATGTGTGTGTGGAATCGTTGGGTGGGTCTGGAGCACTTTCGATATGTGTACGACACCGTTCAACGTTGATTAGTCTTAGGTGCTCTTAATTTCATTTTTCCGGCATATGCTTGGGCACGATACGATAGTCTGGCGCCTTAATTTGATCGTGGATTATTCATATTTGGCGCAAAAGAACAACTTTTTTGAGAATAAAAAAATCATGATTTTGGCTTCCTTTAGAAGATACAGGACATTTTACGAATTATTCGTTGTTAAGCGATTTAGCTGGTTTGCATTAAGGGCGGGGTAAAGTATTTAATTTTTTTTTTCATTTTTTTTTCATTTTTTAAATGAATGCATAATATATCAAGAATATTGTGTTAAAATTTCAAGTCTATCGGAGTAAAATTGACGAAGTTATGAGTATTTGAGCGTCTATTGCTCCATGCCGACCAAACTCTTCTGCGTTTTTCAAACCGTTTTTCTGAGACTTGTCATATTTGAAGTCCGTGTGCACGAGAACTCAAAATATACTGGACCAATCGCTTTGAAATTTTGCACAGTACTTCTTCACATAATTCACCAGGTATTGTCGAGAGCTTTTTTGTTTTTTTTAATGATTACTAATTTTTCAACAACAAATTAGCCGATTTTTTTTAGCGAAAATCGGGTTTTTCGCTCCCAAGTGCTACGAAAAATCGAAAAATCGAAAAAAAAAAAATCCTCCCGTCATTACCTCGAGAAACATCTCCTTTAACAAATGCATTTTGATTTTTTTGTTTCAGATGATTCTGTTGCGAGTTATGGTGCACACCGCAAACCAACTTTTTTTCGAGGCGCCTCCGGGGTTTAATTTTCACTCGCTCAATTTTGAATATTTTGCAATGCAAATTTAGGAGAATGTTTTTCAAATGTTACTTTATTATATGTAAATTTTTCAATAAACGAACACTATTCGTTACGCCAAAAAAAAATCTTAAAAACATGCCTTTTTTCGCCGAATTAACTTTACCCCGCCGTTAATGTAGCTTTCTTCGGAATGCGCTATGTCGAGAAAATAAACAAGAACAAACCCAAACAAACCGAAACAATGTAAAACACGTGGAAAATTCGATTTACATAGAAAATCGGAAAAATACACTTTTTCTCTTTGAAGCGCTGTAAATCCAAAACTAAGGCTCAAAACGAAAAAAAAGTTATTCTTGTTTTTCGTATTTTTTTCGGCCATATTTCACAATCCAATGGTCAAATTTAGGCGCCAAAGATATCGTAATCTCCCCAAACACCGCAACCGGCTGAGAGTACTCAATGTAGGAGAGACTAAAACGTATCAGTCCGTTGTTGCAATGTCATGAAATTGGCGAATGAATATCAACATGATCGAACTATCGTTTTATTGAATGATCATTATTAATGAATATATTTATTCGAAGAGGCACTATACGTTGCGTCAATTACCGAGTGACGGGGCCTCGGTGAACTTTGCTTTTCGTTTAATTCGATTATTATTATTACGTAATACAGTGATATCGTTGTTTCATTATAATTGAACTATTGCGTCGGGTGCGATGAGAGTAGGCGCGGAAGGGCTCGGCGCGTCTGACCCTTGAGTCTTGTTATTGTTGATATATTATTACGTCGACATCGGGCAGGTGAAAGGGCTTGACTCGCGTGCCCCTTAAGAGGTACGATCGGACTTCTCCAAGTTAAGCCCCTTTGCTCCCAAGTAGGCTCGATGTACGCGTAACATAGTGAGAGTGAACGTTCTCTCGCACTCGCGTTATCCTTCGTATCATCACGTATTGAATTGATGATCGATTGTGAGCTCGGATGCTCGCACGCTTGGTAATACATGAGCCTCGAATTTATGTCAGCGCAACGAGAGTTAGTCGCTCGTGCCATGACCAAACTCGAGACATACACATATTTTTATTTATTTATTACTCGTTTTGGCTAGGGAACTCGTTTTGGCCATCGGCCAAAACATCTGACTGTTTTGGGGACGGTCCTCACTGGAGAAAGGCGTAAAAATCTCTTTCAACGTGTAGATATAGCGCTACCGATTATGTCACTTTACGGTCTCTTCTCGGCTACGAGACTACGCAGGAAAATCATTTATGACGATTAGGCACGTGGATTAGTTTTTTGAACGCTTTCAAGTTTCTTCTGGATGATTATTGCATTAGCAAGGAACTCTCGCAATCATTATTCGTTGACATATATATATATATATATATATATATATATATATATATATATATATATATATATTAGGGTGGCTCTTGATATGGGTAAAAAATAAATTGATCGCGCCGCCCTCCAAAACGGTTCCAAATAATACAAAAAAAAATCTACGCGAAACCCCAGCTATGTCCGTTAAGAGGAAGGCGCGCCTGTAAGCGTGAACTTGAATTTAAATATCAATTTTTCTTCATGATTTGAAAAATTTCGATTTTTAAAATCTAGTTTATACGTCATTTTTTCAACACGATATTTCTGTGGTTTAAATAAATAAATTCGTACTGAATGAACTAGTATCGATATCTTATGTGTACATTTTCTAAATATTATGTTTTTTCCGACCAATTGGATGACTTGTGCGAATAAATAATTTCTTTGTTTCAATAAAACGAACAAGCTCGCCAAGTTTAGAATTCTGCCAAGTTTAAAATGTCCCTATGCATTTTTGCGAAAGTAATTTTCAAATACATTTTTATCCACAGCACTGGAAGTCTGATCTCAGTGGAATATTAATATGTTTGTATCTCAGCACGCAAGGAATATTTCTAACAAAATTAAAAAAAAAACAATTCTGGCCATTCCGGAAGTTCGATGTGAATGGTTTATCGTGAATTTATATCCTTTGTACTTAATACATTTTTCTGACAAGATTCAAATTTAAAGTTTGATTTTGATGTGATTAAAAGCGTTCGACAGCAGCTAAATCGAACTATTGTTCAAAAATAATAGGATAGTAAAACTGAACGCTCATCAAATCTAGTATGGAGGACCTTATTGTTTGATCTGTATATTGAATACCAATATACAATAGCTTTGGAAAGTAAAAAAAAATTGACAAATAAACTAGATTTAAAAAATCGAAATTTCTCCAATCATGAAAAAAAAATTGATATTTAAATTTAAGTTCATACTTACAGGCACGCCTTCCTCTTAACGGATATAGCTGGGGCTTCGCGTACATTTTTTTTTTATTATTTGGAGCCGTCTTGGAGGGCGGCGCGATCAATTTTTTTTTACCCATTTCAAGGGCCACCCTAATATATATATATATATATATATATATATATTAGGATGGCCCAAATGTAAACTCTATTTTTTTCTTTTTTCTCACCCTCCAATTATTCTTTAAAGAACATAAATAAATTGTCGCGAAATTCGCGAGCGTTCAAAAAATATTTGAGGGGAGGGTAGGAGTTTGCACGTTTGAAAAATCGATTTTTTTGTCTTTTCTTATAGTTAAACATTTTAAGAATATAATCCCAAAATGTCACGTCAATCAGAGCAAAACTCTCGGAGTTATTGACTATTTAATCCCGCTCCTCTAACACTGTAGCTCCGAGTTCTCTAAGCTTCAAATGCGTTTATCTCGAAACCACTTTTTCAAAGTCCTTGTTCACTGCCATTTGAAAACTGCATGAACGATTTATTTCAAACTTGGTACACACTTTCTACATATAAAAAACCTCCCCCCAACGGTTAGTTTGAGATTTTTTTACACTGAGGGGGTTTTCCACCCCCAAAATGGCGGAATTTCTCTTTAAAAATAGCACTTTTCACTTTACATGACCACCAAAAATTAAGAAATGAAAAAAAAAAGTTGTCAAAGACCGTTGAGGGGAGGATTTGATGATACTTTGACTAAATTTTAATGGTACTTGATTTCAGATAATTTCTAGCTGAGATACAGTGAACACCGCAAATCGTGTTTTTCCGAAGGCGTTCTTGGAAAAGCTTTGTCACCGGCTTGTTTGTGGATATTTTCGCGGACAAATTTCACGTAATGTTCTTGAAATGACACTTAACAATGTACAAAAGGTTTCAATAAAATTACTCTATCCATATAGATGAAAAAAAATCGCAAAAAAGTGTTATTTTTCACGCTGAAACCCCCTACTCTCCCCTTAAAGGTCACTCAAGCCTCCAAAAAATGCAAGTTTTCATTTTAAGAAACTATTTTTTTTTCGTTCACTTCAAAATTCTCAAATGAAGCTCGCGAAATCGGAAAGTTCGAAGCTCTTGAGCGACCACTAAATACTCATTGACCGACTGGAGCTTGCGTGAGGTTAATTAAAAAATTACAAAGCGTAAAATTCATGGATGAGAAGTAAACGAAAAAAAAAAATCAATATTTTTAATGAAGATTTGTATTTTTGGGAGGCTTGGGTGACCTGTAATATTTTTTGACCGCTCGCAGATTTTGTGGCAATTTTTTTCCTCTTTAAAGAAGATAATTGGATGGTGAGAAAAAGGGCAAAAAATAGAGCTCAAATTTGAGCCACTCTAATATATATATATATATAAATATATATATAAATATATATATATATATATATATATATATATATATATATATATATTGGCCCAGATTTGAGCTCTTTATATATATACAGGATGTCCCTTTTATCTCTGCCACCCGAAATAACTCGGTAATTATCGACGTCACAGAATAATGGTCCAGACAAAAGTTGTACAGTGTGAAGGAGGCCAATGAAATGAGACCATTTTTTTTTCGGTGGAGGCGTTAAGGCCCAGTGAAGGTCAATTTATATTCAAGGCCACCTATTAAAGTGAAAACCAAATCTAAATATCTCCCATCAC
>OZ023315.1:7956956-8021956 GCA_964007375.1 Ophion obscuratus | reverse complement strand
GTTTACACAAAAGATCGCCCCTACATATATGTTTCGCCTTACAATATTTTCTTATTACTAAACGTATACTCTACTGTCGTTTCGGCTTTCGTTTCCTCTCGCATTCGCTTCCTCATTTACAATGTTTCCAATTAGTTTGCGATACAGGTCAGTCTCAGGCTCCTTTTTCAGAATCATCTGAATCTTTCCGTTAATTTCTTCTCCCTTTTTGTCTCATATCCATTTTTTTCCAGATTTCCTACCATTTCGTTTTGGGTTGCAATAAAAAGATTTCCTTTTTCGAAACCTTACATAAGGATCATCTTGGGCACACCGATGTTCAAGATGATCCCTGGAGTATGGACAAATGATCCCCCGGATTATCTTGCCCCTATTTTGGGTTTTCTTTTTATTTTTGTGAAATTAGGTAAATATGAATAAAAATTTGCTCGAGTTTAAAACACCTGTATATATGATATTGGAGTGTCTCCCCGTCCGGATATTGGACGTATAAGCGTACGTTATTCGTCCGAATAGCGGCTTAGTTCACGCCGTATTTCCAGTAGACGTACATATTTTTGTGATTCGTGCCAGCTAGTATCCGGACGAATAACATATACACTGAGAAAAAAAAACGAATTGAATCAAAAAAATATATTGGTTAATCCAAATAAATGTGCTGCTGCGGAGTGCCACCGATATATGAGATTGTTACAATACTATAAAATATTGCAAAATGTGATTGATTTAAATAACATATTATTTTATTTGAAAAAGCTCTTCTGTTCTCTGAATATCTACAGTATCGTTCAAATAAAATTATATTCTATTGAAATCATTCTATATACAATCTGTAGATGTCTGGTTGAAATAATTAAACGGTTGTTATAACATTTTTTATTTCGTACAAGAATATAATCAATAGAATTAATTATTTATTTGCTGCATCGAAACGAATATGCCATGGGACGTAAGTTTGTCAATTTGTTTAAAATCTGAAACAAAAAGTGAGCATTAGAATGATCATCCACGATAATAGTGGAAAGAATATCAGATATCCAATGGAATATCTGTGGAGAGAATATCACATATTCAACTGATAAGAACAGATACTACACTTTGATCTTAGCCACAGGCCACGCAACGATACTTTTAGAGTTTCTCCGGCGCTTAAGTAGATCTTCGGTTTGCGCTACGCTTACGAGAAACAAGCGCGCGTGCGGCTTCTAGCGGTTATTGCGAGAACTACGGGTTTCCTCACACCTATAATTTCGATGGCGCTCGGCTATGATTTGGTTGATGTTTTTCAACCAAATGCGCAAGAAACAAATTTTATTTTCGCATAATATTTTAACCAGTTCAGACATCTGCTTAATATTTTTCAATCGAAATATTAATATTTTAAGGGCGGGGTAAAGTATTTAAATTTTTTTTTCATTTAAAATTTTTTTTTTTTAAATGAATTCATAATATATCAAGAATATTGTGTTAAAATTTCAAGTCGAGCGGAGTAAAATTGACGAAGTTATGAGTATTTGAGCGTCTATTGCTCCATGCCGTTCTCTTCTCTTCTGCGTTTTTCAAACCGTTTTTCTGAGACTTGTCATATTTGAAGTCCGTGTGCACGATAACTCAAAATCTACTGGACCAATCGCTTTGAAATTTTGCACAGTACTTCTTCACATAATTCACCAGGTATTGTCGAGAGCTTTTTTTTTAATAAATAATAATTTTTCAACAACAAATTAGCCGATTTTTTTAGCGAAAATCGGGTTTTTGGCTCCCAAGTGCTACGAAAACTCGAAAAATCGAAAAAAAAAAAATCCTCCCGCCATTACCTCGAGAAACATCTCCTTTAACAAATGCATTTTGATTTTTTTGTTTCAAATGATTCTGTTGCGAGTTATGGTGCACACCGCAAACCAACTTTTTTTCGAGGCGCCTCCGGGGTTTAATTTTCACTCGCTCAATTTTGAATATTTTGCAATACAAATTTAGGGGAATGTTGTTCAAATGTTACTTTATTATATGTAAATTTTTCAATAAACGAACACTATTCGTTACGCCAAAAAAAATCTTAAAAACATGCCTTTTTTCGCCGAATTAACTTTACCCCGCCGTTAACGAATAATGTACTTGGAAATCAATATCGGATATGGTGACGAAAAAAAAAACATATTTACTCAATAGAAATTTTATCTGAATCAAACGAGCGAAATTCAATTTTTCTTGTGTACTCGAATCAACAATATTCATGTTATGATTTGAAACGCTTTTTTGTTCGTTCAAGAAATGCATTCAAAACTATATCATTTATTCGCGATAATTTTTTAGATAGTTTCAATAAGATATTGTTCTCGGCTAACAATATATTTTTTGAATGAAAAAAAAAAATCTTTTAATTTTATCATGTTATTAAAGTCAATAGCGTTGCGTTTGGACTAATAAATTGGATTATTTACACCAACAATTTTACAATTGAATCAACGAAATTTCATTGAATAACACCAATGATATTGGATCTATTTTTTTTCTCAGTGTAGTAGGGAAAATTGGAAGCAATTGGAGGGAGATTCGTGCCAAACGCAAGAGTTACCGCAAATTTGGTTTATTCGACTCAAAACTCGACATTTTCGCATGAAAAAAATTATGTGATGCTGATACAAAATCGCTAATATTTCGAGGTTATGGTCTTGCCAGTTGTCCAACCTAACGATGCGATGTTTTACATCTGACAATTTCAATCATAACCTATTGGTGGGGCCATCTTTATTTGTGCTCGCTAGTTATATATACACTGAAAAAAAAAATTCGTTCATCCAATCAAAATTCAGTTGGTTTAACAAAATGTATCTTTAAATACGTTCAACTTGGTTTTTGATTGGCATAACAAACGTTTTGTTAATCTAACTGATGGTTTTAGTGGTGTGCACTGTAGCTTATTTAGCATGTCTGAGCAACTGGTAAAACAACAAAATTTCGAGACAACAAAATGCATTTTGCACATTCAATGATTTCTATTTTTCAGTGTGTGTGTGTGTGTGTGTGTGTGTGTGTGTGTGTGTGTGTGTGTGTGTGTGTGTGTGTGTGTGTGTGTGTGTGTGTGTGTGTGTGTGTGTGTGTGTGTGTGTGTATATAAGGCTGGCCCTTGATATGGGTAAAAAAAAAATTGATCACGCCGCCCTCCAAGACGGTTCCAAATAATGAAAAAAAAATCTACGCGAAGCCCCAGCACTGTCCGTTAAGAGGAAGGCTCGTAAGCATGAACTTAAATTTAAATACCAATTTTTCTTCATGATTGGAGAAATTTCGATTTTATAAATCTAGTTTATTTGTCAATTTTTTTTTTCACTTTCCGAAGCTATTGTATATTGGTATTCAATATACAGATCAAACAATAAGGTCCTCCATACTAGATTTGATGAGCGTTCAGTTTTACCATCCTATTATTTTGGAACAATAGTTCGATTTAGCTGCTGTCGAACGCTTTTAATCACATCAAAATCAAACTTTAAATTTGCATCTTGTCAGAAAAATCTATTAAGTACGAAGGATATAAATTCACGATAAACCATTCACATCGAACTTCCGGATTGGCCAGAATTGTTTTTTTTTTTTAAATTTTGTTAGAAATATTCCTTGCGTGCTGATATACAAATATATTAATATTTCACTGAAATCAGACTTCCAGTGCTGTGGATAAAAAATGTATTTGAAAATTACTTTCGCAAAAATGTATAGGGACATTTTAAACTTGGCAGGATTTTAAACTTGGCGAGCTTGTTCATTTGATTGAAAACAAAGAAATTATTTATTCGCACAAGTCATCCAATTGGTTGGAAAAAACAATATTTAAAAAATGTACACATAAGATATCGATACTATTTCGTTCAGTACGAATTTTTTATTTAAACCACAGAAATATCGTGTTGAAAAATTGACAAATAGACTAGATTTAAAAAATCGACATTTCTCCAATCATGAAGAAAAATTGATATTTAAATTTAAGTTCATGCTTACAGGCACGCCTTCCTCCTAGCGGACGTAGCTGGGGCTTCGCGTAGGTTTTTGTTTAATTATTTGGAACCGTTTTGGAGGGAGGCGTGATCAATTTTTTTTCACCCATATTAAGGGCCTCCCTAATATATATATATATATATATATATATATATATATATATATATATATATATATATATATATATATATATATATATATATATACACATATATATATATATTTATATACACGAGTATATATATATTAGGGAGTACAACTTTGCAGTGACCGTTTTACTTAGAGAGCCACTGCGGCCGAAGTAGTGGCCCTAGCTCAATAAAAAAGTGGCATTTTAAACTAGAGGCTCTGCCAATGTAAACAATTTAAAAAAGCTAACGGATACGTGTATGCATTATAAAGTTATTGGCACTCAAACATGGCAACCTACGAGCCGAATTCTGAGCATTTGCGGGAACTGCTCCAAAGACAACAAAGGAAGGGATTTTTGCACCGGATTGTGACTGGAGATGAAAAGTGGGTTTACTACGATAATCCTAAACGCCGAAAATCATGGGGACTGCCTGGTGATATTCCGTCATCGACGCCCAAACCGAATATTTACGGATCCAAAGTGATGCTGTGTATCTGGTGGGACCAGCTGGGCGTTGTGTACTATGAGCTGCTCAAACCATCCGAAACCATCACAGGGGAACTCTACCGACGGCAGCTGATGCGCTTGAGTAAGGCACTCAAAGAGAAACGGCCACAATTCAACGAAAGACATGACAAGGTGATACTGCAGCATGACAATGCCCGACCCCATGTTGCAAATGTCGTGAAAAAGTACTTGGAAACGCTGAAATGGGAGGTTTTATCCCACCCGCCGTACTCTCCAGACATTGCCCCTTCCGACTATCACTTGTTCCGGTCAATGGCACACGATTTGGCTGACCAGCACTTCGGTACTTACGGAGAAGTCAGAAATTGGGTCGATTCCTGGATTGCCTCCAAGGATCAAGACTTTTATCGACGCGGGATTCGAATGCTACCTGAAAGATGGGCCGAGGTCGTAGCTAGCGACGGGCAGTACTTTGATTAAAAAATATGTAGCCACTTTTTTATAATAAAGCCTTAAACTTTTGAAAAAAAACGGTCACTGCAAAGTTGGACTCCTAATATGAAATAATTGTTGTAAAATCAAGCCTATGCGATAGAAACGATTCAGGAAGCTTCCGGCGATCGAATGATGGGTCGTTTTTTCGAGGTTCCCGAACTGGCTAAAAACGGAACGAGATACTATAAATTCCATGATCCGAACTTTCGACGAAAGTCAAAGCCGCGCGCTGTGCGGTCTCGTAGAATCTCAGGTTGTGTCAGATCGCTTGGGCGATGGAGGCAGCCACGACGCTGCAGGGCAGAAAGGCCCACGGATTCCTCTTCTCTGGCGCGAGGTGTCCCGGTGCCCCAACGCGCACCTCTCTCATCGCACGCCTCTCTATTTTTTGCCTCCTCGATCTCCTCGCTCTCCCGAGGCAAAATTGAGCCAGAGCTCAAACTGACCAATGGCGGAGTCCGCAAATAGCTCATAAATAGTCTACGACGTGGAATCGCAAACCCATCGCGGACTACATACGAAAAGTACGTCGGTTCTCGACACACACCGCGACTTATTGCCGACCACACGAATCAACAACCCGTCAATATTTAACGCCACGAACATTACGAAATACTGACATTATGGTTGAGTTATCCCCCCGCTTACTTCACGGGCACACGAGTGCACACTCTTTGCGTGTTAATTTTTATTTAAGGGCGGGGTAAAGTTAATCCGGCGAAAAAAAGGCATGTTTTTAAGATTTTTTTTTGGCGTAACGCATAGTGTTCGTTTATTGAAAAATTTACATATAATAAAGTAACATTTGAACAACATTCTCCTAAATTTGCATTGCAAAATATTCCAAATTGAGCGAGTGAAAATTAAAGCCCGGAGGCGCCTCGAAAAAAAGTTGGTTTGCGGTGTGCACCATAATTCGCAACAGAATCATCTGAAACAAAAAAATCATAATGCATTTGTTAAAGGAGATGTTTCTCGAGGTAATGACGGGAGGATTTTTTTTTTCGATTTTTCGATTTTTCGTAGCACTTGGGAGAAAAAAACCCGATTTTCGCTAAAAAAAATCGGCTAATTTGTTGTTGAAAAATTAGTTATTATTAAAAAAAACAAAAAAGCTCTCGACAATACCTGGTAAATTATGTGAAAAAGTACTGTGCAAAATTTCAAAGCGATTGGTCCAGTAGATTTTGAGTTATCGTGCACACGGACTTCAAATATGACAAGTCTCAGAAAAACGCAGAAGAGTTTGGTCGGCATGGAGCAATAGACGCTCAAATACTCATAACTTCGTTAATTTTACTCCAATCGACTTGAAATTTTAACACAATATTCTTGACATATTATGCATTCATTTAAAAAAATTTTTAAAAATTAAAAAAAAATTTGAATACTTTACCCCACCCTTAAGGGGTTACCCCCACTTGCGATTTTGAAAAAATCGATTTTTTTTTATTGAATTTTTTTGAAGTATAAGTATCTGAGAATGTGTGCTGAAAATTTCAAGTCGATCCAAACAAAATTGACTGAGATATGAGCGTTGAAAGAGAAGAATCCGTTGTGTAAACGACCGGACATTGAAACTTTAAACGCGTTTTTCTCAAAACGACATTTCTGAAGTCGGTGACCAAGATTACTCGAACACTAATGAAACGATCTTCTTGAAATTTTGCAGGCTTATTTAATACATAAAAATGTAGTCTTTAATCGTTCGATTTTTTTTCGAAAAAAATGGCCGTTTTATAGCCAAAAAACAGCCGTTTTTTTCGTTAAAATCGAACCATTAACTTTGACTGTCCGCCATTTTGTGAAAAATGAATATTTTTTTAAAATCCTCCGATTAAAGACTAGTTTATACTTATATTTGACTAAATCCATCCGCATTTTTTTTCAGATGATCCACTTCGCCGCAATGTTGGTCACCGCAAACCGTGTATATAAAAACATTATTTCATTGACGGCCATTTGCCACTAAACAATGTAATATTTTTCAATAAAAAATTACTGAAAGTTCTTCAAGATGTGTTCTTCAAGATGGTATATTGATCGATTAAAAAAGTTATGTAGTTTTCTTTAAAAAAAATCATGAAAAAGGCCTTTTTTTGCGCTACAAGTGGGAGGGTAACGCCTTATACGATCTCGAATGGTGGCAAAAAAAGAGTGCAATTTTTTTTTGTTCGAACAATCTCCGGTACTGTAATTACACATCGATGGATAGGGTCCGGAGATTTTGTCAATGATAGCAAGGAGGTTGCTCAGTTATCGCGAAATTGTAGGAATTTGCTGAAATTTATTGAGGATATTTGCGAACAGGTGTTACGACTCAGTGTAAAATTTCAAGTGCTTCGTCTGCGTGATTGTTGAGCAATTAATTATTGAAGTTAGGCCCTTATACACGGGCGACATAGCAAAAGCTTCATGAGAACTCTAATACGACTGTCGCAACGTAATAAAAATAGTAAGAATCGAATGGAAGTAGGCGGAAAAAAATCTTGAGATTTTTATGAATAATTTCAACGAAGAGTACAGCGTTTTGTCGGTCTCGTTGTCGAGATATTCGTGAAATAAAACAGGAAATTTCAGCTGATTCGCGTGAAACGATAAAGCGCCCCACGGCACGTGGCAACGCTGCTGTCAAGTCGGCCATTTTGAATAGGCGCCGAAATTTGAAACGCACAAACTATTGCTTCCTTGCTATAAATTTCTTACCGCGGTTTCGTAAAGAGTATTTAAATATTTTGAATCATTCTTGACAGAAGCTGCGGTGCATGTGTTTCGACATAACCTTCAAATCAATTACGCGTCGTCCCTCGACTGCGCATTTATTTTCCGGCTCAACTACTTTTTTTCGCCGCTTTCCAGATTGTACTTGCTCCAATCGTCGATTGTACTGTTTTTCGATTTGCATTTTCCCTTCAATCCTTTCATTTTCGCCGAACAAAAAAATGGAATTCGCGAAGGACGTTTGACAGCTACGCGCGCTCACGATGTGGCGTTCGTTTCTGAGCTCAGTGATACCAGTTACGGAGAACTAAATTGCGCGTCTGCCACATTTTAACTTGGCTAATAACTTATTCGCGATGAAAAGAAACAAAAAAGATTAATAACATTTCTAAACATTTAATTATATGCATTCCACATATTTATTAGCTGAAACTTATTTATTTTACGTGACCGAAAATTTGATTATTTGGGGTTGGCAGCCGGTACAGGCGCCCTTGTTTAAGGGGAGATATACACCTAGGAGCCGGAAAAAAGGTGATTTTTGTGAATTTTTTCAAGGAAAATTATTTGAAATTTCGGATTGGGGTTTTAATTATCTAAAAGTTCATCAACTCATCAATGTTTATAAACATTGAAAAATACGTTTAATTTTCTTTATTTAAAAATATAAAAAATATACAAGGATATTGTATGTTCCTTGGAGCGTCGTAAAAAAATCTGCGTATACGGTACCCACTGGCGTTTTTTTCAAAAATCATCTGAAAAAAAACCAAAAAGATTATCAAATTAGATACTATAATCTAGTACTTGTCATAGCCGATTTTAAAAATATCGATTGATGACAAAATGGCGGACGTTTGAACATAAATAGTGATTTTTGGGCCAAAAATTAGTTATTATTTTGCCTATAAAACGAAAACTAAGTAACGGAAAAAAAATCCTATGACAAGTACTAGATAATGGTGTATGAAATAACCACAAAAAAACCTCAAGGCAATCGGTTCATTGGTTTTCGAAAGCCTTTCGAAAGCCTTCGCAAAGGCCCTCAGCAGCCTCCTTAAGGAGAAAAAACAATTGTCGAGAAATCTTTATTTTTGGGAATTTTCGAAAAATTTCAGTGCGCTTCGAATTTTTTATAAGGAATTTTTTTTTTCTTTTTTTTATCGTGGCGTAATTTAAGTATTGGTAGAATGGATTGAAACACTTTGGAACGTAATTGAAAAGGGCGCGAGGCACATAGGTGGAGGTGGAAAAAAGTATTTGTACACCTTGATTTTTTTTTGTGTTTTCGTTGCGTTTATCATCCATTGATTATCGTTAATTGTATTGCATGATTTGGTTTAAATACTAGAGTGCATTGATTATTTTAATTAACTATATTGAATCAATAATATTAACTAATAATATTGCATTAGTTACATTGAGGAAAGACACTACTGTAAGAGGCCGAAAAAGGTCGTTTTTCCGAATATTTTTGTCTGCTAGATGGTTACTTGGCATTTGAAATAAAGGTATTTTATTAAGTACACGTTAAATTTATTTCGCATAGAATTTGATTTACAAAAATTAAAAAATAACAACGTTAGCGAGGTATAAGAGGGCCTCTGTATAAAAAATGTGGTCCAACGGCCGGATCGATAACGTGGTAATGGTTGGTCTGAAAAATAAAAATCAAAAAGTTTTATCATCCACATGAATGTAATTATCATTGGAGGTAGCCGTTTTTTCGAAAAAAAAAGTGCACAAAATGGCGGGTTTTATAAAAAGTATAATTTTGGCAAGAATTTTATTTATATTTGGAGGCTTAAAAAATACTAAATTGAAAAAAAGGTACGGCTATATACCTTAAAAATACTAAACTAAAAAAACCGCTACGTACAACGATAGCTACTCCAATTACGGAGGTTTCGGTTTTTTTAAGGGACAGCACCACTGTGACGGCTTCAAAAAATCGATTTTTTGAAAACCATCTAGAAATATCTAAAATACATTTAAGATTAAGATGCCGTTGGATCCAGGTCGAAAAAATAATTATTTTCGGAGATATTGAATATTTTGTGGAGCGGTGCAGCGCTCCGTGACGCTCGGGGTCCCGCGCAGCTGCGCGCCTCAGTGTCGGCAGGTATACCGGGCCTTTTCCAGGTCCGGCGGGTGTTTCCCAGGTATTTTTTTGTCTCCCTTCACAAAAACCGGCTATTGTTATAAATATAGTTTCGAAAAAAAGCCATAGGTGGCGATGATTGAAAAATGTTCAAGTCGTCAATCGTCAATCGTCGATATTGCAGCTGATATCGCGGTATTATTATTCAATGATGGCCTGAGAAGCCTCATGAAAGTTTTGGAGACGTTGGGGATAACTATCGGCCCAAATTGTTTCAATTTTTGCGTTGAAACCGACGCAGCGCGGATCGAGCTGGCGGAGCGCTCGCTCACAGACGCTGCAAAAGATATAAGAAGAGCCTCTACAAGTTCGAGAAAAGATGCTAGGGACAATGATTTGCTTCTTGAAGGCCAGTTGTATGGTGCCGGCATCGCTAATTAAAGGTAAACATTTTTTTTCCAATTTATCGCATAAATTAACAAACCCAAAAACTTTGAACGCGTTTTTCTCAAAACCACTTTTTTTAGTGCGGCACGCAGCAGAACTCGAGCAATTTTTATCCGATCGACTTCAAATGTGGACTGCATCAATAAAACTAGATTATCTAAAGAAGTACATAGGATTTTTTCGATATCTCAATAATAAAAAAAGTTATAGCCTATTTTCGACGAGAAATTTTGCTCGAAAATCGTCCTTTAATTTCAAAAGCGTGCCTATTTTTTAAAAATCAATATTTTTTCAAATCCCTATGTACTTCTCTTCAAAATATCATATTATTAACAAAAACACTCGGTATTTTTTTGTCAGATCGACTTTAAAGAGAGTTCTGCTGCGTGCCGCGAACCACTGCAGAGGCAACAGTACCTGACGCGGGAGCTTCCCCAGCGTCACCATGGGGCGTGAAAAATTTGAATTTTTTTTTTTTTATGTATCTTCAATAAACAACGAACAAAACAAAAAAAAAACTTTTTTCGAATATCTCTTTTTTTTCCCACAAAAAAAATTCTTGAAAAATGGCAAAAAACAAGGGGTCACAGTGGTGTTGTCCCTTAATATTGAAAATCGGGCAATTATAGCGAGAGTTATGATTCCGGCCAGGTCGAGAAAAATAATTTCGAGTAAAACGCAGTTGAAAGTTTCAGTATACGTAAATCGTTGCGCGACCTGCTCTCACTAAATCGTCTGTAGCTTCGTCAATTGTCAACATTTTAACTTGACATATTTTTTTCACATATTCTTGAATATGTATACTTTGAGATAATGGAAAAAAAACGATTTATTCTATCCGCACAGTGGCGTCCCTTAATCAATAATATTTCCATAATTATATTAGCCAATTATATCGCATTAATTAACTCAATCAATTATATTATATGATTATATTAGAAACAGGCCTTCAAATAAAATGAATCGCAAAAGTTATTCGATTTTTTTATGACTTACTTAAATTCACTTACTTGCGGATACTTTTTGAGCCCAAACCGAAGATTGCGAAAACCGTGTAAACGGGATGATCCTTTTCAATGGCGAATGAAACAAAAGTTGGCTCGTCTTACCGAAGTAGGGAATTTTATTTACTCGATGCGCTCGAGTGAATAAATTATGTGCTCTTGGCTAATAAAAACGGAACAACTGTCGGTGAAAAAAAAAGTGTCGTAAATGTCGAAGAGTCATTTTTGTGTGTTGTACATACGCCAATTGGGGGGAAAAAAAGAAAAAGGAAATAAACACGTCGGTGGATTCCGTAATTAAAGGTGTATGGGTTTGTGGGCGAAACGAACATCCGCGAAAGTTCCACTCGATCGCGGGGAGCCCGGTCAGTATATTTCCATGTATATATGTATATGTCCACTTGAGGAAGAGCGAGCGATCGAGAGCGTCCCTGAGCTCCAAGGAAGAGTAGAAATAAGTGAAAGAAAAAAAGGAACGCGCACCAATCTACAACGTCGACCAAACGAAAATATTCGGGTCAAACGTATTTGGGCTCCCTTTCTATGTTTATTCGCTCCGATCTTTGGGACAAAAAAAAATACACGTCCGATCGCGGAACGTCCACAGGGTAATAATGGCAAAAAAATCCACTTTGACTGTCATCAAGACGGGACACCGCTGTAACGGTTCGAAAAATCGTTTTTTTTTGCATTTTCTCAAAATATACATATTCGAGAATATGTGAAAAAAATGTCATGTTGAAATATTGAAAATTGATCAAGTTACAGACGATTCAGTGAGAGCAAGTAGCGCAACGATTTAAGTATAATATCTCAAAAATTTCAATCACGTTTATCTCGAAAAGACTTTTCTCGACCTGGCGGGAATCATCACTCTAGCTATAATTGTGCAATTTTCAATATTAAAAAACCATAATTGCAGTAGCTATCGTTGTACGTAGCAGTTTTTTTTATTTAGTGTTTTTTAAGCCCCCTTATATTTATATTAAGGCGTTACCCCCAATTGTAGCGCAAAAAAGGCCTTTTTCATGAATTTTTTAAAGAAAACTACAAAACTTTTTTAATCGATCAATATACCATCTTAAATAACACATCTCGAAGAACTTTCGGTAATTTTCTTATTGAAAAATATTACATTGTTTAGTGGCAAATGGCCGTCAATGAAATAATGTTTTTATATACACGGTTTGCGGTGACCAACATTGCGGCGAAGTGGATCATCTGAAAAAAAAATGCGGATGGATTTATTCAAATATAAGTATAAACTAGTCTTTAATCGAAGGATTTTAAAAAATATTCATTTTTCACAAAATGGCGGACAGTCAAAGTTAATGGTTCGATTTTAACGAAAAAAAAGGCCGTTTTTTGGCTATAAAACGGCCATTTTTTTCGAAAAAAAAAATCGAACGAATAAAGACTACATTTTTATGTATTAAATAAGCCTGCAAAATTTCAAGAAGATCCGTTCATCAGTGTTCGAGTAATCTTGGTCATCGACTTCAGAAATGCCATTTTGAGAAAAACGCGTTTAAAGTTTCGATTAGCCGGTCGTTTACACAACGGATTCTTCTCTTTCAACGCTCATATCTCAGTCAATTTTGTTCGGATCGACTTGAAATTTTCAGGACATATTCTCAGATACTTATACTTCAAAAAAATGCAATAAAAAAAAATCGATTTTTTCAAAATCGCAAGTGGGGGTAACCCCTTAATATATTGTTACTTGTATTTAAGAATATAAGTTTATTTTAAGTTACTTATATTTAAGTATATAAGTAACAATTTCGCCAAAATTCCATTTGCTTTTTGAACACCCGCCATTTTGTGCAATTTAAGTTACTTATAGTTAATCAAGTTACTTATATTCAAGAATACAAGTAACAATTTCGCTAAAGTTACACTTTCTTCTTGAACGCCCGCCATTTTGTGTAATTTACATTACTTATAGTTGATTAAGTTACTTATATTCAAGAATATGAGTAACAGTTTCGCTGAAGTTACATTTTCTTTGTGAACACCCACCATCTTGTGCAAGTTAATTTACTTATAATGAATCAAGTAACTTGTATTTAAGAATATAAGTATAAGTATATAAGGATATGTAATATACAAGTACTTATACTTCTATATAAATATACTTACACGATAAATATAATGTATTTATAGTATAAGTATATTCAAGAATATAAGTATTAACGGTAACCTATTTCGCAAAAATTACACTTCCTTTTTGAACACCCACCATTTCGTGCAATTTTTTTTCGCAAATACGGCCACCTACAACGTGATCTACATTAATATAGAATATAAACCTTTTTTATTTTTTTGACCAACCAGTGTCAATTTATCGATCCGGCCGTTGGACCACATTTTTTATACAGAGGCTCGATTATACTTCAATAACGTTGTTGATTTCTTTCGAATATCAGTTTATGCGAAATAAGTTCAATGCATGCTTAATGACATACCTTTTTTCCAAATCTCAAATAAATAATCTAGTAGACAAAAAAGTCGAAGAAAAACTACCTTTTTCGGCCCATCTCAGCAGTGTGCTCCCTTAAGGCTTGAGCAGGAATTAAAAAAGTTACGGGTCCGAATTGCTTCGTTGGAGTCTTTCGACAATTGGGAAAAAATCGTTTACACGCGTGCGACACAAAAGTCATTCGATTTGTGTACAAAAAATGCAGTTTCATGTCATCTCAGAGTAGGTGCTCGCTTTGTCGTCACTTTTGTCAAGATGAGATACGAAAGTACGTACAATTGACATTTTTTTCGATTTATTTTGAAAAGTGTGTAAAGTGGAGGATGGAAAGGTTGGAAGAGGTCCACATAGTAATTTAATATTTTAGCTGTCTTCATTTTAGCATTAAAAATGCTTTAAAAACTGCTTATGTTTGTTGAGGTAGGCTGGGTATAGGGGTCTAAGGTAGCTGGCTGCGACACTAACGCTACCCCCACTCGGCTGCCTCTGTGTTGCGGTAGAGTGGGGGGGAGCTGCGACATGCTGAATGCCTGTGATTGGTTGAAAAATGCCCTTTCGCACCCAACTATAATCTTGTTATTAAATTAAAAATTATAGTACAATTTATATTACAAATATATTAGAAACATTCTACAACAATTACTATACAAGCAAAGCCAAACAAATGCAAACAAATAAACGGAGCCAAACAAAGCTCAACAAACCCAAACAAATCCAAAACAAACGTAAAACAAATTCAAACAAACCCGAAAATATTAAAAACCAACTCATATTATTTACAACGACCTGTTTTTTACTACCTGAAAAGTCTGATTACATTTTCAATGCCATGAAATAGTTGCACTTTGTTTAATATCTGTAGATTTTTTCACTACATTTCATTTGTATTTTTTTTTACTATTCTTAGTAGTTGTTTCACCGAAAAAGGTTGTTTTGTGTCGAGTTTGTGGTTTTTGACAGATTGCAAAATAGAGTGGATATTCGAAATGAAAAAATTTTAAATATGATATTTGGGATCCAAATGTTTTTGTTTATTCGTTGTTTTGTTTTGTTTTTTATTTTATTCGAATTATTTGTCGCTCCTGCGAAATCCCATGCAAATTTTGGAACCATCGATCATCCGGACGAGGAAACAAGTGGGACTGCAATTTTTGTACCCTCTCAAATCAAGGCTCATTAGCATCATTGCGAAACTCAAGAGAAAAAAAAACCGTGATAGCTGCGAGTCCATGCTGTATCGAGAAAAAAAATCCTTATGCGGTTTCGATCTTTTGCACAACTCTTTTGTCAGGTCAGTTTGGCAACACGCGAGTGATGAATATTCCGATATTCGAATTCTTTATGATCTCGCAGTCTCCATCCCCGCTCCTACCGTCGAGCACGCGTTGGCCCCTCCCTGTCCTACTCTAGCCCCATTTTCGTTTCTGGACCTGACGGAAAATTGGCCAAAATCTACGCCGAAAACGTGCGACCCAATTTTGTTTCTTTTTCTTTTACTTCGAAATTTCGAAATAAATGCGTGGGCCCTCTGACGAATAATTACATGGACGACGTGCGCATCCTGGCGAAGCGAGCCTACGTCTCAGACCTACATGAGACGACGTGCAGCAAAGTCCGAATGAGGCCCGAATTAAAAAAAAAAAAAAGCGCCCGCAAGACGAAAGAAATATGATTCTAAATGTAATAAAATAAAAGAGACAAAAATACGCTACAAGGCAAAAGTGTCGTCAGATTTTTGATTGGTCAACGACGCTCTCGTGGCGTGAGAGGTCGATCGAAAGGTCGAATTATTATTATTATTATCGCGTTGAGTTATGCATAATACTTCTGCATCTTTCTTCGAGACTTTCTTCCGATCATTTTAATCCTCGAGATGCTGGCTCCAGATATAAACGATAATCAAATTGTAGAAACTGAAGGAAAAATGTGTATGCCTGTGTGTGTGTGTGTGTGTGTGTGTGTGCGCGCGTGTGTGTACACTACCGGTCAAAAGTTTTCGGACACTTCAGATAATTGCAAAACTTTTGATCACTGGATAATTGCCAAATAATGCTAGAATAATATAATTCATTTAATTTATGATTTTACGAAGATGCTGTACAGCTCTATATAATGAATTATATCATTCTAATATAATTATATTGATAGAATTATATTAATATAATTATATACACACACACACACACACACACACACACACGCACGCACGCACGCACGCACGCACGCACGCATACACACACGCGCACGCACACACACACGCACACGCACGCACGCGCACACCCACACGCACGCGCGCACGCGCACACGCACACACACACCCACACACACGCACGCGCGCACGTGCACACACACACACACACACACACGCACGCGCGCACGCACACGCGCACGCACACGCGCACACACGCACGCGCACACACACACACACACACACACACACACACACACACACACACACACACACACACATACAGGGTGAGACACATAAAGTGTTACAGAGAAATAGCACTCAAACTAATGATCATATCCAAAAATGTTTCAGACAAAAGTTTCAGTGTTCGAAAAGGCCGTCCTTTTCGAACACTTATTGGACCAACCTTTTTTTATCAGTGCAGGCGCTGAAGCTACGTCAAGCTCACCTCCAGTTTTTTAAAAATGGAATGGTACATTTTTTTCAACCATCTTGTGGAGCACCTCAAGCCGCATAAAAAACATATATACGCGTAATATATATATATATATATATATATATATATATATATATATATACACATATATTACGCGATTTTAGACGCTGTCTTTTATTATATATATGTTAATAACATTGACCAATTATAACGCGTTACCCGTTATAATGACGTCCGTCGTGAATTGCATATGTTACATATAGGATGAGATCAGTAAGATCTCCGGTGTATAATAAGAGCATCGCGTGGTTACACACCCGGGCGCTACCGCTCGCCTCGGCTCTCTTTTCTTCGTTATTTTTTTCCCCCTCGCAAACTTGCAATGTATGGATGTACACTCGTAGCCGAGTTTTACTCTGTTGGCACGGTTCGAGCGTGGTTAACGATCTATGAATTTTTCTTTTTGCCTCTTCAAATCGTCCAGAGTGGCAGCGTGTTGCGTGAACTCTTTCGCGTTTTTACCTGTGTATTCCATAACTGGCATAATGCTTGTCTCGAACTGATACGTGCATTAATATCGAGGTTCGGTGAACATGAATTGTTTTTGTGTACACACACACACATATATGTATATATATATATATATATATGTGTGTGTGTGTGTGTGTATGTATGTATGTATATCTATATTTATATGTATATGTGTGCGTTAACACGAACAAAAGATGACAAATCCCACGGTTTAGCACCTTAAGCAATGTGGGTTAAGCGCACTGTTTATGGATGTACGTGTACATGCAAATAAATGACCAATTTGGTAGAACGAGTCACGTATGTATGCAAATAAATGGACAAAATATTATAGAATGACAAAGGGGTTAAAAAAAGGATTTGCACGCACCAGGCATGGGTTCGGTGAGTTTTCTAGGGACTTGCATTAACATACATTGTTTATTTCACGACTACGTGCTGTATCGATGTTGGAGGTAGATGGGAGGTGGGAGGAGGGAGTTTGCATAGATGTAGGCATGTCAGTGAACAAATACTTGAGGCCCAAAAAACAGGTTGATTTCCAAATTTTTTTTTTTGTAATGGGATTATTGGGTGGCGAGGTCAGGATTTTACACACAATTGATACGTAGTCTTGCCAAGTTTGAGTCTTTTTTTCAATTGAAAAATATTTATAATCAATGGAGTTATTATTAGTGGAACAAAGTGCCGCCGTTGGCGCATGGCCAATCGGTGCAGGTGGTTCTAGCGATTAGGATGATCTGACAAGAAAGAAATGTACCTTTAGCACAGTGAGAAAATTCTCGTGTGATTGGATACCTTTTTGATACTTTGAAAATTACAAAAAATGGCAAGCTGTAGAAAAAACCATTCGATTTTTGTTGAAGAAGTGAACTTTAATCATTTGTTATTAACAGATGGATGTACATATTTGGTGGAGAGTGTCGTTGACCATACTCTGACCGAATTTAAAGGGAATCGGACGAATGGATTTCGAGATACGTGTCACACCGTGTTATAAAACATATTTTCGAAAAAACGCAAAGATTAAGGGGTTACGTGGGTTTCGAAGCAAAAAAAAACATATTTTCTCTATTTCTTTAAAAATATAATATACAAATTACAATATTTTGTTCAAAATTTTAAGCACCTAAAAGAGCAACATTCCAATAATATTTGAAAAAATGTTTATCCAAAAATTTGGGTAATTTAGCCGGAGACCCCTCAAAAATTCGGTAGACACGATTTCGCAAAGGACTGATGCACCGATCTTATTGAAATTTTTCAAACCTTTCAAAATAATTCCAAATAATAAAAACTCTGCCAAAAATTCAAATTCCAATCCTTTTAAATTCCATCGTTCAATCACGAGCTATACTTATCTACTGAGAGAAAAGAAATTGGTTTTTCAATTTCAGATTAAGCTATAATGAATTATCCTGACCACCACGAGGACACTTTTTTTTAGGGGTCTCGGGAAAGCAGGTCCAACGGCTGAATTTCCCACATTTTTGCATAATTTTTTTTTAATATTGGCAAAATGTTGCTATTTCATGTGCTTAACGTTTTGAATAAAATAATTTATGTATTAAATTTTTTTCAATAGAGAAAATATACTTTTTTGGCTTGGAAACCCACGTAACCCCTTAAAGAGTAAATCGCGGCGGGACGATTCCCCGTAGCGCAGTGGGCGATCTGAGCCTTCACAAAAATTGTCATAACTCGGTCAATTTTTGCAATTTTTACACATTCTTTGTTGCAAATTGACGTTAAGACCCTTGACTAAAAAACTATGCAAAACCATATTTTTCAAATTACAAGATTATGCAGACCCTTCGAAAAAAAAAGTATTTTGCACGCAGCACGCGTTATTTCTGTTGGCTTTCTACGTTGATTTCCATCAACATAGAGTATTCATATTTGAAGCAAACTATCTCATAAGGGGTATTCTCACTTTAGACGCTAAAAAAGGCTCTTTTCATGAATTTTTTGATAGGTTTATCTTATAGATATTGATATAAAAGTTTCAACACTTAATAAATACACTTTTGAAATACATTTAAAAAAATGTTTATGTATTTATGTAACCCAAACAAACTTCTAACGCGTTTTTCTCTAAACAACGTTTTTCGACGGATTATTGATAAAATCTCCGAAACTGCTGAACCGATCCTTGTGAAATTTTAAGGGGGGATTGTCTTTTTTTCCCCAAAATTTACCGCTTTTTGGGAATTTTTTTGTGAAGAAAGTATACAACGGAAAACTTGTGAAACTTGGCATATAGTTTTATTGATCTGTTTACTACATACAAAAAATTTTTTAAACAATTTCATCAAAAAATCCGCCTCCCACCCCCCTCGACGCGCGATGGTTCTTTTTTGATGGTGTGCACGATTACAGCCTTCACGTTCATCCTACAACAAAAACCCAAAAAGCATTTTACTTTAGACACATATAGCTATCGTTCGATGAAGGGAAAAAAAATTGACGATTTGGTGACGTTTTGAACTTGAAGTATCGATTTTTCGAAAAAAATTGATCGATTTTTTGTTATAAATAAAAAACTATTAAACGTATTGCTTTTTTGCTTCATCAAACGATAAAAGGATGTCAGCTGAGCATTCTGTCCAAATTTGAAGGAAATCGGTTGAATAGTTTTTGAGAAATCGTGCACACCATCAAAAAAGGACCATCGCGCGTCGAGGGGGGTGGGAGGCGGATTTTTTGATGAAATTGTTTAAAAATTTTTTTGTATGTAGTAAACAGATCAATAAAACTATATGCCAAGTTTCACAAGTTTTCCGTTGTATACTTTCTTCACAAAAAAATTCCCAAAAACGGTAAATTTTGCGAAAAAAAAAGACAATCCCCCCTTAACCACATATTCTTTACAACTATAGCTATAGCGCATATCAAGGATTTTTTTAAATATTGATATTTACTATTTTTTGTTGCCAAACGCGGAGAAATAAAACCTGTTTTTTAGTTTGCGAAAAATGTCCGCCATTTTGTTATTTTTGAATATATCAAAAATCGTATGATATGCGCTATGGCCGTTAACACGCTGAATCTAAAATCGTTTGAATTTTTTGTTTCGGATAATCCATCTCCGAGATTTCATCAACAGCGCAGACCTACCATTTTTTTAGGGCATTTTTGAACGACCATTTTCGTCTATAAATAGTGACTTAACAAAAATATATTTTTCAAAATGTATTTCGAAAGTGTATTTATTAGGTGTAACAACTTTTATACCAATATTTATAATATAAACCTATCAACAAAGTTCATGAAAGTAGCCTTTTTAGCGTCTAGAGTGAGAAGACCCCTTAAATAGTCCGTAAAAATCATATTTTTCGATCATTTCAGAAAAGCGATGTGTGTCAATCCTTCTTTTCCTGTGTAAAACCGAGAGCGAACTGGAATTAATAAAATGACATCAATAGCTTGTAAATATCGACGCAAAACCGATAGAAAATTATGCGTTTTTTATAGCCGACCAATATTCCCATGCGAAGCTTCAAAGAAAATATACGAACGCTGTAAAGCCTCGAATAAAATATGCCAACGCTGTAACGATCGCTCTAGATTCTGCTCGATACTATTTTTTTGCCAGAATTTTTTTTTTCCTTTTTTTTCCGTCGTGTTGAACAAGACTTCGTATGGGGTCTTCCTTTACTACTGTTACCTCTATCACGCGGCTGCACGAAAGCATTGTACCTGTTTCACGACTCGACCATTACGTAATTTCTTCTCCACACTCGTCGTTCGGTCGACGAGCACGAGAGCGATTATTTTTTTTGTTCTCTCTTTTTTTTTTTAGAGTAGTCAAGCGTTCGTATTATGTGATCTAATGGATCTTCGATGATAAACTGGCAGAAAGCAAGGAAATTCCTTAAATATCTTCACGAACGAGTTTACAGTCGGTTTCCAGTTTGTGCAAATTATTTTACGTCTCTGTTTACGAGAGATATTTATTTATCGATGCTTTCTTTTTTTTAGCAATTCGGTGCGAAGAATTAATTGCATGCAATGTAATGTAGAAATATATATCATGTTGGAAATTGACTATTAAACAACTTGTAGATATATGTGAATATGTACGGGGTGAGATTAGTTAAGTGGTCTTATGTTTTTTAGGGTCTGGCGCGGAGACTTGGCGACCTAGAAAAATATAATGTTTAATGGTTTTTTAACTCCTCTTCGAAAAAAAATATTGCGTATTTTTTTTTAGTAGTATTTGCCAGAAAATGCAGCATTGGGTAAAAAAATTAAAATTCCATTTTGAGCTGAGCAGAATGGGGGTAATTAAATTCCGAACACGAAACATTTCGAAAAAAAAAAAAAACTTTTTTCAGGAAGTAAGGCGGGACACTAATGTGACGGCTAAAAAATCTGTTTTTTTTTGCATTTCCTCAAAGTATACATATTTAAGAATAAGTGAAAAAAAAACCAATTTGACCAAGTTGACCAAGTTACAGATGATTTAGTGAGAGCATTGTCCGATTTTCAATTTTGAAAATACCACAATTTCCGCAAATAACCGGAGCAGAATGGAGATACTTAAATTCCGAACACGAAACATTTCGAAAGAAACTTTTTTTAATGGAAGTAAGGCGGGACACCAATGAGACGGTTAAAAAACCATTTTTTTTTATTTCCTCAAAGTATACGTATTTAAGAATATGTGAAAAAAAATTCAATTTGAAGTATTGAAGATTGACCAAGTTACAGATGATTTACTGAGAGCAATGTTCGATTTTCAATTTTGAAAAACCAACATTATCGCTGATAACCGATCGTTATCAGCTATCGTCGTACATAGCCTTTTTTCGTTTTTTAATTTTGTATTTTTTTAAGCCCCCAAATATAGGTACAAATTTCACCACAATTACACTTTTTTTGACAGCCGTCATTTTGTGATTTTTTTCTCCAAAGAGCTACATACATTCAGAACTACGTTTGCATAGATTGAGAAACTCTTTTATTTTTCAGACCAACCATTGTCAATTTATCGATCCGACCGTTGAACTGCATTTTTTATACAGAGGTTTTTATACCTTAATAACATTATTCATTTTTTTTTATACCTTAATAACATTGTTAATTTGTTTTAACAAAAATGTACACGAAATAAGTTCAATGTATGCTGAATAAAATACCTTTTATTCAAACCCCAAGTAAATCTAGGAGCCAAAAAAAAAATCGAAAAAAAAACTATCTTTTTCGGCCCATCACCGTGGTGACCTCCCTTGAATTCTACCATACGTCCACTTTAAAATGCATCTTTCATAATTTTTTTCTCGACGCTGAAATGCACACAAAAACGTTCTTCTATAGTGTTTCGTATTCGGAATTTACTTATCTCCTCTCCGCTGCACTCACAATAGAATTTTGATTTTTTTCCAGACTGCTCAATTTTTTTCTCGACAATTCTACTCGTAGCAAAAATACAGTATATTTTTTGTCGGCGAAGACTTGAAAAGCTACTGAGAAAAATATTTTTTTCGATCCCAAAATGTCCGCGCAAGACCCTTAAAAAACACATGGCCACCTTATAATTGTCACCCCGTATATACATCCGCAATTATATGAATTGAAAAATCAATTTATATATATATATGAATTTAAAAATCAATTTATATATATATTAATCGATATTTCAATTTATATACATATTAATTGATATTTCAATTGGTACAAGTTGAATCAATGAATAAATCGCATCTTTCTTGTATGCGAGAAGCATTACGAAACACGTGATAACTTATTGTTTCAATTAAATATAAACGTAAACGTTGTAATCTTCCCAACGAGGCTTCAACGGGTGGTCCCGCGAGCTTCGAATCTCCCAAATAAAAATGACCAACAGTCATTAAAAAATCGCGCAACTTTTGATGTCCACACAGTTTGCCGCGATTTCAAAGCGACCTGGTTTTACCTTTCAACGAAAAGTTACGAATAGAAGCAACTACGACTGTTTCGGCGAGCGAAAAATGGACGCAAAAAAAAGAGTCTCGATTGTGTACTCGAGATGAAAAAGTCGACGACCTTGAAAAATACCTTTGCACCGCGGTGCTCAAGGTTCGAAAAAAAAGACGCCGCGTCGCGCTCTTTGAGGCGCGAGTAGCGGGTTGAGAATTAACTCCGCGGGATTCGCGGGGACGAAATGACACATATACGAGTGTGTAGTTTGGGCAAAATCTTACAGTGTGAAAGTCGAATGATATTCACAATGGATACGGAAGAGTCGGTCGGTGGATGTGGAGGCTAAACGACCTAAACTGTCGTAAATCTTCCTGTCAACCGAGCTCTTTTCATTAATGTTTCGAGATGCGTGTAAACCTCACTGTCCTGCCACGTATGTGCTACACCGTGTCTATGGGAGACTTTGATTTTTTTTCTCTTCTTCCTCTGTCATCTTTATGTCTCGCTCTCCTAGCGACGTGTCGGTGGAAACATGTTCGGCTTGGAAATAACACGACTGTATATAAGTCATCGTTTTTTTTCTCCGTTTCCCATTAGAAATCTCCACGTGCACGGACGTTTTTCTCCTAACAGGGTATTCGCCTATTGGTCCGTGGCACGTGCCGAGTCTATTTAGTAATATGCTTTTTTTCGAACATCCATTCGTGCCTACTGATACGATTTTTTTCTGCAGCGTTACGTTTACTCTTAAGGGGTTGCTGGGACGACCGGAAAATCGGGGTTTGAAGAAAAATATTTTGAAGGACTGAGTAGGATGGGGGAAAATCGTTTGGACATTTATTTGTATGTACATTAACAAAGTTGTGTGCCCAATTTCATTTTAAAATATTCATAATTAAAGGAGTTATATAGAATCTCGTGAAGGACCTCTGAACGTGAGCAGTGTCAGGCATTAATCAATTTCATATTCAATCAGTTCATTAATTGACTGTAAAAGTAATTGCAATTAATTTAATTGCCATTAACTGTTAATTGCAACTCGCAATTAAAACAATTGCAATTACCTTTTTTAATTGTTCTGAGAAACAATTAAGACGAACAATTAACCTATTTTACTTTACAGATATCAGATCAAAAAGATTCGGATAATGCTTCATTGATACAATTCAATACTACTCTTTGGGTTTGTTTGAGTTTAATTGGGTCGAAACGATCCCAAACAAACTCATATACGTATTTCAATAACATATATATTTGTTCTGTCGCGACTCCGCGGCCTGTACAATAATCAAATTTAATTGTTAGTTTTTAATTGAATACATTAAAAAGATTGAAAATTGATTAGTTTCTAATTGTGGAAAGGCACGATTAATAATTGATGAATTGTTAATTGCAACTGCAGCAATTAACAATTAATGAATTGTTAGTCGTGAGTTTCACAAGTTACAATTAATTAATTGTTAATCCTTAGTTAACCTAGCAATTAAATTTTTCCCAACACTGCGTGAAGGGCTCAACGTGTACTTAATTTTGGTCATTCGGTTGGTCGGAAACCAAAAAATTGACTTTTCGTAAAGTAGATGATATTGGCTAAGACTTGACCAAGCTGTCTTTTGTTACCGTGTTTTAATCATCCATAAATAAATAAAAAATTCTTCGATTTTTCGAGGGAATTACATCATTATTGTTAATAATTAAGTTCTTTTTCATGTTAAGAAGAAAAACGTCTATCAAGACTACTGTCACACTGAATATGTGTATCAAATTTCAAGCCAACACGTTCATTAGATGTCGAGAAATCGTGTATACCGTTTTGGCAAACATTGTTTCGAGAAAAACGCATTCAAAGTTCTACTAGCAGTTCTATCGTTCTAATCAAAAGTTTACCTTCAATCAGCGATTCCTGAACCATATGTTGGACCTTCCTTTTCAATTTGAGTTGCCTCGATTGACGATTGATTTTTTGAAATTTTCGTAGTTTCCCCTTAAAATAATTTCGAGTATGTCATTTATTTTATTCATTATTAAAACGTTTTTGAGAATTGCAGTAATGAAAAAAGTGCAGTAGAAAACTGCACTTTTTGCACTTGAAAAGATTTTTAACGAGGTCATTTTTTTTCATTATAAGTATCATGCGTACTGTTTTTTGAGTGAAATAAAAAGTGGTGAATACTGAACCGATGGATTTTTACGTATCTCGCCGATTGAAATTGATCTTTATGGTTTTGTTTTTTTTATCTTTCGCCTCAATTTAAATTGCCATAAATGATTAGGCAAGAATGTGCAAATTGTAGTTTTGCATTACCTTTCCTATCCCCCCCCCCCCCCCCATCTCTTCTCGACACTGGTTATCTGATCTCCAACGGACCACAATTTTTCAAAAACGAAATGATACATGAAAAAAGAATTTTTCACTAGAGCGAAAAAGATTTGGGAATCTCATCGATTCTTCTGACAGCTGTCAATGACGTCGCCGTATCGGAACGACCGTCGCTCGCGTGACCTTAAAATCTCAATTCCGGTATGAATTTGATGAGAATTCGAAGACCAATAAAGAGTGTGATCACCGCTGGACTCGTGCAAAATTATAGGTCGATTGACGAAGCTATTCTCGAATTAACGAGGTTCAAACTTTTGCCATGACCCACATACCCACATTACAACCATCCGGATATTTTTTTTTTCCTAATAAAGTTTTTCATTCGGCGTTCCGAAAAAAAACAAACAATTTCGTCACACACCCGAGTGCGTGATACTTTTTTCCTCGTAAGATCAAATTCTCCGATGATCGTAGTCCAAAGTATCCTTAACATTTTCCACGTGATGATAATCGATGTCACCGATGTGGCTGGTACCCATCCAAATGAGAATCTTCGGCAAGGTCTTTATTCGCTCATTATTCTATGGCCATTTGGGTGTACATGGTGAACGCGTGGCAGCGATCGTTATCAGCTATCAAGGTACTATCAACGCGCTTTCAAAAGCAAACGAGTCCCTCGAATGTCCCCGACAACTCGGAGACTCGTTCATCAAAAATTCCACCTATTTCCACGTGTGCCTGATGTCTTAAAGCGGGAGCCTGAATTAGAAGGTCCAAAATAAAGCGTTTTTTCGGGATTTTTTTCAGGAGGAAAAAAAACAAGTTAGCCCAGTAAACATTGAGGCATCTTTTCATGCATATTTGAAATGGATAAAAAAAATTTTTTTAACGTCAAACAATGAATGACTGCACATTTATCAGCCATTCCATGTGCGTCTTGTCCCCAATCAGCGGGAAAGACGCAGCTCATTATTCTCGACTGAAACAAAAAACCAATAAAATTTTCAATTGTCGTATATGGGTGAATTAAGAAAAAGACGAAAAAATCGTGAAATTATAACTTTTCTCAGGTTTGAAAAAAAAATGTGTTTAAAAAATACACTTTAACGTGGTATAAAAATTATTTGAAAATACTTTTTCAACGACATTTTTAATTCACTTAGATGAAATGTTCATACTGAAGAAAATAAATTGTGGTTTGTTTCAATAGGTCGTTTAGTTTTTTTTTTTGCCATCACGCCAATTGGAAAAATTGTGAAAATGAAAACTGTAGAAAACACGCTTCAAAGTTTCCAATAGGAGGAAATATCAAACGCTTCTCTGCTTTTGGTCTTGTATCGTCGAAAAGATTTACATGGCTTCTGTAACTTTGTGAATATATTCTTAGATAGCTTATCTCTTAATTTAAGTGATTTAAAAAAAACGTTTTTCGACCTTTTTATTCAGGCTGCGGCCTTAAGGCATTATGCCTAGTTGTAAAAGTCGAAAAATCACTTTTTTGTAACCAATAAATTTTGACAGTATATCTTATAAATATTTCCTAAAAATTTCAAGTTGATCGGATCAAAATTGACAGATTTATAGGCTGTTACGTTGATGCTGGCCGGAATACTCACAAAATATCACAATAATCACAATAATCGCAAAATATCTCACAAACTACTGCATCGATTTTTCTCAAACTTTCAGGGCTTTTTCTAAACGTTTTCGCAACTTTTTTTAATATTCTAAATTTCACCTTTTTTTGCTCCAATAGAATAGAATAGAGGCAAATTGTGTCCTTTGGCTATCAAATGTATAAGAAAGTCAAGCCCCACCTACCCACAATTTCATTTTTTTTGAGTGTCAACGTAACCTCGAGGGTGGGTTTTTTTTGACAAGGCATTGAAATGCAACTTATGTCAAAGATCAAGGGTTACTTTGACATCATTTTGATAAAAAAAAATTAATAATTTATATATTATAGACGGAAGTAAATGAAAAATAATGATTTTACAATCAAATTTTCATCTTCATTAAGGAAACATTTTTCATAAAAATATCAAGTACCTAGGGTATTATTATAGGCACTTAATCAGTCTTATAATTATCATTGAGATCAAAATGGACTTGAGCAACATTCAAATAAACTTGAACAACAAATTTGAGCAACAATAGAAAAAAAAGTTGAAAAAGAATTAGCCTGTGTCGAAAGTAGCCCCAAAAACTGTCAAAGTTATCCTTAATGTCACCATAACCCCGTTTTACGGCAGTATTTGATAGAAGGACTTTCTTTTCCGATGTATACTTTCGATTTGATGAACAAAAAATGCCAACTTTTCTTCACGAAAATCAAGACTCATTTTGAATACGCGTAATTTTTTTAAATTCAATATTTCGGCAATCCCTTCGATAAATCACAGGATAAACTAATATCCTAACGAAATCACTTTGTTTTATTTTATATTAGATAACCTGATTCGTAAATGCATTGCTCACCGCAAAAGACGTTTTCGTCAGGTGCTTTCCGAACATTGGCTGTAAATCAATTATAATTAAGTCTTTGTACACAAATAAATTACAGAGAATTCTTTAGACGACAGTTGTTCAGATACCTAATTTTTGTAGAAATTTATTGGGAGTAAAAATAAGTCTCCGGCGTTTTCTTTTTTTTTTTTATCAAAAATTGGGCATTTATTGTGATAGAACGGTACTTTGTGTTTTATTCAAAGTATTGTCTATCGCTAACGACTACTTTTTCCCATCTTTCTGGCAGCATATGGAGACCGCATCGGAAGAACGCTTCATCTTTTGAAGCTATCCACAAATCGACCCAATTTTTGGTATCTTCATATGATGTGAAGTGCTGCAAGTTCTTCTTGCGTTTGGCACAAATCTCCCTCCAATAATGCTTCCGATTCCGCGTCTTCGTACACTTCAGGCCTTCGGCTGCGTTCTTTGTCTTCGACGTCAAACTCACCTTTCTTAAACTTTTGAAGTCACGTCAACTTCTCTCACTTAAGGCTAGATATACACCTAGATGGTCGAGGTCGAGGATTGAGAAGCTATGAACATTCCGTCGACCGTAGAAGACCTACACTATGGTGGTATCGATGATTACATGTAAGTTGACAAATTTCATGATTTATTCATTCCCAAATTTTCAAACGCGTTTTTCTCAAAACCACGTTTTTCAAATCTGTACCGAAAATTTCTCGAAAACCAATGAACCGATTACCTTGAGATTTTTCGTGGTTATTCTATACACCATTATCTAATACTTGTCATAGGATTTTTTTTCCGTTACTTAGTTTTTGTTTTATAGGCAAAATAATAACTAATTTTTGGTCCAAAAATCACGATTTATGTTCAAACGTCCGCCATTTTGTCATAAATCGATATTTTCAAAATCGGCCATGACAAGTACTAGATTATAGTATCTAATTTAATAATCTTTTTGGTTTTTATTTTCAGATGATTTTTGTAGAAAAGCCAGTGGGTACCGTATACGAAGATTTTTTTTACGACGCTCCAAGGATCATACAATATCATTGTATATTTTTGATATTTTAAAATTAAGAAAATTAAACATATTTTTGAATGTATATACTTTTAGATAATTAAAACCCCAATCCGAAATTTCGAATAGTTTTCCTTGAAAAAATTCACAAAAATTACCTTTTTTCCGGCTCCTAGGTGTATATCTCCCCTTAAAGCAGCCTCATTCATATGCTTCTACAAGCAATCGATGCGCCTTATCTGCAGTTTTCTTCAAATTAAAGAAGTCAATCAAAAGTTCCCGCAAATGACGATTATTCGGCTCAAAACTCGACATTTTTGCACGAAAACAAATGATGTGATACTGATACAAAATCGCTAATATTTCAAGGTTATCGTCTTGGCAGATGTGCAACCTTACGATATGACGTTTTGCATCTAACAACTTCAACCATAACCTCCTGGTGGGGCCATCTTTTGTCAAACGGCGGAGACTTATTTGTACTCGCAATATCATCACGATTGTCTTAAGGCGTGATATACATTTAGACAGGAAAAAAATTAGCAATATTGAGGGATTTTTTAAACTAAGAAATAGTTATTCTACAATTATCAAACTTTAGGTATACTTTAATAGTATATTTAAGTATACAAAACAATTTTTTTTTATTAATTCATCATCAAACTGACGGAGATATGGCAGAGTGTTACAGCAAGGTCGCCGCGGTAGTGATGAATCGGCATGCAGTCTAGCTTCCCGTAGACTTTGATTTCCAAAAAAGTTCAAAATTTTTTTCAGTTTTAACATTTATAGTATCTATGTAACGGTAATTAAAATGAAGAAAATGCAAATTTAAGAAAATGACACGCATCTGCAACAAAAAATCAACATTTCACGCAACATTTCTGTAAAATGTGGATTAAAAAAGTCGTTTTTTTCCAATTTTTTTCAAAAAAAATTCTCATCAAGTAGAAGGTACCAATATTATCAATATTTCCACCAAGTTTCAACTCAATCGGCTTAATAGTTTTTTTAACAATCCTGCACGCCAATTTCGATAATGCAGTTTTGAGAAAAAAACGCGTTTGTAGTTCACGCCCGTTCCAAATCCGAGCGGTGAGGCACAGCGTTAACGGGCTGCAACGTTTGAAGTTTTTCTAATTTCGCTTTGAAACTTTGGGAAAATATTTTAAATATATAGTTATATCGTTTAATGAAAAAAAAAAGAAATCCATTTTTTGATAGTCGTAAATGTATATCCCGCCTTAACAAAAATCCCAAAACGAACCATTTTCGGCTGATGCAACTAGGCATAACCCGTACCGAGAACGGTCTGGAGGATCGCTCCGTACGGTGCTGAGTTTGCTGGTCACCGAAACGAAAATGCCTCTCACCCCAACACTTCCGAGGACCAGAAAAACCTTGCCTCCTTTCCTCGCGGTACATTAATTTAATCGAAAAGTCAAAATCCGCGTACGAGAGAGCGACAATTTTGATTCAGTAAATTGATTGTTGCTGGCAAGATACAGAGAGAGAAAAGAGAGAGAGAGAGAGAGAGAGAGAGAGAGAGAGAGAGAGAGGTGAGTACGAAGAGAGAAACGAGGTAACAGTGAGAGTAAGCGAGAAATAATGAAAGTGGAGATTTGCAATAGACAAGATACTCCAAGAGCGCTTAAGGTTCTTCCTCGACCCCGCGTCCTCGCCTCGTCCACGTTTGTCGTCGCATCTCGTCGCGTCGATTCTCTCGTACGCTACCAGAGGTGGTAAAATCCCATAGGTGATGGGTCGCCGATGTTGCCAGCCGCGCAGCGGTTGTGTATTATATCGAGTGGGGTCCGGTTCCCCTCATCCTCGTCATCAACGTCGTCTCCGTCGTCTCCGTTGGTCGTTGTCGTTGTATTAACCGCCACCACTGCCGCCGCCACCTCTCGTGGGCTCTCGGGCCACGTATAAAAGGAGCACTGCGGACAACCATGGAGCATCAGTCGTCAAATCAAGCAGGAGGAACGAGCATCCCAGCCGCAGCACTATCCACACAAAACCATGAGGGCATTCATGGTGAGTAATTGCTCAGACGAGGATCATCTATCGACAGTGCTCCCTTGCCCCGTCTCCCTGAGACATCGTACAGAAAAGACAAACCAAACGAAAACTACACACACACACACGCACCTCCCGTTCACTTTCTTTGCCTGGAATTTCACCAAAGTTCGCCGTCAGTTATCCGGGGATATGAAAAAAAAATACAGAGAGAGAGAGAGAGAGAGAGAGGGAGGGAAGAAAGGAGACGGCACGAAGAACCGGATGAAAGAGGCCGTACAGACGGCCGACGACGTCATCTGGCACTTTCTCCCGTATATATCCCGAGAAGCTCTCACGTTCACCTGGCCAATCTAAATGAAATTAAAAACGGAATGAAAAAAAAAAACGAGTCTCGACGCGAGGCGTCGGCTGTCCGGGTATCTTTCTTGTGCACTATGGGAATATACGCGACGCGGTCATAAGAGCATAAAGACGAGACAATGAGTAAAGTACAATTGGCACTGGGTTATGGAAAGTTCGCGCTCTCACGAGTCAGTGCTGCGAAAAAACGTTCGAAAGTCGGACCAACATCCAGAATCCACGGTGGGATAGATTGCTCGTCGTCATTTCGCTTCTTTCACTTGTCTTTGCCAACGTTGATCCATTCTTCGCGGAGATGCAAATACGGCAGGTTTGGGGGTGGGGGGGGGGGGGCATGCAGACATGGACGTTTATCGCGATTTTCGGTTGGAACTGGATGAGAATATCCAGCATGGATGTTGAGATTGGATTGAAGGTTTGTTTGATGTCCACAGATCGTGGCACTGGCCACAGTGGCGATGGCTCGCCCGGAGGCCGGCTACTCCTATTCCCAACCCCAGCCGAGTGGTAGCTACGGAGTACCGGGAAGCGGAAGCCTGGGAGGCGGAAGTCTCGGTGGCGGTGGAGGCCTCATTGGCCTCGGTGGACTCGGAGGCCTGGGTGGCTTCGGTGGTGGTCACGGTGGTGGCCTAGGAGGTGGATCGTTCGGTGGCGGCAGCTCCGGTGGTGGTTTCGGCTCATCCGGAAGCGGCAGCTTCGGCAGCGGTTCATTCGGCGGCAGCGGCAGCGGCGGTGGCTTCGGCGGCTCCTTCGGAGGCGGTAGCTCCGGCGGATCCTTCGGCGGCGGTGGCTCCGGTGGATCCTTCGGCGGCGGTGGCTCCGGTGGATCCTTCGGCGGCGGTGGCTCCGGTGGATCCTTCGGAGGCGGCGGATCCGGCGGATCGTTCGGCGGTGGTTCTCTCATCCAGAAACATATCTACGTTCACGTGCCCCCACCAGAGGCACCCGAGGACAGACCCCAGCGTCCGATCGCGCCCCAAGCACCGGCCCAGAAACACTACAAGATCATCTTCATCAAGGCACCTACCGCCCCGACCCCGACCGCACCGGTCATCCCCGCACTTCCTCAGCAAGACGAACAGAAGACTCTCATCTACGTACTCGTGAAGAAACCCGAGGAAGCGCCTGAGATCAACCTGCCGACCATCGCGCCCACGCAGCCCAGCAAGCCCGAGGTCTACTTCATCAAGTACAAGACCCAGGTAAGCTGATGTCATACAACGCGATGCACCGCGAAGGATGCTCGAGGAAATTTTTCCTACGGATTTGAGGAAAAGCGACAGTTCTTGGCGCTATAGCTTGTTTCAGCCAGCAGGGAATGTTGAACTGATCGAGTAAGGGAGCCCGAATGCCTGATTGGTCCATTGCATCTTGTCATATTTGATACTTGGGTTCGAAATCGCGCTAAGAGCCATTTTCTCACGGTGGGATCAATAGATTCGATCCTGCAGAATGTAAATTACCATGTTCAGATTCTTAAGGCGTCTGGAGCTCAATGATACTTTGGTTCAAAGCTCATCCAATAGCCACGCGTTATTGGGGTCCTTGACATCATCGCGATTAAAAGCCCATTCGTTGGTAACGAACACGTGTACAAGAGTCTCCGGTTGTAAAAAAAAGTGCAATAGCATGCAGCGATTGCGCTTCCCAAGCCAATCCGGCTCTCGTTAAAGGGGCTATACCAGTGTGAACGCTAAACATTTGGGTGATTTTCGGGAATTTTTTGGAAGAAAAGTACTCAATTAAATGTTTTGGAAAATTAAGAATATCTTTGGCTATATTTGACCTATATTACATAATTTTTTTATAGAAAAATATTGAGATCCAAGGCGCTTTATGCGCTGCCTTTGGAGGCGCCAAAAAAAAAGTTCCTCCACTGCTGCCATGATTCCGGCAGATTGAGTAGCTGAAGCCGAAAAAGGAAAAAATGTCGTTAAACTGGGAGGTATTTCCTGTACAATGACGTAGGATTTTCGAAAAACCTCAAAATCTACCAAAATGGCGTAGTTATGAAAAAAAAGTCTGTTTTCTTGCCAATAAAACAGTCATTTTTTTCAATGCCACATCGTCAATTTTCATCCAATCAAAAATATCCTACGTCATTGTAGAGTAAATATATATTCAAGAGTACTCAGTTCAAATTTCAAGTCAATCGGATAATTGCTATTTGAATTGCAATGTCAGCAAATTTGAAAAATCTCATCTCATATTCTTGAAAGTATAAACTGTCGAAAAAGGCGAAAAAATCGCTTTTTTGAAAGTGTCACACTGGTATAGCCCGTTAAAACGATGCCGCAACATCGTCAAAATGAAAGAGCCGCAAGTCCCATAAGAGTCAAGTGTTCCCGTCTCCCGGGTATCGTAACAACGAACTTGGAACGACCTAAGCCTGCATTTGAGTTAGTGGCCAAAGGCTCACGTACGCCCGATCTGTCAATTTTGCAGAAGGAGGTGACATCCGGGGGTGGTGGCGGAGGATCAGGTGGAGCTGGAGGAGCGGGTGGAGCCGGTGGACTCGGCGGTGGACTCGGCGGCGGACTCGGCGGTGGACTCGGCGGTGGACTCGGCGGTGGACTCGGCGGTGGACTCGGTGGTGGACTCGGTGGTGGACACGGTGGTGGACTAGGCGGTGGACTCGGTGACGGCCACGGAAGTGGACCGAGTGGCCCGAGCGGACCAAGCTCGAGTTACGGAACACCTGGAGCATCGGGCCCCTACTAGTCAATTTACCTAAAGAATGAAGAATATAACCAGAAATGATGACACACGCGTGCACACACCCACACAAACATACACACATCCACACCTACACGACAACATCCGTGAAGACGTCCAGAGGCCGCGTGTCAGCGCTGGCGATCGAACCGGATCATCAGCCGGATTAATCGAGCCAATAACAATTAATAACCATTAAGAGACAAAGATAGAGATAACTCGTCTTAAGCCGATGAGGAAAAAAAGAAAAAACGAAGCCACGGGAGTTCACGCTCGTGGAAAAGAATGAACTACTACGCTACTCGTAACCTTCTCCGTTCGAATAGTCGCGACACTGGGGAAAAAAAACACTTGTTTGTTTTTTTTTTCGCCAATTTCCAAGTCCCGACGACGAGCCGGAAGATGAACAAGAGACAAAGACGACGAATATACAAAGAAGATGAGAAACGAAGAACTGAGTAATCCCGGAAGAGGAAGCAAGGCAACGGAGGCTGATGGGAATGGCGGAAGCTGTGCCGATCGCGCCGATCTTCGTTGCCGATCAACACCATGGATCGCCCTACACCATCCTCTCTAGGATTCGATTCTCCTGCTCCGCAAGCGCCTCACGAGGATTCTCCAAGGGGATCTACGGCCAGCCTTCGAGGCTGGCCCCCAACGGCCACCATCGCCTGGCGACTCTACCCCGGATAATCACGAACAACGACTGCCAAAATAGTTCGTATTATCCGGCGCGTGACGCCGCGGAGGAACAGCCATCGGGAGACGAAAGATCGGCAACGATCTCTCGATCGCGGGGCACAGCCGTGTCGGTGTACATCAGCAGATGGGAGACGAAGACAGCAACAGGAGAGGAGGAAACTGCCGATAATCTCCCCGACGAAGATTTTTGTTTGTTTTATAACTTTCCCCCCCGATACTCCCCCCCCCCCCCCCCACCCTTCCCCCATATTTTTTATACGCTCTTTTGCAAGAAAACGGTGGCGAAATAAAGCTTTTTTATGTATTTTTTTTACATAAGAAAAAAATGAACAAAAAAGGGCGCACGCTCAACGTGATTTCTTCATTCTCTCTCGCCTTCGACAGCCTCCGGGGCCACCTTCACCTCTCGGCTTATCCCTCGACTCCGGCGAATCTTCCGCGTACATGACGTACTCTTTCACACGGTGCGGGCCCACTTTCGCTCGCGCTAAGTATCAAAAGTGGCCCGATGATGTGCGCGGAAAGACGATGGGAGGACTCTACACTCGGCAATAATGTTCCTCGCGGTTTCTCTCGCCGCGGAACGATGCCAATGCGCCGAGGAATGTCTTCCTCGTCTTGATGTGTATGCATTTATGTATATTGGCAGCTACTGGGTCATCGCTTTCCTTGCTCGTTCGCAGCCAGACTCCCGTCGAGAAACGTCGCTTCCTCACCTTCTCTTTTTTTTTCTCTTTTTTCACCCACCTGTGTGCAATGACCTCAGCCGTACACGAGTCACGTGAATATTTTATTCACCAGCGTGAAAGGATCTCGTGCACGTAAAGCTGGTGTCATCGCCTAACCAACGGCACACAGACATCGCGTGAAGATAATCAGCGAACTTTATACCGCGCTGTGCTGCAGCGCCAAGAAACTTTCGCTTCTTTTCGTAGCTGAGAACCATCTCTTCTCTCTCTCTCTCTCTCTTTCTCTCTCTCTCTCTCGCTCTCTTTCTCACCGCTGCGGCTATCTTCTTCCGCATCTTACCTCCCTTCTCACCCTTAAGGACTCCCATTGAAAGCCTCTCGAACACCCACGTGAATGGGCATGTACACCCGAGTTGCGCAAAGTACGTCAACCAGCGGATAAAGTGTTTTAAAACTACCTCACAAAGGTAGCGGATAAGATTTATTTGAGAATTTCTATTTGCCCAACTTAACTGTGTTCGTGTTTGTGTGTTTGGGCCTGTTTGGCTTTTGTGTGTATGTATTGGCGGTGGAGAGTTTTTTGTTGCTCGGAGACCGCGATGATGAGGAAGAAACAGCGCCCATTAAAGTTTACGTGCTCGCTTCGGGGCCATTCGGTGGCTTACAAATGCACAAAATACATTATTTTTGTATGTGTATCCGCGTGTGTAAGTTCACATGGCCGAGGCGCGCTTTCACCCAGGTGCCTCGGCTCGATTTCGATACTCCTCGAAGACTTTCGATGTATTCGCTGCTTTTTTTTTGTTTGTTTTCGTTCGCGTGGTCTCGGTCGTACGATTAATCGAGGATGAGGGAGAGAGTGAAATTTCGCGTTGTTTATCGATTCGGTTCTTCGTCGTTGGGTGCTATGTACAAATCTTCTACGGAGCCGTTGAAGTTTGTTACGGGGTTGAGGCAACATGTTACCAACTAAATTAATTTTTTTCTGGACCTTTGTAACCTCTTTGCTGATCATCCTGAGGAGTTTGGATACGATCCACAGTAGCGTTATTTCAGAAAAAAATGATCGGCAACGTATTTCGCGGGCTAATTACATTACGCTTATGGAAAACTCCCGATTATTTTTCAGTACATTGTTCAAATCTGGTGAGTGGATGTTACCACGGAGCTAAAAAAATAGGTAGGGTTCGACTAATTATCGGACTAACCGTGGACTACCGTGGAAATGAGGATTCGCAGTACCGTTATAAAATTATTCATGTTTTTGATAGGGAAGTTGTGCGAAAATCAAGCACACAAAATATTAGGTGTAGTATAAAGAAATCCATTATCTTCGCAATTAATGTTGCCCGACTGGAAATTTAGTTATGGCGCTAATCACGCTCGGATCAGGTTGCCAGACTGCCATTATATGGCGCTAGTATGGCAACCTGATCACGGCGTGAACAAAAATGTAACGCTGTTCCCGATAACGGCGGGATCTGGCAGCCTGATTACGCCCATATCTGGCAGCCTCATTGGGCCACTACCCTGGCGCCTTATGATACCGTGTATACGGCTGCCTGATCGGATGTATTAATATTACAGAAAATATACGGAACGAATAACATACGACTTTGTTTGTTTATTGAATATTTAATACTAACTTACATCGGAACAGTTTAACATAACATAAATTTTTGAACTTACTGACAGTCTTTTGTTTTTTTGTTCTTATTTTTGTTAATTTTTATTATTATTCTTATATTTATTATTTTTATATTTTTGTTTATGTATTTATTTGATATATTTAAAAGCTATATCCGCACACTTGTGGTCATTCTTTTTTTTGTCGTTCTGAGCGGTGACCGTCCCAGTCCTTCGGGTTGTTCAGCACGTTGCCGACAGCTTGCTGGACTTGATTAAAATAATGGCAGTCCATCGATATTAAATCGTAAATACAAAATCTTTTCTCTGTGGATATCTGTATTCACATACCTCTGAAGGTAATTTTTCATGCCAAAGTACACAAAGTGTCCAATGGTTTCACCATTTTCGTCTGTAAAATCGACTATTTCGTATGTAGCTGAATTTGTGCTTAAAAAAGTTTTCGCTGACTGAGGTAAATGAGATAGTAACCTTCGTCGGAAAATTTTAAACAAACCGTGAACTTGAGTGTGTGGGATATTGTTGTTGATGCCCCGCAGTCCCCCTGATTCTCGCAGTTCTTCAACTTCATCTCTGTTCCAACATTGCACATTTTCTTGACCAGGCTCTTTATCTTTGCTCCCAGTTAAATCCTCTCCGCTGACATGGGGATCTTCTTCGCTGCCGTTCGAACCATCTCCGCTGACATGGAGATCTTCTTCCCTGGGGTTGAGATTCTCTCCGCTGACATGGGGATCTTCTTCGCTGCCATTAAAACCCTCTCCGCTGGCATGGAAATCTTCTTCGCTGCCGTTCGAACCCTCTCCGCTGCCATGGGGATCTTCTTCGCTGCCATTAAAACCCTCTCCGCTGGCATGGAGATCTTCTTCACTGGTGTTCGAATCCTCTCCACTGGCATTAGGATATTGTTCGCTGGTAGCTTTATCAAGACTTTCATGATCTTGAATTTTATCATTCGGGCCTCTTTCTCTAAATATTCAAATTTTTCGTAAACAAAACAACGTATACCATTCTCATTTTTCAAATTATATTTTATATTGATATTATACTATTTTTTATTTTTTAAATATTTTTATATTTTTTGAATAATATTTTTTATTGATATTATTCTATACACAAGTGTATAAAAATTCATAAATTTTGTAAAAGTTGAAAAAAGTAAGGTTATACATACCTGGTACTTGTACCGATGATCGGGACTCGTCAACTTTTTTCTTCGCACGACATCTCCTAACCCGCAACCGTGTCAAATACCGCTTCCTTTCTTTGCGATTCATAACGTTTCCACTTTATGTGCTCCTTTTTATATTTCGTGAAAACTTTCAAGTTTTAACCCAAACACGATTGATAAATTTCCAGTCGGGTATACAATATGACACACGTGCAAGCATATATATATACGAGGGTGGGGTGAAAAGTTTCCGGCCTGACCAAGAAAAACGATGTTTAAAATTTTTTTTTGCTTTATTTTTCAACATAATCTTCATCAACACTGATACATTTCTCATAACGGTGTTCTAATTTAGTTATACCAGTTTTAAACGTAGATTCGTCAAGCTCCTCAAAATACTGATTTACAGCTGGGATAACTTCTTCGTTGCTCTTAAATCTTTTTCAGGAGTGTAGTGGTGGACCCATGTCTCATCAACAGTTACGAATCGACGCAAAAATTCGTTTGGATTACGCCTATACAGCACCAAATTGTCGGTAGAAATGGTTTTTCGAAGCAGTTTTTGGTCGAGCGTTAGCAAACGCGGCACCCACCTTGCACACAGCTTTTCCATGTTCAAATGGTTGTGCAAAATATTTCGCACACGTTCAGCTGACATCCTACAGGTCTCAGCTATCTCATGCACTTTCAACCTGCGGTCTTCCAACACTATTTTATGGATTTTTTCAATCATCTCTGAAGTTGTGACTTCAACGGGCCGTCCTGAGCGAGGCTTGTCAGAGGTGCTCACACGACCCATTTTAAATTCAGAAACCCACTGCTTAATAGTTGAATATGATGGGGAGGAGTCTCCTAGTGTTGAATCCATCTCTTCTTTTATTTGTTTTGGTGTAAAACCTTTCAAATGGAAGTATTTGATGACAGCACGTTTTTCCAATTTTTCCATCTTTACGAAAACAACGGAAGCGTCTCGCGCAATGTGCTCTCAAACGCAAACTAACGTAGCGATTGGGCTGAAACTGTACATACAAGCTCGGTAGGAATGGTACTGTAGGACGCCGCTCCAAAATTAGACCTAGTGGCACCATCTCTTGGTCAGGCCGGAAACTTTTCACCCCACCCTCGTATAGTTTTTGAATGCAACACTGGCGCCACCACTTTAGCGCTAGCCTGAGCACTGCCATGCATGGGCCTCCTAATAGAGCCATATTAGGGCACTGATAAGACAAACCAAATTATGGCCATTTTCACGTTTGCCATAAGTTTGCCTAACCTGTGGCTGCCTGTTGACGGCAGGCTCACGGCCGAATCAAAATTCCCGTAATATACGGATAGCCACACAGCTTCCTCATTACGGCCCGATCATAAATCTGGCGAGCCTGAACAAATTTCCAGCCGGGTGGCTTTAGTAATCTGTATCTCGCGTTGTATAAGTGTGATCGGATTACGCAAGATGGCGTTAGAAAGATAATATTTCGTACTAAAATAAACATCTCAGACAGTTTTATGATTGCTTGACTCAATATTGTTTGGACGCGCGTCAAAGATGGCCACCAGCAAAATGGAAATACGCCATATTTTACAGTTTTTCTTCGATAAAGGCGAAAACGCAAGCCAAGTTGCTGGGAATGTAAATAATGTTTATGGTCCTGATACTGTAACAGCCAATCACGTGCAATTTTGGTTTCGTCGATTCCATTCCGGTAATTTTGACGTCAAAGATGCACCACGCTCTGGAAGGCCAATCGTCGAAAATGTCGATAAAATAATAGAAGTCACCGTGTACGACCGTCATGTAAGCTCTGTTTCGATTGCCAAGGAGCTAAACATTGCACAAAACCCCGTTTGGAACCACTTGAATAAGGCTGGAGACAAAAACAAGCTCGATGTATGGGTGCCACACGAGTTAACGCAAAAAAACCTCATGGACCGAATTTCCATCTGCGAATCGCTGCTGAATCGCAACAAAATCCACCCGTTTCTAAAGCGGATGGTGACTGGTGATGACAAGTGGGTCACTTACGACAACGTCAAGCGAAAACGGTCGTGGTCAAATCGCAGTTACTTATACACTTACATCACTTACACAAATTACTTACATCACTTACACAAAAATTACTTACATCAATTACTTACATCACTTACACTTACATCACTTACACTTACATCACTTACACTTACATCACTTACACTTACATCACTTACACTTACATCACTTACACTTACATCACTTACACTTACATCACTTACACTTACATCACTTACACTTACATCACTTACACTTACATCACTTACACTTACATCACTTACACTTACATCACTTACACTTACATCACTTACACTTACATCACTTACATCACTTACACGAATCATCAATTTCTGGCCTATACAACAGAATGTGGAAGCTTGTTGATGTGGAAGCTTCCAAAATATCAATTTGTTGTTGTCTTCGAAGCATTCTGCCTTCCCGAGTATTATCGTTTGCGCATTTGTCAGCCACGTCTATACATTGAGAATAGACCTGGCTCCTTCACTAATTGTGGGATATCCCGGAAACTATTCATCGGATTGACTTGAAATTCTCAGGGAATATTTTCGAAACATCATACTTTAAGAAAATGTTTAAAAAAAACGATTTTTTCAAAATCGCAAGTGGTGGTAACCCCTTAAGGAAAGTTACTGCCTTGTTGGGCCAAAAAATGTCCGATTTTTCGCCAATTTTTTATGCGAAAAGTATTACATACAGAATGTTGATATTTGATATGTTGACTAAGCGGTCTTTATTGAACATCAAAATATTTTTTAAAGTTTGACAAAACGTGGTGGTGGGAGTGGGAGGAGCCACGTATGTCGATGCGCAGGCGAAGACATTCTTCGCTTGCGGAAGTCCTAAGTCCCGGACAGGTGATCTGAAGCAAAAGGATCAAAGATATTTTTACTTTATACAATATTGTGTATAGTTGAACTAGAATTATCCGAAAATATCTAAAAGGTTTTATTCAATGAACAAATAGCTGCGAATATTTTTGGGAAAAAAACAATCTTCCTTCCGATCGCTCACTATTTTTTTTATTTTTCAATTTTTCTTCTTGATTCTAGGTCAATTTATACACAATATTGTACAAAGTAAAAATATGTTTGATTTTTTTGCTTTATATCACCTGTCCGGGACTTAGGACTTCCGAAATATCAACATTCTATATTTAGTACTTCTCGCATAAAAAATTGGTGAAAAATCGAACATGTTTTGGCCCAACAAGGCAGAAACTTCCCTGAATGAAATAGTAGTTTTAGTAAATGATTTTCAAGGAACTTTAGGTTCACACAGACGGCAATAGTGTTGTGTAAAGGTGTGCACAATTTAAGAATGAATGACAAGATAGTTTTTGAGTTGTCTTGTACGAGGTTCACGAAAAAGTACTGTTTAGGAGAATGCGTTCAAAGTTTCAAGACTCAAAAATGTTGGGACTAAGTGAGCTACCGATTAATCTGCGATTCCGAGGCCATGAAATAGTCCCTTGTTGAAATAGTTGAAATAGTTATAAAACCTCCCCCTTAAGATTGAAATTTTGGGACAAGTAGCGTCTGCCTTCGAGTGAAGTGTCGAAATTCCCATTAGTTCAGTATAAACTGTACTTTCGAAAGCGCAAGACGATTTTTTGATGAGATGAAATGTCATGCGCGAAAAGTGTCGAAAGGCGCGCGCGCGTTTCGTCGGTTGCTTGCCCAACGTCTTAATCCTTCCAGGACCTCAATCGGTAATTAGCCGAGCGGGCTGATGATTTTTTATCTACAGATTCAAAACCGATCGCGGATGCGGAGGTCCATCGATGAATGCCCATTGACGATTGATCGCTTAAACGGTAAAAAATGGCAAGTCATGAAAAAAAAAGAAAAGAAGTGCCACGTAAGAAGCCGGAACCCGTTTGACGTTTATTTCCAGACTACTCGTTGTTATCCAACTCTCCCGTAATTAAAAAAATGAAGTACCTTAACGGGTTATGCCTAGTTGTAACACTCAAAAACGACTCATTTTTGGGATTTTTTTTTTTAGAAAATCATGATCATAAATTTATACAAAAATTCGATATTTAAAAGCGTATTATCTGAGGAACACTCTGTCATTTTTCGTGTAAAAACACTCAATTATGATCGATTTTTAGCCGATCTCCGGGAAGCACCTGTCGAAAACGTTTTTTGCTACGAGCAATGCTTCGGTTATTTAATATCAAAACATGAAACCGATTTCGTTCGTACATCAGTTTATCCCACGATTGATCGAAGGAATTTCCGAAACATCAAATTTAAAAAAAAATGGCGCGTGTTCAAAGTGAGTCTTGAATTTTACGAAAAAATAATCTCATTTTTCGTTCGTCAAATCGAAAATATACATCGGAAAAGAAATCCTTCGATCAAATACTATACTTTTACATCTAGAAAAAGCCCTTAAAATTTCGCCAAGTTCGATACAGTAGTTTTTAAAATATTTTGCTCGCCAACTTCGAAAACGTACTTTCGAGAAAAAAGCTTTTGAAATTTCGTTTGAAAAAAGCCTATAAATCTGTCAATTTCGGTCCGATCACTTTGAAATTTTCAGGCAACATTGATACCACCATATACTGTCAAAAGACATTGCTTTTGAAAAAAAGTGATTTTTCGACTCATGCAACTAGGCATAGAGACTAGCTCTTAAGGGGCTATACCAGTGTGACACTTTCAAAAAATCGTTTCTTTTTGTTGCCTTTTTCGACAGTTTATACTTTCGAGAATATCCTGTAAAAATGTCAAGGCCGTTTCTCTAATCATTTTATCTTGCAAAAATCGATAGTTAAATCTTTAAGGCGTTACTACCACTTGTAGCGCAAAAAAAGGCCTTGTTCATGATTTTTTTTAAAGTAAACTACAAAACTTTTTTAATCGATCAATATACCATCTTAAAAAACACATCTTGAAGAACCTTCAGTAATTTTTTTATTGAAAAATATTACATTGTTTAGTGGCAAATGGCCGTCAATGAAATAATGTTTTTATATACACGGTTTGCGGTGACCGACATTGCGGCGAAGTGGATCATCTGAAAAAAAAATGCGGATGGATTTAGTCAAATATAAGTATAAACTAGTCTTTAATCGAAGGATTTTAAAATATATTCATTTTTCACAAAATGGCGGACAGTTAAAGTTAATGGTTCGATTTTAACAAAAAAAAAACGGCCGTTTTTTGGCTATAAAACGGCCATTTTTTTTTCGAAAAAAAAAAATCGAACGATTAAAGACTACATTTTTATGTATTAAATAAGCCTGCAAAATTTCAAGAAGATCGGTTCATTAGTGTTCGAGTAATCTTGGTCACCGACTTCAGAAATGTCATTTTGAGAAAAACGCGTTTAAAGTTTCAATTTCCGGTCGTTTACACAACGGATTCTTCTCTTTCAACGCTCATATCTCAGTCAATTTTGTTCGGATCGACTTGAAATTTTCAGGACATATTCTCAGATACTTGTACTTCAAAAAAATGCAATAAAAAAAATCGATTTTTTCAAAATCGCAAGTGAGAATCGACAAATGAGATTTTTCAAATTTGCTGACATTGTAACTCAACGAGCAGTTATCCGATTGACTTGAAATTTGAACTGAGTACTCTTGAATATACTTACTCTACAGTGACGTAGGATATTTTTGATTGGATGAAAATTGACGATTTGGCATTGAAAAAAATGACCATTTTATAGACAAGAAAACAAACTTTTTTTTCATAACTACGCCATTTTGTTAGATTTTGATATTTTTCGAAAATCCTACGTCATTGCACAGGAAATACCTTCCAGTTTAACGCCATTTTTTTCCTTTTTCGGTTTCAGCTACTCAATCGGCCGGAATCATGTCAGCAGTGGAGGAACTTTTTTTTTGGCGCCACCGAAGAAAGCGCATAATCGCTTGGATCTCAATATTTTACTATGAAAATATTATGTAATATAGGTCAAACATAGCTAAATATATTCTCAATTTTCCGAAATATTCAATTGAGCACTTTTCTTCCAAAAAATTCCCGAAAATCACCCAAATATTTTTCTTTTGGCGCCTCCGAAGGCAGCGCACTTGGATCCCAATATTTTACTATGAAAAAATTATGTAATACAGGTCAAATATAGCCAAATATATTCTCAATATTCCGAAACGTTCAATCGAGTACTTTTCTTCCAAAAAATTCCCGACAATCACCCAAATCTTCAGCGTTCGCACTGCTATAGACCCTCGAAACGATTCGTTAAAAAATTCAAAAACTCTTCCCGAGGGCCCAAAAAAATTTCGTATTCTCGTTACACGCTTCGCGAGGTGATCCGCGCCAGTTCCTCCGTGATTTTGACACACTCGACTATTTTTCGAACAACTTGTAATTTTTAATCATAATATTAAAGCGTTTTTAACGCTCTCGCATACCGAAGATCGCGTCACGTATTTCGTAACGAGAATATAATTAACGTTACGAGACTTTCTTAACCAGTTGACTGGCGTGTTCACGCTAATTTGCCAGAAAAAAAATACAAATGCCTCGTTTCTCCGGGTGTTGCGCGTAACAGGGCAGAAAAATTCGGCTCACCGCGGCTCCAGAGGCCATGAACGAGAAGCATAATGGAGCATAGGCGAGTCCGCCACGTAACTGGGTTGCTTAATTTTTAATTGAAATTAAAAAAAAATTAACCATCTTAATTTGGGTCGAATTAGATTCAGCTCTGCGACAAAAGTACTAAGGTACTGGAGAGCTCGTTGCGAATGTCCGAGCAGGTGCCGTGACCTTTGATCCAATAGGCCCGCTTTCACCCGCTGATACTCGTGATCCACTGCGTTTTTCCCTTTCTTCCCTCGTCTCCTTTCCCTTACCCCCTCCACCCCCCCCCCCCCCCACTCACCAGTCACGTGGATGACTCTCGAGATCCACTCTCGCCCGCAAGAACGTTCTTCCTGTTGGGCAGGAATCCCGCTAGATTTCGTATATACGCAGACGAGGCACTCTCCTATCACGTAATAACTGCGTAAACATGAGCATCTCCGCCATCCCCCATGGCTCTTCTTCATCGCGTATAGCCTCGGACGAGCGTACAGGAAGTGAACGTGAGCGCAATTCATCTGGAAGTCCTTACAGGCTGAGCAGATCCTGACCCTTGTCCGTCACACTTGCGTTGACGTGACGTGCAACGTACAGGCGATGAGTACCAGGGCTGGAAGACTAGCCAGACTACACTGTAACAAAATTTCTGTATAAAAATTAATACACAAGTGTAGGAAGTTTTTATGCGGATATCGCTTATGAAATTACAGATAAGATTTTGTAAATGCAAGACAGGTTATTTTAAAAATGAAAGTGTAGTAATATTAAGGGGTTACCCCCACTTGCGATTTTGAAAAAATCGATTTTTTTTATTGCATTTTTTTTACGTATAAGTATCTGAGAATATGTCCTGAAAATTTCAAGTCGATCCGAACAAAATTGACTGAGATATGAGCGTTGAAAGAGAAGAATCCGTTGTGTAAACGACCGGAAATTGAAACTTTAAACGCGTTTTTCTCAAAATGGCATTTCTGAAGTCGGTGATCAAGATTACTCGAACACTGATGAACCGATCTTCTTGAAATTTTGCAGGCTTATTTAATACATAAAAATGTAGTCTTTAATCGTTCGATTTTTTTTTCGAAAAAAAAATGGCCGTTTTATAGCCAAAAAACGGCCGTTTTTTTTTCGTTAAAATCGAACCATTAACTTTGACTGTCCGCCATTTTGTGAAAAATGAATATTTTTTAAAATCCTTCGATTAAAGACTAGTTTATACTTATATTTGACTAAATCCATCCGCATTTTTTTTCTTCAGATGATCCACTTCGCCGCAATGTTGGTCACCGCAAACCGTGTATATAAAAACATTATTTCATTGACGGCCATTTGCCACTAAACAATATAATATTTTTCAATAAAAAAATTACCGAAAGTTCTTCAAGATGTGTTCTTTAAGATGGTATATTGATCGATTAAAAAAGTTTTGTAGTTTTCTTTAAAAAAATTCATGAAAAAGGCCTTTTTTGCGCTACAAGTGGGGGTAACGGCTTAATATACTTGTGCGTTTGGAAAGTAATGCACGTGTAAAGAAATAAACTTCCAAGTATATTGAAATCGAGAACTAAATTTGCTGATATCAAAATACGAGTGCACATTAAATTTAAGAACCATTTGCTAATATCAGCACTCGGGTGTGTATTAATTTTACGGAAACAAAGTATTACCTTTAATGTACACTGTAAAAAGCTTCTGTGTAAAAATTAATACACAAGTGTTTTTATGCGGACGCCGTTTATGAAATTTCAGATAATATTTTGCAATATCCAAAGCAGGTTATTTTAAAAATAATGCACGTGTAAAAAGTGTCCACATCCATGAATATTGAAATCATGAACCATTTGCTGATATCAATATACGAGTGTATATTAAATTCTTTCGTATATTAAGTTCGTAAAATTCAAGTCTTTTGTGCCTTAAATGTAGTGTAAATTTAATATAATTTTCACATTGTTTCATGTGATTTTCATCAGCGTTTATGAATTTTTTTTCAATTCCAGTTTCGCACTTTTAAATAAATCTGTTGTGATCATGTATTGTACGTATCGTAAAATTCAGTTTCACATATATTATATTTTTCAGGCTGTTGTAAATAAATTTCAAACTTATTTTGTATTTTCAATGCTCTGTTTTTTATAGTTGATTTATTATACATCTGTAGTAATGTTCAATTGAAGACACGGGTTAATGCAATACATTTCCCACAAATTTACAAACTTGTCTTTGAAATTCCATGTTGCATCTATTAAATTCTATATCCACGTTAGAATTTCATGTTCCTGTTTTAAATTTACGATGCAAGTGTTTCAAATTTAATTTCATCTACTGAGTTCGTAAAATTCAATTCCTTTTTATCTTAAATGTATTGTAAATTTCATATAATTTTTTACAGTGTAGCCTTCTCACTTTGGCCGCTAAAAAAAGGATATTTTCGTGATTTTTTTATAGGTTTATATTACAGATATTGATATAAAAGTTGTTACGCTGAATAAATATACTTTCGAATAGCATTGAAAAAAATCTTTTTATGTATTTACATGGGGTCAGAGTGGGATCAGTGGCTCATTTTTTTCAGAGGTCTATAGCTGCTACTCACACATTCTTAAGGGGAGGGTAGAGGATTCAGCGTGAAAAAAAAACACTTTTTTGCGATTATTTTTCATCTATATGGATAGAGTAAATTTATTGAAACCTTTTGTACATTGTTAAGTGTCATTTCAAAAACATTTCGTGAAATTTGTACGCGAAAATATCCACAAACAAACCGGTGCCGCGTTTTTCTCGAAACCACTTTTTCCATGTCCGTGTTCACTGCCATTTGAAAACTTGATGACCGATTTATTTCAAACTTGGTACACACTTTCTACATATAAAATACCTCCCATCAACGGTTAGTTTGAGATTTCTTTTACATTGAGGGAGTTTTCCACCCCCAAAATAGCGATATTTTTCCTGAAAAATAGCACTTTTCACTTTACATGACCACCAAAAGTTTAGAAATGAAAAGAAAAATTATCAAAGACCGTTGGGGGGACGATTTGATGATACTTTGACTAAATTTTAAGGGCGGGGTAAAGTATTTAAATTTTTTTTTCATTTTTTTTTTAGTTTTTTAAATGAATGCATAATATATCAAGAATATTGTGTTAAAATTTCAAGTCGATCGGAGTAAAATTGACGAAGTTATGAGTATTTGAGCGTCTATTGCTCCATGCCGTTCTCTTCTGCGTTTTTCAAACCGTTTTTCTGAGACTTGTCATATTTGAAGTCCGTGTGCACGATAACTCAAAATCTACTGGACCAATCGCTTTGAAATTTTGCACAGTACTTCTTCACATAATTCACCAGGTATTGTCGAGAGCTTTTTTGTTTTTTTTAAATACTTACTAATTTTTCAACAACAAATTAGCCGATTTTTTTAGCGAAAATCGGGTTTTTGGCTCCCAAGTGCTACGAAAAATCGAAAAATCGAAAGAAAAAAAAATCCTCCTCATTACTTCGAGAAACATCTCCTTTAACAAATGCATTATGATTTTTTTGTTTCAAATGATTCTGCTGCGAGATATGGTGCACACCGCAAACCAACTTTTTTTCGAGGCGCCTCCGGGGTTTATTTTTCACTCGCTCAATTTTGAATATTTTGTAATGCAAATTTAGGAGAATGTTGTTCAAATGTTACTTTATTATATGTAAATTTTTCAATAAACGAACACTATTCGTTACGCCAAAAAAATCTTAAAAACATGCCTTTTTTTCGCCGAATTAACTTTACCCCGCCGTTAATGGTACTTGATTTCAGATAATTTCTAGCTGAGATACAGTGAACACCGCAAATCGTGTTTTTCCAAAGGCGTTCTTGGAAAAGCTTTGTCACCGGCTTGTTTGTGGCTATTTTCGCGTACAAATTTCACGGAATGTTCTTGAAATGACACTCAACAATGTACAAAAGGTTTCAATAAATTTGCTCGATCCATATAGATGAAAAAAATTCGCAAAAAAGTGTTTTTTTCACGCTGAAACCCCTACCCTCCCCTTGATGAAACCTTGACTAAACGTTAGGTGTGTTCAATGGTTTCATTTTGTTAAGGCCTTAGGCCACAGTAATGGGTATACAGTCATGTGCAAACTTAACAATTTTTTTCGTATGAAAAAGTGATTCGCCCATAAAATTAATTACACATCTATTCAGTATGTACGTCAAGCTATTAGAATTTTTTTTTCGTTGTACAAAATGGCCGACTACTAATATTTTCTTTTGTTATCTTTTTTTAGGCGCTCCGCGGCGTGACATTTAGCATCCACAATTTTTTACCTAAAACAAAAAAACAAAAATTCTCGTCAATCTACATTAGAATACCTAGAGAAGTACATACGGAATTTAAAAACTTTTGTTTTATTCAAAAGTTGTCGGTATTTGAACTTAAGAAATGAATTTTCAGTGAAAAATTTCGTTATAACTGCTCATAAACTGCTCGTAAAATGAAAAGTTTTCGATTAATCAGAAATTCCGTACACACTTCTCTGCGAAATGCAATTAGGAATATGACTTTTGAATTTGAAGTAAATCGAGTAAAAATTGTTGAAGTTATTTGTCACGCCAATTGGAAAAAAGTTGTTTCGAGAAGTTCCGAGTAGTCGGCCATTTTGTACATCGAAAAAAAATATATATATATTTTCTAACAGCTTGATATTCATACTAAATAGATGTGTAATTAATTATACGAGTGAATCACTTTTTCATACGAAAAAAAATTGTTGAATTCGCACATGATTTTATACCCCTTACTGTGGCCTAATCCCTTAAGTGTGACAACTTTTATATCAATATATATAATATAGTCCTATCAGAAAAATTCTCGAAAATAGCCTCTTTTTTAGCGTCCAAAGTGAGAAGACCCCTTAACGGAGTAGGACATTGTCGAAATGGAAAGATGACCTGGCAAATGTCTCCAAGCAGGAAAGTCTTTACAGAATTGGATATAGATTTTGTTGAAAGCGATTGCCGAAAGGGACACGTCATCAATGAGTAGTCCGAGCTAACGGCGAGGTTCCTAGTGGAAAAGGGAAATTCGGAGCGATGAGTCAAAGTCCAATTAGGCGAGTCCTGAGGGAAAATGTGGCGATTTGCGATTTCCAATTTTCACGGGGAGCTACTTAAAGGCCTTTGGCATCCCTCCGTTGACATCAGTCCGTCGGCGCAGCTCACGATTTCCGGGTCGACCCTGTCGTTCTTTGGGATCGACGAAAGAGAATGTTTTTGGTGTTTGTAATAGTTGTGGCTTTGTCGAGAATGCCTGCTGCGCAATGTTCGCCATTGGGACAAAGATTCGCCAGAGGTGTATGGCCGTTCAGCTACGGTTCGTCCGAGGAGTTTCCAACAACATCCGAGACGTTGAAGCCTGCCATTCACGATGGTCAAGCTCCTCGAGACTGGGCCCCCATTGATGGGTACGATCAATGGATTTGGAGGGTCCGCAATGGAATCGAACCTGGGCCCATGCAAGTCTCGGTGGGCCAGGCTGACCCAGCTGTCATCCAGGATCAAGATTTCCGTAAGAACCTCCTAGCGCGATCAGCAGTGGCAACCGGGAAAGGTATGGCTAGCAGGGTTCTTCCTGGCGAAATTTACAACGAGGATCATCGGTTGGGAATGGAATACTCGAGTGATCACGACACTGAGAAAAAAAAATGATTGATCCAATGTCATTGGTGTTATTGAATGAAATTTCGTTGATTCAATTGTAAAATTGTTGGTGCAAATAATCGGATTTATTAGTCCAAACAAAACGCTTTCATAACATGATAAAATTGAAAGTTTTTTTTTCATTCAAAAGATAAATTGTTAGCTGAGAACAATATATTATTGCAACTATCTAAAAAATTATCGCGAACAAATTATATAGTTTTGAATGCATTTTCTGCAACGTTAAGGTAGTACCTCCACAGGAGAGTTGAATTAAGAAATGGTTGAAATTTGACATATGTGTTATTTAATACATTATCCAAACATCTGTGCAATTTGAATAAGTTTGACCACCCCAAACCTGAGATATTTACACTTAAAGTTGGCTTGGTTTACACGTAACAAATGCGTTATGATGGGCAAACAGAGCATCATTAATTCTACCGCCAAAACTAAAATTAAGAAATTGATTTAAAAAACGAGGATAAGCTAGAGTAAGATATCACGAATAATGTGAAAAAAAATGAGAATCATTCACCATCTAGTTTCCAAGATATAACCATGAAAAGCCCTCACAATTTTGGTGCAAAGCCTGGCAAAGCTTGGCAAAGCCTGAAAAAAAAAACAATTGGGGCAAAGCCTGGACAGTCCCGGCAAAAAGTTCACTGGCAATAGTAGATCAAAAACACAATATAAAATATATTTTACGCCAATAAATGATATCCATCGTATTATCTACCAGTACCGAGTCAATATTGCATAGTTTTTTATTTTATTTATCACTAATTAAACCAATTATCAATCTTTTAAACATGAACATGGTATGTAAACTTTTGGTTGAGATTTTCGCAGAGGAACTATCTTAAAAAAAACGTTTCAAGTCATAACATGAATATTGTTGATTCGAGTAGACAGGAAAAATTGAATTTCGGTCGTTTGATTCAGATAAAATTTCTATTGAGTAAATATGTTATTTTTTTTAACCATATCCGATATTGATTTCCAAGTACATTATTCGTTAAAATATTAATATTCTATTTTGATTGAAGAATATTAAGCAAATGTCTGAATTGGTGAAAAAATTATGCGAAAATAAAATTTGTTCCTTGCGCATTTGGTTGAATAAATTCAACCAAATCATGGCTGAGCGCCACCGAAATTATAGGTGTGAGGAAACTCGTAGTTCTCGGAGTAACCGCTAGAAGCCGCACGCGCGCTCGTTTCTCGTAAGCGTAGCGCGAACCGAAAATCTACTTAAACGCCGGAGAAACTCTAAAGAGTATCGCTTCTTGGCCTGTGGCTAAGATCAAATTGTAGTATCTGTTCTTATCAGTTGAATATCTGATATTTTCTCCATGGATATTCCACTGGATATCTTATATTCTCTCCACTATTATCGTCGATGATCATTCTGATGCTCACTTTTTATTTAATATTTAAAACAAATTGAAAAACTTACGTCCATGGCATATTCGTTTCGATGTAGCGAAGAAATAATTCATCCTGTTGATTATATTTTTGTACGGAATAAGAAATGTTGTAGCTACCGCTTAATTATTTCATTCAAACATCTACGGATTGTATATAGAATGATTTCAATCAAATATAATTTTATTTGAAGGATCATGTAGACATTCGGATAACAGAAAATATTTTCAAATAAAATAATATGTTATTTGTATCAATCGCATTTTCCAATATTTTATAGTATTGTGACAATCTCACATATCGGTGGTACTCAGCGATCAGACTTTTGTTTGAATCAGCCAATATGTTTTTTTGATTCAATTGTTTTTGTTTTTCTCAGTGGAGGACGCGAAGTTTCCTAAGCAAACTGAAGAGCCATCGGTAAATCAAATACGGCAATCAACGATTCGCCAGAAGTCTGGATATGCAGCGTTCCCTCAGGGCCTCAATCCGGCCAGCACATTGGCTCCCGTTGACCTGACTTTTCTCGACGATCTGGCCGGTTTGGCTGCCTTCCTGCCGGATCCCGAGGACTACGAAGAATCGTCGCAGGGTCGGGGCATTGGTGATCAACGGTCTCCAGACCCCATGAGATCGGTTACAAGTAGCCTGGAATACGAGGAAAGTCCCGGCTTCCTTTGGTGGCTACTGTCGAAGCTAACGTTCGGCCTGATGGGCGGAGGAGCTCCAGCGGCGGAATCAACGCCTGTTGCTGCCGTGGGTAGCCGACCGACGTTACCTTCACCGTTGCGGGGCCTCGTTGAAGCCGACAATAACAACGCTCTCCATCGCTCGCCAACTTATCGTCTGCCCCACACAAAGAGTACCTACGTGACGTATCGACTGCCGGTAAACGAACCAGCGGAAATCGTCATGACGCACGCAGAACGTTTCGGGTTCCCTGCAGATCCGGTCGAACGGCAGGTGTCTGCCATCTCCCAGGACACGGAAGGACGATCGTTTGCCTCGAACAACGCTGAATCGGGAGGTCCCACGGGCTTCGAAGAATCCCCGGCTGATGGAAGCTGGAAAATCATCAACGATTCCATCATCCATGAGACGACGGATCCTCAAGGACACGAGATCGATCGTGCTGCAACTTTCCATCTTCAAATACCGGAAGTACGGCAGTACTATAATGCGGCCAACGAGTCAGCCCTGTCGCTCCAAATGGAGCCCGATGCTGGTAAAGATACAACGGACACGGCTCTGCTCGATCCCTTGGAATTCGCTTCAACCGATCCAGCTCCACGGCTGTCTCGTCGCCAACAAGCCAATGCTTCCAATTACGCGTTCAGACTTCCTAGCAACCAAGCCAACGGCGCAATGAAGATCGAAGGAAACGCGGAAACTGCCGGCAACTGGGTGAAGAGCGAGAGTACCTCCCCGGGGGCTTTGATCGCTCAACCGGTTGCTCAAGTTGCCACGACTTATTCCCGCGTGAGAAAATACAGCATCACCTCCAGGTAACACAGCCGCAGTGGACCTTTTTTGCTGCGAAACATTTGCCGAAGCCGTTTGCAGACGTAGCGACCAGCGAACGACAAAAATGGAATCATCGAATCATCTAATCTGGACGCGCTTGATGGAAGAAGCTTGCAGCTGAAAACCCAATGGAGGACATTGATGTTTTTTTTGTCATATTACGATTATGAGCTGGTGAAAAATCGGCACTTGATTTCCTGGATATGTTGTGAAACGTTGCACTTAAAGTTATTAACAAGCTCCTGCTCTGCAGGGGCTTTTCTCCACCGATTACATGTTCCACGACTTCGACTACTTTGGAAGTTTGCGGATTTTATTCGCTTATTCCATGATGGCTGTGAACGAACATCGACGGAGTTTTTTTTTGTCACAGAGTGTTAATTTATACTCGATGTGTTGCAATTTTACGTATTCCGGTCGCAATAAAGAATACACGGGGAGAAAAATCATTTCGTAGGTCGATACACTGCAAGATGCAATACCCAATCGATCTTTTTGTTCCTTTGGCTCCGGGTTGACAAGCCGCGAAGACGCTTTATCCAACGGATGATCCCCTCTCATCAGCGCTAAGGCAACCGACGGCCACGCCATCGCGATTCGGTGAAGTTGGCACCTGCACGGGTTTTCTCCAGTTTGCCTGTGCCCTCGTGCGAGTTCGGTAGAGCGGTGCAAACATACCCAAAAATCGGTCCAAATGGATGTGTGGTCGGCGTCCACGATTCTGCATATCAGGGTTGCTTAAAAATCATGCAGATTTCGTGTTGGACTCATCTGTCATTATTAAAGGGTCTTCTTACTTTAGACGCTATTTTCATGAATGTTTTGATAGGTTTTTATTATAGATATTGATATAAAAGTTGTTACACTTAATAAATACACTTTCGAAATACATTTTTCAAGTTGTTTTATCTATTTATGTAACCCAAACAAACTTTAAACGCGTTTTTCTCGAAACAACGTTTTTTGACGGCTTGTTGATAAAATCTTCGAAACTACTTGAGGCACCACACCACGGTTCGTGCGCGATACGAGGGTGTACTTTTCGTAATTATTTTCAAGCAAACGATGAATGGAATTTTTTTTATTAATACTCGTAGTCAATATATACATACAGAAGACTATGCACAAATTTTTGTGTTCGAATCTAAAGTATAGTTTGCGGTGTACGCCGCTTCCAAGGGGACACTCCGACGAAATTGCTGCTCGGCGGTTGACAGCGATTAAGCCATACGGTTCATCTGAAAAATAAAATAAAAATATATTCAGAAACTAGACATATAGGTTTATAGCATCACGTAGGGAAATTTCGATATATAAAAAAAATGGTGGACCAGCGAATTTTATTTTCGATTTTCATAGAAAATTTTCATCTTTCATAAAAAAAAAATAGAAGGGGCCCTTTGTTAAAAAAATCCCTACGTGGTGCCATAGAGACTGGACTTTCGAACAGTTTAAGACTTGGCGCATGCAAATCGGATGAATAGCTTTTTTAATATGTTGTCAACCAGGTTGAAAAAAGTAGTTTCGAAAAAAAACTCGTTCAGAGCCGCACATCTGCCGTTCGACGCGGACGTGAGCTTCGAACGGTTTCACATAAAATGCTGTATCTCCGCCAATTGTACAAATTTCATTCAAAAATTTGGTGAGAGCATTCTTAACAATTGTATCTTTCAGAAAACGAAAAAAAAAAATAACAACATTTTTTTACCGTGGTGTGATGCCTTAAATTTCCTTGTGAATTTCAACCACATATTCTTTACAAATATAGACATAGCGCATAGCGCAGATTTACTTTAAATTGTGATATTTACTATTTTTTTGTTGCCAAAAACGGTGAAAAAAACGTGTTTTTTTCTATAAATAGTGACTTAAATAAATAAATAAAAAATTTCAATGTATTTCGAAAGTGTATTTATTAAGTGTAAGAACTTTTATAACAATATCTATACTACAAACTCTTCAAAAAAAAATTCATGAAAATAGCCTTTCTAGCGTCTAAAGTGAGAAGACCCCTCAACAGATGCTAATTAGAAACAGGATTCTTTTCCAAAGTGCTTCTTCACGAAACAGAAGGATGGATAGATTTTTTAAATACAAATTCAAACATTTTACGTAGTGTACGATTTCTTCCACTTCGAGGAGTTGCATTTTGAGGTCACTGCATTATATTAGAAAATACATGAGAACAAATACATGATAGTTTTCGGAACTTTTCTCACCTATGTTTTCACCGAATGCAATAGTTCGAGTGCCAAAATGCGTGTTTCTATCGTGGCGAGGTCGAGTTACTCTTCGAATTACGATTGGCTTAAGGCGAGATATACATTTAGAACGATGAAAAATCGTTTTCTTTTTTTTCTTTAAGGCGTTACCCCCGCTTGTGGCGCAAAAAAAAGGTTTTTTTCATGAATTTTTTTAAAGAAAACTACAAAACTTTTTTAATCGATCAATATACCATCTTAAAGAACACATCTTGAAGAATTTTCATGAATTTTTTTAAAGAAAACTACAAAACTTTTTTAATCGATCAATATACCATCTTAAAGAACACATCTTGAAGAATTTTCAGTAATTTTTTTATTGAAAAATATTACATTGTTTAGTGGCAAATGGTCGTCAATGAAATAATATTTTTATATACACGGTTTGCGGTGACCAACATTGCGGCGAAGTGGATCATCTGAAAAAAAAATGCGGATGGATTTAGTCAAATATAAGTATAAACTAGTCTTTAATCGAAGGATTTTAAAAAATATTCATTTTTCACAAAATGGCGGACAGTCAAAGTTAATAGTTCGATTTTAACGAAAAAAACGGTCGTTTTTTGGCTATAAAACGGCCATTTTTTTCGAACTAAAATCGAACGATTAAAGACTACATTTTTATGTATTAAGGGGTAAGGCCACTGTAAATTTTTTGAAAAATCGATTTTTTTTTATTGGCTTAAAAAATAGTTTAAACCCTCTAGAATAAGAAAAAAAAGGTCCTGTGCTTCTTCTTTTTTTAATTTTTTCCAATAAAAAACTATTCGCAAAACTTTAAACGCGTTTTTCTCGAAACATGGTTTTTCAAAATGGCACGCAGCATAACTCGAACAATTTTCATTTTTTTTACTTGAAATTTTAACCAGATGTGAACATTTACATTATCTTGAGAATGTCGATCGGAATTTTCAAGAACTTTATTTATTGATTTTTTATTAACAAAAAACTTGCCGTTTTTTTCGTCAAAAATCAATTTTTTTTTTCAAACGCAGGCCAAATCCACAAAAATTGATACTTTTTAAAATCCGATCGACATTCTCTAGCTATAGCCCTCTAGATTAATGGTTTTTTTTTTGTTCTAGATTCAAAAGTGCACCAGTGGTGCTGCGTGCCGCGGAGCCCTGGAAGCAAAACATGTCCCGGGAAGATAGCTGTGGAACCGCCATTTTGTTTTTTTTTTACTGTAAAAAAATTTTATAATAAAGTTTAATGTATGCCCGATAACACCATTAAAAGTTTTTTTTTCAAATACCTTCAATTTCGGGAGCAAAAAATTAGTGAAAAAACCTTTTTTTTTGGGCCGTTACAGTGGCCTTACCCCTTAAATAAGCCTGCAAAATTTCAAGAAGATCGGTTCATTAGTGTTCGAGTAATCTTGGTCACCGACTTCAGAAATGCCATTTTGAGAAAAACGCGTTTAAAGTTTCAATTAGCCGGTCCTTTACACAACGGATTCTTCTCTTTCAACGCTCATATCTCAGTCAATTTTGTTCGGATAGACTTGAAATTTTCAGGACATATTCTCAGATACTTATACTTCAAAAAAATGCAATAAAAAAAATCGATTTTTTCAAAATCGCAAGTGGGGGTAACCCCTTAAACGATAGAACTATATATCTAAAATATTGGCCCAAAGTTTCGAAGATAAATTCGAAAAACTTCAAACGTTACAGTTTGTCTCAAAACTGCATTATCGAAATTGGCGTGCAGGATTACTCAAAAACTATTGAGCCGATTGAGTTGAAACTTGGTAGAAATATTGATAATATTGGTACCTTCTACTTGACGGAAATTGTTTTTGCAAATTTGAAAGAAAAAAACTACTTTTTTAATCGACATTTTACAAAAATGATGCGTGAAATGTTGATTTTTTTTTTGTAAATGCCATTTTCTCAAATTTGCATTTTAATTACCGACACATAGAAACTACACATGTTCTAACTGAAAAAATGTTTGAACTTTTTTGCAAATCAACGTCTACGGGAAGCTAGACTGCACGGCGATTCGCAACTCCCGCGGCGACCTTGCTGTAACACTCTGCCACAGCTCCGGATTTTTTAGGCAAATTTTTGAAAGTGAAAAATTTGCCTAAAAAATCGTCAGATAATTGTTAATAACGAAAGAACTATGCAATATAGAAAAAAAAATCCTACGTACTTCCATAGACAATGTATTTTTCAAGATATATTCAACATTTTAAGTGAATCGGTTGAAAATTGTCTGAGTTATGTTTCCGACCAAATTAAAAAATGCACTTTTTAGATTAACGCTGCACAGCCGCCATTTTGAAATTGATCACTTCGAAAAAATTATTGTATACAGTCACCGATATCTAAGATAAACACCCTTTTTGTAATCTCGATTTATTTTGTAGTTTTTCGGAAAAAAATTCCCAAAAAGCTTTTTTTTCGGGGTCTAGGGTGGTCTAATCCCTTAACAGAAGGTTCATTTCCTGTCATTTTTCTGTCAGTCTCCGGTAGCTCGACCTACGGTTCGTCAGACTTTCCATCGTACGACCAAAAGCTGAGAGTCTCGTAAGAAACGTTGCTCTCTTTTGTTCAGCTTCTTTGTCCAACCACGATGCGTTGCGCTGCGGTTGCGTCGGATTTTCCGATGCAATTGCGACGCAAATTTGTGCAACTACGCAAAAATATTGCTTGTTTAGCCGAAGAATCGAGGGCGTTGCAACATCTTATTTATTATCTCGATTTTTTCTTCGCGCTAACCCAATTTTGCCACGTCTCGTTGTGTGCACTTGGCGAAGTAAAACGTCGAGTTTCTCACATGCTACGGTAAGTATGGGAACGATGCGCGAGGATGTATTTGGACGTGCCGCGGCGCGTCAAGCGGTTTGGGGTGAAAGTGACCACTGGAAGGAACAACATCGAGACAAGCAAAGCCAAGGTGTATGTAATCGCGCACTTGCGGATTTAGCAACATGCGAGGGAGCCCGCGAGCGCACAAGCGGATGGAGAACGGAGGCGGACATGGCGCACGAACTCTAACTGACCAGAACCCGCCAGGAATAACAATTCGGCTATGCAAGTCACGCCGCTGTACACTACTTTTGATAATCATAATAGGGTCCTATGTACGTATACGGGGAATTTAATTGACCGTGCGTGGGTTATGGGGAATTCCGGGTCAAATTTAAAAAAAATCCGCCACTCTTTTGCGGTCATTTACGGTGGAGAAGAAGAATGGCAGGATTTTCGTAAACGGGTCTGCGTAAAATTGGAGACCAAAATAAAGGTCGATTTTCGGTATTTTTTTCTGACGAGCCCATGGGGATCGAGAAGTCGGGATTTTACACACAATAGATACACAGTCTTGCCAAGTTTGTGTATTTTTTTTATCGAAAAATGTTGATAAACAATGGACTTATTATTATTTAAGGGGGCTTCTCACTTTAGACTCTGAAAAAGGCTGCTTTCGTGATTTTTTTTATAGGTTTATATTATAGATATTGATGTAAAAGTCGTTACACTTAACGGGCTATACCAGTGTGAACGCTGAAAATTTAGGTGATTTTCGGGAATTTTTTCGAAGAAAAGTACTCAATTAAATGTTTCGGAAAATTAATAATATATTTGGCTATATTTGACCTATATTACGTCATTTTTTCATTGAAAAATATTGAGATCCAAGCGACTTATGCGCTGCCTTCAAATGCGCAAAAAAAAAGTTCCTTCACTGCTGACATGATTCCGGCCGATTGAGTAGCTGAAACCGAAAAAGGAAAAAATGTCTTTAAACCGGAAGGTATTTTCTGTACAATGACGTAGGATTTCCGGAAAATATCAAAATCTAATAAAATGGCGTTGTTATGAAAAAAAAGTCTGTTTTCTTGCCTATAAAATGGTCGTTTTTTTCAATGCCAAATCGTCAATTTTCATCCAATCAAAAATATCCTACGTCATTGTAGAGTAAATATATTTTTGCAAGATAGAATTATATTCGTATAAATTATATAAATGATAATGATATTCTCGAAAATATAAACTGTCGAAAAATGCAAAAAAAAAATCGATTTTTTTAAAGTGTCACACTGGTGAAGCCCCTTAAACGTGTTTTTCTCGAATCAACGTTTTTCGACGGCTTGTTGATAAAATCTTTGAAACTACTGAAGCGAACCTTATGAAATATTAACCACATTTTCTTTACGACTATAGCGCATATCAAGGATTTTCTAAATTTTGATATTTTTTTTTTTTTTTGCCAAAAACGTGAAAGAAAACATTTTTTTTTCTTTGTTTTTTCGAAAAAAGTCCGCCAATTTGTTATTTTTGCATATATAAAAAATCGTATGATATGCGCTATAGCCATTAACATACTGAATCTAAAACCGTTTGACTTTCCTGTTTCGGATGATCCATCTTCGAGATTTCATCAACGGCGCAGACCTACAATTTTTTAGGACATTTTTTTAACTATCATTTTCGTCTATAAATAGGGACTGAAATGAAATTGAAAAACTTTGTTTGTGCACTTCGAAAGTGTATTTTTTAAGTGCAACAACTTTGATATCACTATCCACGATATAAACCTATCCAAAAAAATCATGAAAATAGCCTTTTTTTAGCGTCTAAAGTGAGAAGCACCCTTAAAGAAAATGGCGCCGTTGCTGCATGCCCGATCGGTGTAGAGGGCTCTGGCAACTAGGGTCGTCTAAAGTGAAAAACAAAAAATGTACTTTCAGTATGATATTAAAACTTTCGTACGACCGAATACGTTTTGTATTTTGAAAATTATGGAAATGGCAAGCTGTGAAAAAAAGAGTTCGATTTTCGATTAAAAAAAAAATAAAAAAAAACTTCACTCATTTGTTATCAGCAAATGGATGAACATATCAAAAAATCATCCGGCCATACGATAGAGAACTGGCAGAACAATGTTAGGAAACGAACCTTCGGTTGTGCCAATCGGAATTCAAAGAGAAACTCGACCTAGCCGCGATAGAAATGCGCATTTTGACACTCGAATTATTGCGTTCGGTGAAAAAATAGCCGGAAAATGTTCCGAAAACTATCGTGTATGTCGATTTTTTTCGATATTTCAGATCGGTTTTACTATTTTTTTTTTTTCGAATATAATGCAGAGACATCAAAATCGAAAGGCTCAAAATAAAAAGAATTGTACACTAAGTAAAGCGTGTGTAATTTTATTTCGAAAATCTGTCAATCCTTCTGGACCGTGAAGAAGCACTTCAAAAAAAAAAAAAAAAAAAAACTATATCTGCAATTAGCATCTGTGAATAATGACAGATGAGCGCGAGACGAAATCGACTTTTTAGGCAGTGGCCCTGGTATGGAACATTTCGGACGCAAGCAACCCGTCCATTTGGGATGGAACGCGCACTATAAGAAGGCAAGAACGAAAATAGTCTATTAAATCGTCGATCGCGTAACCGGACACTTCGAACGACTTTTCCGCTACCCCCCGGTGCTTCCAGGCCGTGATGAGAATTCAATGACTCGTGATACTCCAATTGCTATACCTCGAGAAACGTATAATTAGGTCGATGGAAACAGTCGCAATCACTTAAGGGGTTATATACTGTTAAAATTGACGAAAAATCGATTTAAAAAAAAACATTTTTCTCGTAATGTACATATATTCAAGGGGCCAGTCAACTTTGAAAATTTCAAAAAATCGAAAGCAAGCAAGACTTGAAGAAATCGACGATGATGAGCAATCGGAAGGGATTTTGTACGGTGCAGGAAATGCCGATTGAGTTTAGGTAAGACTTTTTCATATTATAAACTTCAAACGCGTTTTTCTCGAAACGTTTTCAAAATCTGGCTCCATCTTATCTCTAAAACTAATAAACCGATTTTCCTGAAGTTTGGACTACATATTGTAAACATTATGCGCAACAAGATTTCTACGATTTTTCTTCGGACCATATCATTCTTGGGATGTTCACACATCATTTGAGTCAATTGACAAAAAACTCAATTTTTCAAAAAGATATTTAGGTCTAAATTAACACAAGCGCAAAAAAACTAAAATTATTTAAAAAAATATTGTCTCTAAAAATACCCATTCCAAAAAAAACAAATAATTATTATTAACTTCCATTTCATAATTTTCCATAAACATATGCAACAATAATGTAAAAAAAACGATAAAATAAATATAAAATATTTTCATCTCGAGGGTAAAACTTCCCTACCGCATTTCTCCCCATCCCGAAGATCCTAAATAAATAAAAAAATCGAAAAACCAATTACACCCAATTTACGAATCGGCGAGGCAAGAAGATTTTCGCGCGTGTTTTTTTTTTCATACAGGCGTAGGATTCTTTTTATACGCCGTGCCGATACGCCTGTGGTATTCTCGAGCATGTACAGTCACAGTACAGGCAACCACATGCTACTAGACACGTCCAGTCTAGCCGCATCGTTGAGCTTCCCCGTGATAGTTGGCTTATATAGCGGAGCACGCGTCTCGCATCGTAAATTCTACTTTCGTTCTCGATGATGCCTCGGCGAGTTTGCCATAGCGGTGCCTTAGCACCACAAGGGGATTAAATGAATCGTTTTTCACGCGCGTGCCACCGGGAACGCGCGAGCTCGCGGCCGAAGAATTGCGAATGAAATTGTACGGACGCAATGCGATGGTACTTTTACTCGTCCATCTTTCTCCTTAAATTGCTTTGCCTTAAAAGCAATTCACTTTGAGCTCCGTGAATGTTCCTATCTTATCTTTTGATTTATACGATTATTACTATTATTCTTATAATCATCATTCGTATTATTATTGTTTGGGTTGGTTGTTCTTTTGTTGTTATTGTTCTTGTTGTTGCTGTTGTTGTTGCTGTTGCCTGTCATTATTGTTGTTATTATTATTGTTGTAGTCATTGTTATTAATGTTGTCATCATCATATTATAATTGTAATTGTTATTGTTGTCGTTGCAAATATTATTATTATCATCATTATTGCTTTTATTTATTATTATTGTTGTTGTTGCTCTTGTTGTTGTTGTTGTCGCCTGTCATTATTATTGTTATAGTCATTATTATTAATGTCATCATCATATTATAATTATAATCGTTATTGTTGTCGTTGTTCATTATATTATTATCATAAGTATTGTTGTTGTTGTTATTATCATTGTTATTATTATTATATATTTTTAATCCCTTAAAATTATTTAATTAAATTATTTAAATTTTAATTATAGATTTTTAAATTATTATTGTTGTAGTCATTATTATTAATGTTATCATCATCATATTATAATTGTAATTGTTATTGTTGTCGTTGCAAATATTATTATTATCATCATTATTGCTGTTATTTGTTATTATTGTTGTTGTTGCTCTTGTTGTTGTTGTTGTTGTCGCCTGTCATTATTATTAATGTCATCATCATATTATAATTATAATCGTTATTGTTGTCGTTGTTAATTATATTATTATCATAATTATTGCTGTTATTTATTGTTGTTTTTCTTAATATTGTTATTATCATAAGTATTGTTGTTGTTGTTATTATCATTGTTATTATTATTATATATTTTTAATCCCAATGTACTTTTCTGTCCCCTGTCGGCATTTTACGATCCCACTCCTTTTACCCGACACTTGTCACGTGACAATTTCTAGTTCCCTAGAAAATTCCCAAAGTATTGCTCACACAAAATTTTGTTTGCAATACTGCGTCGCATTTGCAGGAGGGCACAGGGAAACTGGCAAAAACCCGTGCCGATACAGGCGGCTATACTCTTACTTAGTTTCCGGTTTAACATCGGTAACTTGCTAAAGTTGCCGCGCAGCGCCATAGTGAATGAGCAAGTCAGTACGCGGTCACCCATCCGAGTAGCGGCCTAGGCAAATGCTGGTCAAGATTGGGGATCGCCGAAGACGACCGCCGATCGCGTTTACACTACGATCGGTATTATTGTTATCATTATTATTGATTGTTTGCTGGTATTGATTATTTTTATGAATTTATTATCATTATTTTTTGTTGTTGATTGTTCTTATTAATTCATTATTATTGTCGGCATGATATCGTAGAATTAACTGCACGTATCCATTCGTGCCATTATACGATGACATTTATTGCTCATTCTTATTGATCATTTCAACATCGCAATTTTAGAAAGTATATTTATCGATTACTTATCGGTGAAAAGTGCGAAACTTTTGATACGTCGTCTATTTCGTAGTTCCCATTGTGCGTTGTACAAAGTGCGTGCTTGAATCGCGAGAGTGAAGTGTTTTGTCAGTCGCCACGTATCTCATTTAGATGCGATCTAACGCTTGTGGTGCGTTCGTAATATCCTGTTCACGCGGTTACGTAGTTTAGTGTTACCATTGATGCTACACGAGTCTCGCTCGAATTTTTTTCACGATGTTACCGAAAGCAAAACGACGTGAGATATGTTATTGCTACACCGCGAGGATGATGGCTTAGAAAATTATTGGTCTTCCGGAAAGAGATCCTGCCGTGAAAAACGATGTCACGATTTTGTGTGGTTTTTACTTATTTGTTTATTTGTTTATTTATTTATTCATTTATGCAGTTATTTATTTATTTATAAATATTGTTGGAGCTATTTTTATTGGAAGAGCGATGATACGGCTTGATTATCCCACGGCAAACACATTGCACAAGCTCGTGTACCTTGGATTTGCGTGGAGGCGAGATTCCGAGGCCGTTTAGCCGATAAATTTTGGAGGACGACAATTATTTATATTTTTTTGGGTCGTAGTTACGTTCAAAAAAATTCTTCGAAATTTCCGTAAGATCGAACGTGACGTTTTTGGATAAAAAAAAATGAATATTGAAATACGGTGGGTCGCAGGTGAGCTGGTACTTTGTCTTCAAGTAGCCTGCGGCTTTGCTCGACGTCGTATCGGCAATGGATTTAAGGGTCATACTGTACTAAGCGTTTCACATCAAGGCTGTAATGAAAAACACGTTTTTAATTAGAAAAACACACAAACTCCGTATAATTTAAGAAGAAAAAACGTTTTCTATGTATTTGGACGGAACTGCATGAGCTTGATGCTTAAAAAACTGAACGATTTTCAAAAAAAAAATCTGACGAGAGTATAAGCATAACGAGGTCCTAATTTTACACATAATTAATACACAGTTTTGCCAAGTTTAAGTCTTTTCTTTATCGACAAATATTGATACCGAATGAAATTATTATTATTTCCAAAGTGCCCCCATGCATGGGCAATCAGTGTAGGTGGGTCTGGCAACCAGGGCGATCTGATATGATAACGAAGAAATTAAGGGGCTATACCAGTGTGACACTTTCATAAAATCGATTTTTTTTCCTTTTTCGGGAGTTTGTACTTTCATGAATATCCTGTAAACATTTCAAGGCCGTATCTGTAATCATTTTGTCTTGCAAAAATCGATAGCTAAATCTTTAAACGCGTTGTCCTCGAAATGAGATTTTTCAAATTTGCTGACATTGTAACTCAACGAG